>JAVIAB010000051.1:19517771-19824957 GCA_032433765.1 Megaustenia siamemsis | reverse complement strand
ATATTTCCACAGCCTCCATTGATTTTCTTGTCTGTTGTCCTATTCTCCATGATTCATATCCATATGTTAAGACTGGCTCTACATAACATATAAGAACTCTTTTTCTTGTTTCTGTTTTCACAAATGGATGCACAGTATCTTCCTCATTTTGTGGAAAGCTGCTTTTGCCTGAGCCATTCTGAATCTCACCTCTGTTGTACATCTACCATTCGAGGCTAACAATGTTCACAGATATTTTAATTCATTTACTTGTTTTAATAATGTTCCACTTGTCTTTATTGTGCAGTGTGGGTATGTCTTTTTCTTTGCTGTTACCATTGTGTTACCATGTCTTTTTGCTATTAAGGCTGAGTCCTTTATTTTTGCTTTCTGTCACTACAATCTCTAATATATCTTGTAACTCATTTTCACTCTTAGCTATTAAGACTGTATCATCAGCACCTTCTGTTAAAACAAAATTAATAGAACTGTTTATTTAAAAACTGGGCAATATGGCCTTTGACTTCTCGACAGACGGTGGTGGTTAATAATAATGATTTTTCTATAGTTTGGTACAATATTAATGTCACGTTTTGATGCATTGTTTTGCTGAACAGCTACTCTCGTGACTGAATCTGCCAATATTGGATAAACAGGTTCGACCGTAGAATGAAGGTGTATTTGTGGTGTCTGACCTTACTTCCTTTCTCCTGCGCCTTCTTGTCTTCTGATTTTGACATCAACGCTACCTCGAATGTTACTGTGTCGTTTTTTGTTTTATTTTTGTTCTCCATGTTCTACAATCTGATGCCAGATTTGTCCTATTTTCTAACGCTGATAGAGAATTCACTCATGGAAGCCCTTCAAACAATCTTATATCTCAACTCTGATCTGCCAGTTTGACTCTTTCCCTCCCTTAGTTCACATTTTAATAATTTTTGGAAGTACGATTGTTTGCCAGTCTTCTTACATGACCCAGCCACCGTTGTCTCTGGAAACTGAGAGATAGTTAGAACCAATATAGCAAATACTGTTAGATATGAATTGTTAGCTAAAATTAATAGTTAATATGATCCAATCCGTCTCGAGAGACGATGAAGTTAGTGGCCTTGTAAGAAACTTGTCTCAGGTAGCTTTCTCTCACTCTTTTTTTCTTTGCTAGTCTAGTCTGCAACATTCCTTATTTTAAGTTTTCCTTTCAGGTCAACGGTTGCTGTCAAAATCCAGCTGCATCTGTCTTTAGTAAGCCCCTCCAGGTCACTTTCTGTTACTTTTACAGACATCTTTGTAGCGTCAAAGAAGTCTTCCGTTCCTTCTTTTCCTGGAAGGGCTATTCCACAATATCGAATGTCCTTGTCCATTTCGTTTTCAGCACAGGTAACCCAGCCATATTAGAGTATGTTACTATTGAATTGTGGATATATTTGTTATCCAGCACGAACCAACAAAATTAATGTAATGTACTGTTAAAAGTTGAATGATAGTTGTGATTAATGGAACGTCCTATTAAAAGCTGAATGATAGTTGTGATTAATGGAACGTCCTATTAAAAACTGAATGATAGTTGTGATTAATGGAACGTCCTATTAAAAACTGAATGATAGTTGCGATTAATGGAACGTCCTATTAAAAACTTAATGATAGTTGCGATTAATGGAACGTCCTATTAAAAACTGAATGATAGTTGCGATTAATGGAACGTCCTATTAAAAACTGAATGATAGTTGTGATTAATGGAACGTCCTATTAAAAACTGAATGATAGTTGCGATTAATGGAACGTCCTATTAAAAACTGAATGATAGTTGCGATTAATGGAACGTCCTATTAAAAACTGAATGATAGTTGCGATTAATGGGACGTCCTATTAAAAACTGAATGATAGTTGCGATTAATGGAACATCCTGTAAAAATTCAATGATAGTTGCAATTAATAGAACGTCTTATTAAGAACTGAATGATAGTTGCAACTAATGGAACGTCCTGGATGTGATACCTCAGAAACATGCAACTCACATTGAACTATCGAGTAGATGTCAAACAACAAGAGTATGTCCAGTCCTTAAAATGTCCAGACGAAATCAGTCATTGCATGTCGTTTAAGAAAAACATATAAAAAACGCAAACCATTTTAAAACGCGATACAACGCTGTAAACGCCTTAATCTGCATGGTGCGACGATCTAGAATGGCATATTGTTTCTCCCCTCGACGTCAACGGCAGCAGAGGAAGGATAGAAGAAGAAGAAGAAGACGATCTAGAATGGCGTACATAGCTCCGAATTTTTGCTAAATTTGTATAGCTTTTCTGCGTGCTTCACAACATTCAGAATTTCAGATAACATCAAAGAGTAAAGAGTATGCATTACCATTTATTTTTTCATTAGCTTGCTGGTTAAACACATTCAGTATACAATCTCTCAGGCAACTTCTTTTACACGTGCCACGCTTGATTAAACCACTGAATCCTTGAGAAAATAATGCCTCATCATATGATCTCTGACTCCAATATGTCCCCATTGTTCTTATCACTATAGTTTCCCTTCCCATTCAAACTAATGCCTATGATTACTTTGTACTCTACATGTCAAGAATGGTCGATACATACAAGCCAGTGAAGGTTATAGGTCACGATGTTTACAGCATCCAATCATGTACAAGCGACCTATTCTGATCATCGATTGGTAGCCTGGTTGTTGACTTCGATAGGAGAAAAGCTATATACCTCGAATTCTGTCCCTCCATCTTTCTGTCTGTCTGACTCTCCGCCCGGTGATCTATATCTCTATCTATCTATCTATCTATCTATCTATCTATCTATCTATCTATCTATCTATCTATCTATCTATCTATCTATCTATCTATCTATCTATCTATCTATCTGTCTGTCTGTCTGTCTGTCTGTCTGTCTGTCTGTCTGTCTGTCTGTCTGTCTGTCTGTCTGTCTGTCTGTCTGTCTATCTATCTATCTGTATGTCTGTCTGTCTCTATATTTTCTTCTTAGTACGTCTGTCTTTCTTTTTCTGTTTGTTTGTCTCTCCTTTCTGTTTACTTGTCTATATCTCTCATATGGCTGTCTATATGTACTGTCATATGGCATTTCTGTTTATCCGTCTGTCTTATTTCACTTAATCTAACCTCTCTATCTCTGTTCTCGTTTGCTCATAGCATCAAGAAAAAATGGAATGTTCTTCACAGAAACTCAGCGGATTCCTACACACAATGTAACTTGCGTTCAATGTTTCACTAATCCATCCTTTGGGCATTTACCTTTTACCTCCAATGGTTTGATAGCCTCCAAAAAAGACTTGAAAATATTTCAAAAATCAGGAAACTCACCAATTTATAAGTTGATGTAGACCTAGAGGAAGCTCAATTTAATAAGTGGATGTAGACCTAGAGGAAGATCAATTTAATAAGTGGATGTAGATCATGAGGAGACCGAGAAGAAGATGGCGGGTGACATTAAAGATATCAAAGAACATTACAAGTTGATTTTCCAAGACGTCACATGACAAGTCAGAGCAAGAATCCTGTGGCTACCTCGTCACCGGAAAAGTGGGGAGAAAACATTACAACCAAATCTGGTGTAACGAATAAAGGAACTGCTACAACTGCTACTATTAATATTACTAATACTACTACTACTGCTGCTACTGCGATTATTATTATTATTATTATTACTACTACTGATACAGCTACTACTACTATTACTATTATTACTACTACTACTATTACTACTGCTATTACTACTATTATTACTACTTGTACTGCTACATCTACTACTAATGATACTACTACTACTACTACTACTACTATTGATATTGCTATTACTATTACTGCTACTACTACTACAACTACTAATACAGCTACTCTCTTACTACTATTACTACTACCGCTACTTTTACTACTATTACTACTACTACTACTATTACTACTACTACTACAACTAATACTACTACTACTACTACTATTACTACTACGACTACTATTATTACTACTACTACAACTACTACAACAACTACTACTACTACTACTACTACTACTACAACCACTACCTTTTTTCTCCATTTTTATTACGCCAGACTGTTAATGCATTTCCGTGAATGCTGTGTTCTGGTAATTGCACTGCATGTTCCTAATTAACATAACCAAACATATACAATTACTGCACCTGTTGCATTGAAATTGAAATAAGATGGACTAGATTAAAATATATTTTTAAAAACACTGAACTAAAAGGACATGAAGTACTGAGCAAACTTGCGTAATGTTTTCATTATTTCTTTCTTCTGGTTTCTTTAGTCACAATCGACTAAGCAGCTAGTGGCTTATACTTCTTCTGGCGTCCTAAAGAGCAATAACAACAGTTTAAAACTTAGTGCAAAGGAGGCAAAGGCGCACCTCACAGCACCAGAGCTGGAAGTTGTCAGCGACCCACAGCTGATGGCTTGCGCCAAAATCGGTGAACCAGAACCATCCAGACCCTGCTCCATCTCTCCGCGGTGCCTCTAGTAACAGACTAACCAGTCTAGTATGGCCAAGCCAGTAGGGAACGAAGAGGGAAGACAACCCGGTACTCAAAAATGTCGTGCTGAAGTCGGATGTGTTGGGCCGAAAGGCGCAAATATCACAGTTATACTGCAAACCAAACACAACGCAGACACGCCCACTTAACGTCCTTTTAAGGGCGGATGATGATGAGGAATACTCCTTTAGTCATCGGGCGAACGCAAGCAAGCAAGCAAACTTTCCTTGACCACTGTTCACCACGTTTGGCAAAAGCTATTCATCTCTTTAGTTGTAGAGTTGTATGATGTAAGTAAAACTATTGAATATTAATTCTTCATCATTACTGTTATTAGTAATGTACTTTGAGCTTCCAAATAAAAACATCGTAATTTCAAACATGTATAAATGTAGGCAAATAGATGTAAAACTATTGGTCAATGCAACGAAGATCTCTGACGTCATAATAAAGGCTTAGAATTGAAGATTTTGTAACTTAATGTTGATCTAAAGTGGCTTTCTGTGACAGGTTGAATTGGGTAGTTTTCTCTTCCAACTTGGTATCCGTGCTCAGAAATGTGATGGCTGGGGTATTGGTGGATGAATTATGGAGAACTCGAGGCTTAGGGGATATTTGTGGATCTTTTCATCTGGGCAAACAGGGGTCGGCGTCGTCAAAATCAGACTCCAATGTTTGAGAGTCACTAGGAATAAAAAAAAAAACCAGAGAATATATTTGACGAAGTGACGGTGAGTGTAAAAACGCGATATTATACTTGGTAAACATTTGGTGAGTGTGGACATTTATTTTGAGCTGAACTGCAAAAGAAAGTGGCAGTCAGAGAAATGTGTGGTTATTACTGCTCCCTTTTGAAAACTCTTAAATAGTTCTTTACTTTGTTACAATTTAATAGTTTTAGTCTTCTGTATACCTTGATGCTGATGGCGGTATCATGTTTCATAATTTTGTGAAAGTATTCGCTTTGCTCTTCTGCACTTTTTTCTTTAATTACCCATTGATACCAAATAATCTTGTAAGTCTGTTGTCTGTTCTGACTTTAGTCTCACCAGTTTCTCATTGAAGATGTTGTTAGAATAGCTTTCCTCACTTTTCGAGTCTGTATGTTGCAGACAGTCTTGTAGAACTTATCTCTATTTGAGTCTGTATGTTGCAGACAGTCTTGTAGAACCTATCTCTATTTGAGTCTGTATGTTGCAGACAGTCTTGTAGAACTTATCTCTCTTCGAGTCTGTATGTTGCAGACAGTCTTGTAGAACTTATCTCTATTTGAGTCTGTATGTTGCAGACAGTCTTGTAGAACTTATCTCTATTTGAGTCTGTATGTTGCAGACAGTCTTGTAGAACATTCCTCTCTTCGAGTCTGTATGTTGCAGACAGTCTTGTAGAACATTCCTCTCTTCGAGCCTGTATGTTGCAGACAGTCTTGTAGAACATTCCTCTCTTCGAGTCTGTATGTTGCAGACAGTCTTGTAGAACATTCCTCTCTTCGAGTCTGTATGTTGCAGACGGTCTTGTAGAACTTATCTCTATTTGAGTCTGTATGTTGCAGACAGTCTTGTAGAACTTATCTCTATTTGAGTCTGTATGTTGCAGACAGTCTTGTAGAACTTATCTCTATTTGAGTCTGTATGTTGCAGACAGTCTTGTAGAACTTATCTCTATTTGAGTCTGTATGTTGCAGACAGTCTTGTAGAACTTATCTCTATTTGAGTCTGTATGTTGCAGACAGTCTTGTAGAACTTATCTCTATTTGAGTCTGTATGTTGCAGACAGTCTTGTAGAACTTATCTCTATTTGAGTCTGTATGTTGCAGACAGTCTTGTAGAACTTATCTCTATTTGAGTCTGTATGTTGCAGACAGTCTTGTAGAACGTATCTCTATTTGAGTCTGTATGTTGCAGACAGTCTTGTAGAACATATCTCTATTTGAGTCTGCATGTTATCATCATCATCATCAAGTACCGGGCCTATTGGCGTAGGTGATCATGTCTCTCCACAACTTTCGATCACGGTAGCTATTTATCATTTCTGTTGTTGACCTTCTGCCAAGCCATTCTCTTAAGCTGTCTGTTATTGTTTCTCGTTGCTTTCCTCTATCTCTTCGTCCCTCAATTTTCCCTGTTGTTACAATATATTCCAGTTGTTCTCTTCTCATTACATGGCTAAAAAATGATGATTGTTTCTTCCTAATATTGGAAATTAGCTCTCTTTTTGCTTTGACCTCTTTCAGAACATCTTCATTACTCTTCTTAGCTGTCCATGGTACTCTCAACATTCTTCTGTAAAACCACATTTCTACAGACTCCAGTGATTTTCTTGTCTGTTGTCCTATTGTCCATGATTCGCATCCATATGCTAAGACAGACTCTACATAACATTTAAGAACTCTTTTCTATTGTTGTGGCGATTCATGATTGTACAAAGAAATTACGACGGTGGTTTTCTGTTGCCTTCCGTCGGTTTGTTTTCGGTTGGCTCCGCTAGCCTTTGACTAAAAAGTCTCACCCACAAGACAGTGTGGTTGTTTTATTTCGGGGTACCCTCCCTTAGCCTTTTTTTCTCTCCCAAGTTTACCTTCAAGGCAGCAGGGCAGCCACAGGTTGTACTGTTAACTGCATACACTAGCAGGTAAAATTACCTGACCTGACTGCATGTTATAGACAGTCTTATAGAATATTCCTCTCTTCCAGCCTATATCTTGTAGACTGCCTTGTATGACATTTCTTTCTTCGAATCTGTTCAAGTCTGTAAGTTGTAGACAGTCTTGTAGAACATTCCTCTCTTCGAGTCTGCATGGTGTAGACAGTCTTGTAGAACATTCCTCTCTTCGAGTCTGCATGGTGTAGACAGTCTTGTAGAACATTCCTCTCTTCGAGTCTGCATGGTATAGACAGTCTTGTAGAACATTCCTCTCTTCGAGTCTGCATGATGTAGACAGTCTTGTAGAACATTCCTCTCTTCGAGTCTGCATGATGTAGACAGTCTTGTAGAACATTCCTCTCTTCGAGTCTGCATGATGTAGACAGTCTTGCAGAACATTCCTCTCTTCGAGTCTGCATAATGTAGACAGTCTTGTAGAACATTCCTCTCTTCGAGTCTGCATGATGTAGACAGTCTTGTAGAACATTCCTCTCTTCGAGTCTGCATAATGTAGACAGTCTTGTAGAACATTCCTCTCTTCGAGTCTGCATGATGTAGACAGTCTTGTAGAACATTCCTCTCTTCGAGTCTGCATGATGTAGACAGTCTTGTAGAACATTCCTCTCTTCGAGTCTGCATGATGTAGACAGTCTTGTAGAACATGACGAACCGAAGACATGTGACGAAGTCATGCGATAACTGGAGGTGAGTAGTCGGGGTGGAAAAGAAATAAAAGGGAAAATGTGTTGGTTTTCTTGTAATATGGATCTTCGTTCATCCAATTTGTGTTACTGTGTATTTTATTTATAAATTGTTACTTTCTCCAAGCTTCTTGTGCCGATATCCCTTCAGTGTAAGTCTATATATGTTTTAATGTTTCAATGTGAGAATGCAAGATGGTTAGCTACTCTCTTGATATTATTATAAGACAACATAATGGTTTCCCTCATTTAATTTATTTCATTTTACCTGGGAGATTTCAAAACTGTTGTAGCTAATTCATGAAATTTGCTGCTCCAAAATCTCACAGGATGTGGGTGTCTGTGTTCACTAGCACAAAGAAGTCAGATTAAAGGGCTTAAACATTAACAAGAACTGGCTTATAAACACCTTTCTACACAGGAAATTAAAATACTATGGCTGTGTAAAAAAAAAGGCACAGCGGGCCGGAAAGAACAATAATGGAAGACATGATTCTGGAATATGAATCAGGAGCAGGCCAAGAATAAGGCGGTTTCAAGACATGAAAAGGAACTTTGAACATGACAACAACAGAAGTGAGTGATCTAGCTATGGAGAGAGATTCTTTCAGACGGACTGTGGTGAATGCAAGATTCAGCAAAGAAGAAGATGATGATGACGATGATGTGACAGTATCACAATTATGTGACGGTATACAATTATGTGACGGTATACAATTATGTGACGGTATACAATTATGTGACAGTATTACAATTATGTGACGGTATACAATTATGTGACAGTATCACAATTATGTGACGGTATACAATTATGTGACGGTATACAATTATGTGACAGTATCACAATTATGTGACGGTATACAATTATGTGGTGGTATAGAATCTCTCTCCATAGCAATTATGTGGTGGTATACAATTATGTGGCGGTATACAATTATGTGACGGTATACAATTATGTGACGGTATACAATTATGTGGCGGTATACAATTATGTGACGGTATACAATTATGCGACGGTGTACAATTATGTGACGGTATACAATTATGTGACGATGTACAAATATGTGACGGTATACAATTATGTGACGGTATACAATTATGTGGCGGTATACAATTATGTGACGGTATACAATTATGTGACGGTATACAATTTCACAGTTATATGACGGTATGTTATACCTCGATTATGCAAAGGTATATTATTTCAAGATTATGCAAAGGTATATTATTTCAAGATTATGCAAAGGTATATTTTTTTCGAGATTATGGAAAGGTATATTATTTCAAGATTATGCAAAGGTTTATTATTGCAAGATTATGCAAAGGTTTATTATTGCAAGATTATGCAAAGGTATATTATTTCGAGATTATGCAAAGGTATATTATTCGAAATCAGTCCATAAATTAGCGATGAACAGTGTGGTTTTGTTAGAGATAAAGGAACAAGCAATGCCATTTATATCATAATATTTAGTAGAAAGAGCAATAGAGGTGAAAACAGATCTATACCTATGTTTCATAGATTACACCAATGCATTTGACAAAGTAAAGCACCAAGAAATAATCAAAACTTTAGAAAACATAAACGTAGACAACAAAGATCTAAGAATATTAAAGAACATGTACTGGCAACAAACAGCGGCCATATGAAGTGGAAACCAATTGGGAACATTTCAACAAATAAAACAGGGTGTTAGACAAGGTTGTGTGCTGTCACCAGATTTGTTTAATATTTATAGTGAGATTATTTTAAGATCCATAAGGGAAATGCCTGGAATAACAATTGGAGGTCATAATATAAATAATCTAAGGTATGTTGATGATGCAGTCTTAATCGCTAAGAGTGAAAATGAGTTACAAGAAATGTTGGACATTATAGTGAAAGAAAGCAAAAATAAAGGACTCAGCCTTAATAGCATAAAGGTAGCGGTAATGGTAACAACAACGAAAAAGACATCACTTCAGTGCAAAATAAAGACAAGTGGAACAATATTAAATCAGGTAAATGAATTTAAATATTTGGGAACTTTTTTAACCTCAGAGAGGTGCGCGTGGCCGTGCGGCTAAAACCACTGTTCCGAACGCCACACATTAGACAGAAAGGATTTTTTCTATTGGGGGTGAAATAAAAATCCTGAGTCTCACACGTCGTGGCGACTGCTTGACCTAGCGGCCTTTATCCTCAGGTTCTATCGTTGCCACCCGACATACACCAGCAATGGTACTATGTGTCATAAAGATAGAATAGACAGTTAACCTCAGACGGAAGACGTACAAAAGAGGTAAGATGCAGAATGGCTCAGGCAAAAGCAGGTTTCCAAAAAATGAGGAAGATGCTATGCAATCCATTTTTGACAAAAGAAACAAGAAAAAGAGTTCTTAAATGTTACGTAGAGCCAGTCTTAACATATGGATCCGAATCATGGACAATAGGACAACAGACAAGAAAATCACTGGAGTCTGTAGAAATGTAAATTTTACAGAAGAATGTTGAGAGTACCATGGACAGCTAAGAAGAGTAATGAAGAGGTTCTGAGAGAGGTCAAAGCAAAAGAGAGCTAATTTCCAATATTAGGAAGAAAAAATAATCATTTTTTGGCCATATAATGAGAAGAGAACTTGAATATATTGTAACAACTGGAAAAATTGAGGGACGAAGAGATAGAGGGAAGCAAAGAGAAAAAATAACGGACAGCTTAAGAGAATGGCTTGGCAGAAGGTCAACAACAGAAATGATAAATAGCTGCCGTGATCGAAAGTTGTGGAGAGACATGATCACCTACGCCAGTAGGCCCGGTACTTGCTGATGATGATATTATTTCGAGATTATGCAAAGTTATATTATTTCAAGATTATGAGGAATATTATTATTTCGAGATTACGTAAAGGTATATTTTTTCAAGATTATGCAAAAGTAAATAGTCTCAAAACTATGCAAAGGTATATTATTTCACGATTATGTAAAGGTATGTTATTTGAAGATTATGCAAAGGTATATCATTTCAAGATTATGCAAAGGTATATTATTTCAATATTATGTAAAGGTATGTTATTTCAAGATTATGTAAGGTATTTTATTTCAAGAGTATGCAAAGGTAAATCATTTCAAGATTATGCAAAGGTATATTATTCCACGATTACGTAGCACATTATTCTGCGACAGATATGATTTTTCACCTGTACTGTGTACACAGGTGGGTTCTATTAAAAGTCTGCTCCGTTCTTCTTCCTTTACTAATTTCGACGTGGAGTCATTCTATCGGTTATCTTCTAGGACGAACTACTCCTCCCTCCCCCTTTTAGAACACCAATTTTTCTACCCAAACAATTCACCTGTCCATAGGCCTGAGTGTCCTGTGCACGCACATACCTCTAGAATCCTCGGTAGTTTGACGCACTCGTGTCAGTCTTATCAGGTAAGTGCTCTTACCTGCCCTGTGTATCCGGGCTTATTCTATTCAACAGGCTTCTCTCTCTCTCTTCGGGAGGGGGGGGGGATGCCTCTCTCTCACTTTCTCTCTTCCATACTGTTTCTTCATCTCTTTATACTTTCCCTTTTCCTCTCTTCTCTACCTATTTCTCTTTTTGTCTCTTTCTCGTTTCAAACGTTATTTCTCTTTTTCTCCCTGCCTCTCTCGTTTTCTCTTTTTTTCACACACATCTCGTTCCCCTCTGTCTCAACTCTTTTTAAAATTATCTCTCGTCTTCTCTCCCCTCCTCTCTTTCTTTCTTTCTTTCTTTCTTTCTTTCTTTCACTCTCTTTCTCACTCTCTTCTTTCTCCATTGTCTCTCTCAGTACATTAAATGTATTTTCTACCCTGACGTGTTTTCATAGACAACGAGCAGGCCTCTCGATACAAAGGTTCAGGATTCGCTCCCTGGGGAAGAAATGCACCGCTCAACCCATTTGAAAATTAGCACTTGACTCACCGAGCTATGAAAGACTGGCGAATTATTTCAGAGGAGATGTATTTACAACACTCGGAAAACATGACAAATAATAAACAACAAAAAAACAAAAACAAAGAACAACATATGGTCTGAAGCAGGATCGAACCCGTACTCGTCGGCACAGCGCCTTGCCACGAAAAGCCAAACGCTAGGGAACACTGCCAATCGGCTAACTAAAAAATTAGCTTCGTAGGCAATGTCTTTTCGCGCAGGTGTTCTCATGACTATAGCATAAGGCTGCGATCACAGCTCGGAAATACATAGTGTATCTGTATTTTTTTCCTGTTAAGACAAGTATCTCCCGGATAGGGTAGGGCTGAATACTTGCGTTGGAGACAAACATTTATAGAATGAAAAAGCACGAATAGTAATTTCCAGTGATTTAGACTGAAGACAAATAATGATAAATGAATATTATTATAGAGGGAAGACAGGGCTCGATGAAAGCAAATTGTAAGGTTCGACCAGCTGCAACCAACCCCTACTTATACTCCTGAACCAAACCCAACTGGAACGGCTCATTAGTCCTCAACTTAGTTAACCAGCAGGAGATGGCTTTGTGCGAGGGACATATCTAGAATGCGTAAAATTAATCAAGATGCGTCCAGATATTCGACTATATATGCCACCAAAGAGTCACATCATTACACGACCTATTCGCACAAATAGGTATGAAAGAAGTCTTGACCATGAGACAGGAAAACTATGGCTATAAGAGATGAGAAGGCGTCGGGCTGGCTGTGAAGTATTCAAAACCAGCAAATAATAACGATTCTAGAAACAATTGTACGTAAAAGGAATCATGCAGTTGCCAACTGATAAAAGTAAAGTAAAGTGAAGTACCCCCGTCACGTCAAGTGGCGTATAGGGAATATGCTGTCAGCGACCATAACTTTTACAGACCTTCGGCACATGATTTTTGTGGTAATGTGGTCGGTATTACGCCCGCGCCGCTTCACTTTCCCAGAAAAAAAGTCGGTACCCATTAAAAGCTGGGTGAACCGGAAGCTGTTGGTTGGAATCTAACCCTACCTCTTGTCCTTTTGCCAGCTGATAAATCAGACAATAATCCTTTGATTACTGGGGGCTTTTGAAAGACAAAGAAAGTAAATCTTGTACTAACTTAAAGCTGTGACTATAAGAAAAGTCGGGAAAGAAGTGAATATCACCAGTAATAACAACATCCAACACTTTGATCATAAGTTTACATATGACGATTACAAACGATTGCAGGCCTGGCCAGGTTAATCAGATTAATGTTTGTGAGCATACAGGTCATGTGACAATCACATGTTTCAGTGCGACCTGAGGGATAAAGATCACCAAAAAGCATGATCGAGACATGAGCGTTCAAGTAGAACAAAGACTGTGGCGGATGTTTATGACTAATACATTGAGTCAGAACGTTCTGCATAGGCTAGAACATGGTGGTATGATTGGACAATATTTTCAGCCAGGACGTTTCGTGAGTCTTCAGACTCAAAATGATTCAAAAGGCTGATGCCGTAAAGCCAAGACTCTGGCGTGCTAGTCACGATTTGAGTGTCAAGAAAACCACAAGCCATAGACGTTGCTAGATGTGTTTCTTCTAATGATCAGGATGTCTTGCTGCAAGCTCTGTTGAACAACTTTCTTATCATTGTTGTTAAAATTGTTGTTATAATTGTTGTTATAATTGTTGTTATAATTGTTGTTATAATTGTTGTTATAATTTTTTGTTATTAAATTTTCTAATTGAGCCCAATGGGAGAAAGAGGTTTTCAAATCTAAGAGATTTGCATTACTTGCTCAACCTCAACACATGACCTTACATTTTGATATCCATCTGTGATTAGTCAGGAGGGTCACCCAGATAGGTACCCATTTAGAAGCTAAATGGAGAAATCGAAATTTCTTCCACGATATCTGATCTCGGAGTGGGTGAAATCTTGATCCAAATTCTCCTGAAGGCGTTCAATTAAAACGCAAGCTCTATGTTCAGTTTAGAAAATGTTAAGAACTTTTGACAATTTAAAATTGAAAATAGACATAGTAAATGGAACACCTCTGGCAGGTCTAGAATGCAAACCCAGAAATCCTGCCCTCATTGATATAATGTGATCAACTTCCTGAAATTAATGTCAGTGGCGATCATAATGTCCCAGAGTCAGTGATTGTCGATGATGACCTTAATGTTTCAGAGTCAGTGATGTCGATGATAATCTTAATGTCCCAGAGTCAGTGATGTCGATGATGATCTTAATGTGTCAGAGTCAGTGATGTTGATGATGATCTTAATGTCCCAGAGTCAATTTTAGGAATCGTTAGCTCTTATTGTGAAGAATCGTTAGCTCTTATTGTGAAGAACCGTTAGCTCTTAGACCCAAGAATGTCGTACGGCAGGTTTCAATAGTTTTCATAGCTGCAATACCAGGTCTTCGCTATGTTGGAGAGAAGTTTGATCTTGTACATCTTTGTGGTCACCCGTGTGGCCACCGAGGCCCTGACCTTAGTCAGGAAAGAAAAGAATAGAGTCACCGTGACCTGCCACGCAAGTCAGAAAAAAGACTATGGACGTTACAAAAAAAGCTAACAACCTGTCGCCATTAAAAAAAAATTCTGGAGGTTACAAAATCGCAGACAATGTATTCAACTACTCCATTCTTGGAAAAGGAAGGGACTGTGGAAGCAGAGAGCATGATGACATGCAGTAAAAGCCAAAAGGATGCTGCAGGGCCGATATCCCAACTGAGTACCAGAAAACCTTTTACTGTAGGGAGAAAAGAAGATATGGAAATCCATGAAACCATTGGCACAGACTCTTGAGAAGTAAGAGACTGAGGAATCTAAAGATGAAAAAGGGGTCGGGTCGAGCAACAGTACTTTTTGGGAAAAGCAGATGTATCTACTGTCAACACCTTACATGAACAGTCAGCCAGTATCTTCTTCTACATTTCAGCACCATGTGGAGCATCGGTCTTCAACAAACACTTTCCAAGTCGTTCTGTTTCTTGCCATTTTTTTAAGAACACCCCCATCATCATCACCTCTGCTTCTGTCTGTCTTCTCCAAGAATTCCTTGGTCTTCCTCTTTGTCTTTTCCCCTGGGGATTCCAAAAAAGGGCCTGTTGTATAATACTCTCAATTGACTTCCGCAGTGTGTGTCCTATCCAGCGCCATCGTCTTCGCTGTATCTCTTTATCCACTGGTATTTGACTGGTACATTTCCGTAATTCTATGTTAGTGATTTTGTCCTGCCATTTCCATCCTTTTATTCTGCGTAAGCATCCATTAATGAAAGTTTGTATCTTCGTGATTGTCAATTTTGTTGTTCTCCATGTTTCACAGCCATATAATAGGACTGACTTAACATTCTAGTTGAAAATTTTTATTGTTGTATTTAACCTAATTAAAATAATAAAAGCAGATGAATCAACTATCAACACCCTACATGAACAATCAGCCAGTATACGCTTCAAGATATGCTGGGACGGACGGAAGTGCCGATATGGGGATGCCCTGGCTGTAATGAAACTGATTCTATGAATAGAATAGAGGTAAAAAAGTAAAGTCCCCCGTCATGCCAAGTGGTGTATAGGGAATATGGTGTTAGTGACCATACATTTTATAGATCTTCGGCACATGATTTTTAGGTTCACTAACCATTGAGCTATCGCGGCTCCCATGAATAGAGTAGAAGTAAAGAAAATGTCCAAGAATAGAGGTCGGTGGAGAGACCTTGATCATGGTCTATGCTCCAAAATTGGGTCGAACTGGCTTTGATTGATTGCGTGATCCTTAAAGTACTGCAAAACCAGGTCTTTTAATTCAAGAAATGCCACCACTGCCAATGCAACAGCGATCCTCACCTCTTTAGCCAGTCTGCTTTGGCGTAGCCTGTAACCAGGGAGCAAGGGTTACTTTCTAGAGCTACAACGATACTACCGCAGCTCGTACGCTATGCTGAGATCTTCCCGTGTGCATTGCTAATGATTCAGAATAATAATAGAAATTCTTCAAATATATACCATTGACAGTTCAGTATACAAATACAAAATTAGTGCTAAACCATAGCAGGGATGGTAACGTAATGGCTGCATAAAGAAATAGTTCATGGTTGAACTAGAAAACATAAATAAGAGGAAAGCTAACTAGGTCTGGTTTAGTGTACCTGACACACTTATTGCTGCTTATACAAATATATATCGTTCTTTACAAATATCACGATAGAGCACCAAGCAACATTTCATGAATAATTAATTAATAACGCGCCTCATTACTTCCTTCCTCATTTGACCTATATCTAACATCACTTAATGATTCTTCATCATACACAACTAATATCAGCTAATAGAAACTAATGTTTAATACCTGGAATAGATTTACAAAAAGAAGAGAAGTATAAAATGTGTATGTTGCAGCTTTGCGGATGTGTGACGGAGACATAAACTAACGCCTTCACCCAAAAGGTTTCAGCGGAGGACAAACATTAAAAAAAAACACACAAATTAATGATTCAAAGCTCGACCAAAAAGTCTCGGTCTCTAGAAAAGTTAACAGCGCGAATGGTTATCGCCCTGACATGAAAGGTCATACACATTTTTACTGAGTTTTTTACGCGGCCACATGATGTATGGCTAAGAAACAATGGTTCTAAAATTGGAGAGAGGATTAAAAATAAATGTGAAAAGAGAACAGGAATGGTTGATTGGTGTTGGCTGTGTGTGAGAGAAACACAACAAAGGATAAGCCACTGAAATATGTAGAAAGATTCGTGAACTACATACATTAATGTAAAATATTAATGGCTTTCAAATTTAAAGAACAAGAACGGACTACATAACGACTCTCAAGAGCGAACCGACTCCGGTGTTACGGTATGCTTGTACTATATGAGATTTTGTATCAGAAAGGAGATCCAAATGGGGATGCATATTCTTTAATTAAAGTGATGGTATCCTACGGTAAAGAAATATATAATATTATTTCCCTTTAGTTGATTTGAGCAGCGATAGCTCAGTGGTTAGTGAACTGGACTACAAAGGACAAGGGGTAGGGTTCGATCCCAACCGACGGCTTCCGGGTTCACCCAACCTTTAATGGGTATCGGATTTTTTTCTGGGAAAGTGAAGCGGCACGGGCGTAATACCGACCACATTACGCCAAAAATCATGTGCCGAAGGTCTGTAAAATTTATGGTCACTAACACCATATTTCCTATACGCCACTTGGCGTGACGGGGGTACTTTAGTTTTACTTTTAGTTGATTTACAGCCTGGAATGATTAGATTTTATCTGTCCAATGGTAAACAAAAAATAACCTCTACAGAGATTAAATGTGTTAGACGAATGACAGGAAGCAGCCTGAGAGACAAGATCAGAAATGAAGAACTGAGAAAAAAAGCTAGGAATAGCCCCGCCATAGAACATATAAAGAAACAGCAGATAAAATTGTTTGGCCACGTGATAAGACAGAGTGATAAAAACACAACACAAAGAGCCTCTAATAAACGTTGCGAAAATACCAGACCCCAGGGTCGACAATGAAAAAGATGGATCGATGGAATGTTAGAAGCACTAGGAAACATAACAGCAGCAGAAGCGAACAGCAGAGTAAAAAAAGTAAAGTAAAGTACCCCCGTCACGCCAAGTGGCGTATAGGGAATATGGTGTTAGTGACCATAAATTTTACAGACCTTCGGCACATGATTTTTGGGGTAATGTGGTCGGTATTACGCCCGTGCCGCTTTACTTTCCCAGAAAAAATCCGGTACCCATTAAAGGCTGGGTGAACCCGGAGCCGTCGGTTGAGATGGAACCCTACCTCTTGTCCTTTTTTGTAGTCCAGTTCACTAAGCAATGAGCTATCGCGGCTCCATAGAACATCAGAGTAAAAGACCGAAAATGATATCACCTTGACGCTGAAAGGCAAATGAGGAAGGAAAGAAGATGAAGAAGAATGGTTTACTTCAAGAGTTTCTTTCCGGTCTAGCGAGTGCTGTCTATTCTCAATGGTCTTATCACCGACTCCTCTTAGCGCTCCATTCATGTTTTTGATCCCATTCACAAATATCGGGTTTCGTTTCGCTATTCCTGGCAAATTTTTTTTTATACTTTACAAAATCTGTTTTATGTTGAAGCATTAATCATTTCTTGTGCCGGAGCAACTGAGAGTTCTTATTACCCGCACTGTGGGCAGCCCCAAAGGTACAAGCTAATACAACGTTGCCGTAATATCGTATTTTTAATGTCTGTACTTTTTCACCATCATCTCTTTCTTCATCTGTCCACACCATCTTTGTGTCTCCAGGGATATAAGGAAACACATTAGCTCACGCTCTCCTGATATCCTTAATCACTGCCATTGTATTTATATATTTCCCATGTGCAAATAAAGATGAAACAATTGTTTAAACATAAATTCTCTTTAACATACCGATAAAAAGATGTTATATCTTCTCAACACTCCTTTTTGATCAGAAACATGAACATTAGGCAAGAAAACAGAACAGAAACTTGAAGCCTTTGAAATGTGGATATATAGAAGAATAGGTAGAATTTGATGGAAAGAAAAGAAAACAAACGATGAAGTCGTACAACTAAAAATGAAAAGAGAACTACTAAACACAATTCAAACAAGACAAATCAGATTTTTTGGGGCATGTTAAAAGACACAACAGCCTACTAAAAAAATTCTTGGAAGGGAAAATGCAAGGTAAAAGAGGCAGAGGCAGATCAAGACTAACGTAGACGAGTAACAAAAAGATGGACAAGTTAGCCTACGACAACCTGCATAATCAAAGCAAGAGACAGAGCGGAATGGCGCTCCATGGTAGACTTCGATGCGGAGACGGTATTCAATTGAAAAAACATATACCGAAAGTAGTTGATAAAGAACCAATGTTTAACGCAAATAATGTAACTGAAACATATCTCTCCAAACACCTCATGTTATGTTATGATATGCTGTTAGATTATGTTATGCTGTGTTATTTTATATTATGATATGCAATGCTATGCTGTTATGTTATGTTATGCTACGATATGTTATGTAATGTTAAATTAAGATCTTCATCACAGTACTCAGAACACATCCATAGATACTCCGATTTACTCCTAAAAATGTTCATTAGCACACACCTACTAATTGTGCCAGTTCAGTGTTGGTTGACAAATCCTCACATTCGCCCAGAATACCTTTTCTCCTGGCAACACCGGTCTTCACTTCCAGTTCACACAGTCTGCATAGTCAATGTATTTACACTTCTCGTAATTTCAATAGTGTAGTTACAAAAACTTACACTGTTTATACCTTGAGCTGTCTACTTTGAAATATGCGACTACCTTGAGCTCTATCTAACTTGAGCTCTATCTACCTTGAGCTCTATCTACCATGAGCTCTGTCTACCTTGAGCTCTGTCTACCTTGAGCTCTATCTACCTTGAGCTCTATCTACCATGAGCTCTGTCTACCTTGAGATTTGCAACTACCTTGAGCTCTGCGTCTGTCTTGATCTATCTGTCTACCTTGAGCTCTTTCTACCTTGATCTCTCTGTCTACCTTGAGCTCTGTCTACCTTGAGCTCTGTCTACCTTGAGCTCTGTCTGCCTTGAGATATGCGATTACCTTGAGCTCTATCTACCTTGAGCTCTGTCAACCTTGAGATTTGCAACTACCTTTAGCTCTGCGTCTGTCTTGATCTCTCTGTCTACCTTGAGCTCTGTGCCTACCTTGAGCTCTGTCTACCTTGAGCTTTGCGTCTTTCTTGATCTCTGCGTCTGTCTTGATCTCTGTGTCTACCTTGAGCTCTGTGCCAACCTTGAGCTCTGTGTCTACCTTGAGCTCTGTGTCACACTTCTCTCCTTATGCCTGCTGTCTATGGTATAGAATCACGTGACATTCTCACCAGGTAAGCACACCGTGTTACTTTCTGTCTCTGTACTTCTGTCTGTAGCTCAAAACTGGTTCTACACGAACTCGTTCTCTTCTTATTTTGTTTTAAACATGACATATGTAAAGCTTTCCTCCTGCTAAGAAAGACAATAACGCAAATAAAGACGACGACTATCTATTCCTCTTGTTAGTAAAGGCATTAACAAAAAATAATCACATCATCTCACTCAACATGTGATTTGTTAAGGTAACAGTAATAAATACACCCACTGATTCACTCATTCTCTTCCAGTTAGCGAATGTAAAAGTAGTAAAGTACCCCCGTCACGCCAAGTGGCGTATAGGGAAATATGGTGTTAGTGACCCTATATTTTACAGACCTTCAGCACATGATTTTTGGGGTAATGTGGTCAGTATTACGCCCGTGCTGCTTTACTTTCCCAGAAAAATCCGGTACCCATTTAAGGCTGGGTGAACCCGGAAGCCGTCGTTGGGATCGAACCCTACCCCTTGTCCGTGGTAGTCCAGTTCACTAACCACCGAGCTATCACGGCTCCCAGTTAGCGAATGTGATAACAGCAAATAATCGCACTGACTCACTCATTCTTTTGTTGATAAAAGTGATAACAAACAAGCACGCTGACTCAGTCATCTCTAGATGCTAAATATTAAAACCACACAGTATCGAGTCATGGTAGATCAAAACATTAGACCAGTAAAGCTTCTCAAAGTTGTTACTTAGAATAGAATAGAATAGAATAGAATAGAATAGAATAGAATAGAATATAATAGAATAAACACCCTTTAATGGGTACCGGATTTTTTCTGGGAAAGTGAAGCGGCACGGGCGTAATATCGACCACATTACCCCAAAAATCATGTGCCGAAGGTCTGTAAAATTTATGGTCACTAGCACCATATTCCCTATACGCCACTTGGCGTGACGGGGGCACTAGATCATCATATACATCATATCTGTTAAAAAGACCAAGGAGGAAATTCTTAAAGAGGCCAACACAAAAAGGGAGCTTCAAAGAAAAAAAATCAGAAAGAAACAATCAACATTTATCGGGCACATCATGTAAAGAGGAAAGTTGGAATACTTGGTTATAACTGGAAAAATACAGGGAAAGAGATATCGCGGACGAAAAAAGATAAAATACTAGATAGCTTGGTGTCATGGAATGATAAACTGTCACCAACAGAATTGATACGATGTACGGTGCATAGAAAATTGTGGAAGGACATGATCGCCTACGCCAACCGGTATGGCACATGATGGTGATAACATCTGTTGGTCACGTAAACAGTTCTACAACTTTTGAAGTACAGAATAAGCCAAGGCCTCTTTGTTGTTAAACAAAACTTTTTTGATAATCATCATATCAGAATATATGTTCTTATTTGTTGATGCTAAATTATCATTATGTAACATACTGGTTGGCGTAGGCGATCATGTCCTTCCACAATCTTCTATCTGCAGTGCATCGTATATGTTCTGTTCTTGACTATTTTCCATGTCATGACTCCAAGCTATCCAGTATTTTCTCTCTTTGTCGTCCATATCTATCTTTCCCTGCATGTTGGCAGGTGTAACCAAGTAATCTAACTTTGCTCTTCTCATGACGTGTCCGAAAAATGTTGATTGTTTCTTTGTTGCTTCTTAGCAGCTCATTTTTGTGTTGGCCTCTTTGAGAACTTTCTCATTGGTCTTTTTAGCTGTCCAGGGAATTTTTAACATTCTTCTGAGAAATCCCATCTCTGTGGCATCTAATCGTTTTTTTCATTTGTTTGTCTCCTATCCGTGATTCGCTTTTATAGATCAGAATTGGCTCTTTATGGCACCGATAAACTCTCTTTATCACTACTAGTGACATAGATTTGTTGCATTAAATATTTTTTAATTAGCTGAAACACTATTTCGGCCTGAGCTATTCTGCATTTTATTTATGTGGTGCATCTCCCATCTGCGTTATTGTGCCCAAGTATTTAACGCGTTGCACTTGTTTCAGATTTTTCCTGTATATTTGTATACTGCATGATGGTGATGATTGTTTCTTTGATATAACCATAACATAACAACACAACATAACATAACATAAGATGTTTGGAGAGATATGTTCAAGTTACATTATTTGCTTTAAAAACATTGGTTCTTTATCGACTACTTTCAGCATATTAACGAGAATTCCTGTTTAAACAATTGGTTCACCTTTTATTTGCACACGGGAAAGTGGTTTAGAAAGTTCTAAAGTTACACTCTGTCTGTTAATGTGCAGGCTATCTGTAATATCTTCTCCCCGTTTTGGAAGAGTGATTTCTGTTTTTAAAAAAATAAAATAAAATACATTAAAATATCTGTAGAGTGTTTATTTGAACCTATTTGATGGAAATGTCCTGTTTGTCGTTAACGCGATTTGTAGTATGTAGACAGAGATTAGTTTGACTGTAAATTTGATGATAATAGTGGAACTGAGGCCACTCATATTGAATACCTGGAGCCAGTGGTGAGGTGTAACGTACACTACCTCTACAAATAAGGAAAACAAGAAACTACCGACGTTTCGGCCTACATGTAGCCTTCTTCAGAAAGCGAGAATAGCGACACAAACGATGAGGCATAATTGTAACTGGGGTAACTGAGATAACTGAGGTAACTGAGGCAACTGAGATAATTGAGGTAACTGAGATAACTGGGATAACTGAGATAATTGAGGTAACTGTGATAACTGAGGTAACTGGGGTAACTGAGATAACAGAGGAAACTGATGTAACTGAGATAATTGAGGTAACTGAGATAACTGAGGTAACTGGGGTAACAGAGATAACAGAGGAAACTGATGTAACTGAGATAACTGAGATAAATGAGATAACTGAGGTAACTGAGATAACTGAGGTAACTGAGGTAGCTGAAGTAATTGAGATAACTGAGGTAACTGAGGTAACTGAGATAATTGTTGTAACTAAGGTAACTGAGATAACTGAGGTAACTGAGATAATTGTGGTAACTAAGGTAACTGAGATAACTGAGATAACTGAGGTAACTGAGATAATTGTGGTAACTAAGGTAACTGAAATAACTGCGGTATCTGAGACAACTGAGGTAAGTGAGATAGCTATAGCAATTATGATGATGGCGATAAAATTATTATCATGAAGTTAATGACGTGTATAGTTAATATAGTTGTGATGTGACATTGATGTTTATGTCGCTGTTTGAAAAATGAATCGAGCCCCTTGAAATGTTTCTATACAGAACATCAAGCTCCCATATCACAGACAGCAAGCAAATAAAGAACTTCTGAGGTAACAAGTTAGAAAAAAAGAAGAAATGTGAAGTGGTTTGAAGAACAGAAAAATAAAAAGATACAGTCCTAAAGATTCATCACCAAGTACCGTGATTGCTGGCATAGATGATGATGTATCTGCATCAATTAATATCTCTGCTGCTGCTCTATCAATTGTTCTGTTGACTTCTACTAAACTATTCTCGGAAAATGTCTTGAATGTTTTCTTTGCCTTCTTCTTTCTTTTCTTCCCAGAATTGTTCCTGCTTGTCACATGTCAGTTGTTTCCTTCCCACATTCACAGCTTTTTCCTTCCCACATGTCAGTGGTTTCCTTCTCACAACATGTCAGTTGTTTCCTTCTCACAACATGTCAGTTGTTTCCTTCTCACAACATGTCAGTGGTTTCCTTCTCACAACATGTCAGTGGTTTCCTTCTCACAACATGTCAGTGGTTTCCTTCTCACAACATGTCAGTTGTTTCCTTCTCACAACATGTCAGTGGTTTCCTTCTCACACCATGTCAGTGGTTTCCTTCTCACAACATGTCAGTTGTTTCCTTCTCACAACATGTCAGTTGTTTCCTTCTCACAACATGTCAGTGGTTTCCTTCTCACACCATGTCAGTGGTTTCCTTCTCACAACATGTCAGTTGTTTCCTTCTCACAACATGTCAGTAGTTTCCTTCTCACACCATGTCAGTTGTTTCCTTCTCACAACATGTCAGTGGTTTCCTTCTCACAACATGTCAGTTGTTTCCTTCTCACAACATGTAAGTAGTTTCCTTCTCACACCATGTCAGTAGTTTCCTTCTCACAACATGTCAGTAGTTTCCTTCTCACAACATGTCAGTAGTTTCCTTCTCACATGTCAGTTGTTTCCTTCTCACAACATGTCAGTAGTTTCCTTCTCACAACATGTCAGTAGTTTCCTTCTCACAACATGTCAGTGGTTTCCTTCTCACAACATGTCAGTTGTTTCCTTCTCACATGTCAGTTGTTTCCTTCTCACACCATGTCAGTAGTTTCCTTCTCACATGTCAGTTGTTTCCTTCTCACACCATGTCAGTAGTTCCCTTCTCACACCATGTCAGTTGTTTCCTTCTCACACCATGTCAGTTGTTTCCTTCTCACACCATGTCAGTTGTTTCCTTCTCACACCATGTCAGTTGTTTCCTTCTCACACCATGTCAGTTGTTTCCTTCTCACACCACGTCATTTGTTTCCTTCTCACAACATGTCATTTGTTTCCTTCTCCAAAAAGGAGCTCCCTTTTTGTGTTGGCCTCTTTGAGAATTTTCTCTTTGGTCTTTTTAGCTGTCCAGGGAACTTTTAACATTCTTCTGAGCAATCCCATCTCTGTGGCCTCTAATCGTCTTTTCATTTGTTTGTCTACTGTCCATGATTCACTTCCATAGCTCAGATTTAGCTCTGCATACCATCGCTGAACTTTCTTTCTCACTTCTTTTGACAAAGACTTGCTGTACAAGATGTTTTTTTATTTTCTGAAATGCTAGTTTGGCCTGAGTTGTTCTACATTGTTTATTTCTTTTATGCTTCTTCTGTCTGATGTTATTATTGTGTCCACGTATTTGACATTTTGCACTTGCTTTAGATTTGTCCCGTTTATGTTTTATGTTGCATGGTTGTGATGGTTGTTTCTTCGATATGACCATTAATTCTGATATACCATCATCATCATCATCAAGTACTATGCCTGCTGGCGTAGGTGATCATGTCTCTCCACAACTATCGATCTTGACAGTTATTTATCATTTCTGTTGTTGACCTGCCAAGCCATACTCTTAAGCTGTCTGGTACCTTTTCTCTTTGCTTTCCTTTATCTCTTTGTTCCTCAATGTTCCCAGTTGTCATAATATATTCTAGCTGTTCCCTTCTCATTAAATGGATAAAAAACGATGATTGTTTCTTCCTAATTTTGAAAATTAGCTCTCTTTTGGTTTTAGCCTCTTTCAGAACGTTTTCATTACTTTTCTTATCTGCCCTGGTATTCTCAACATTTTTTCTGTAAAACCACATATCTACAGTAAAGTAAAAAAAAAAGTAAAGTACCCCGTCACGCCAAGTGCCGTGTAGGGAATATGGTGTTAGTGACCATAAATTTTGCAGACCTTCGGCACATGATTTTTAGGGTAATGTGGTCGGTATTACGCCCGTGCCGCTTCACTTTCCCAGAAAAAAATCCGGTACCCATTAAAGGCTGGGTGAACCCAGAGCCGTCGGTTGGGATCGAACCCTACCCCTTGTCCATTGTAGTCCAGTTCACTAACCACTGAGCTATCGCGGCTCCCACATATCTACAGCCTCCAGTGATTTTCTTGTCTGTTGTCTTATTGTCCATGATTCATTTGTGATATACCATAGATATCTTCGGTGTCCGGTTAGCGCAATCGATAGGCGGTTGGCTTACCACGGCAACAGCCGGGGTTCGTACCCTTGCGGGAACACCTGGGTTTTACTAATTCCCTAAAATTAGTGGGAGCCGCGATAGCTCAGTGGTTAGTGAACTGGACGACTACGGACAAGGGGTAGGGTTCGATCCCAACCGACGGCTCCGGGTTCACCCAGCCTTAAATGGGTACCGGATTTTTCTGGGAAAGTAAAGCAGCACGGGCGTAATACCGACCACATTACCCCAAAAATCATGTGCTGAAGGTCTGTAAAATATAGTCACTAACACCATATTTCCCTATACGCCACTTGGCGTGACGGGGGGTACTTTACTTTTTTATAGATATCTTCAAAGAGTACAGATTACGTTCTACGGGGCTGACACAGTACTCAACGTATTACCAACATCAGGGAAACAACCCATTATGGCTATGCAGTATGACGGGAACAGCTGCAAAATATTGTGACAACATAAAGTTATATAAGGAAGGAGATACAGAGGTAGATAAAAAGAAAGATATAAAGAACTGTAGTGAATAGCTTGATAGGAAGCCAGCAACAGAATTTGTGAACAACGAACACAAAGTTGTGGAGTGACACGATCACCTTAGCATGGCCCTTGATGTTAATAACGATAATTGTGACGAGGAACAACATTTTCGTCCTCAGTCTTTTTTTCTTCTTCTATTTTTTTTTTTTTTTTTTTTTTTTTTTTGCTACCTTTTTTTCTGGTGCAAGGGTAACGGGGTGCACTGTGTGGGCGGGGAAAGTACCTGAGGCGTCGTTGCTTGACAGTCACGTCATTTCTGGTAGAAAGAGCTAGCAAGCATCATGCTGTGGCTGCTGGGTGAAGCGTACAGAAGTGATTATAATCTGTCAAATGTGTCCTCCGTATCTCATTCATCGTTCAGTTTTCATGATTACGAAACGTCACACAGATTGTGCGTATCAGCAGGTGACCACATCCATAGAAAAGCAATTCATAAACCGGAAAATTAATTTGTCTTCATCCCTTCTGTAATTGCTGAATTTTTTTTCCTGAATCTGTGTTTGCGCTTTCATGAAACATTTAATTGTTGTGGAGAAAGACTCAAAATAATGTCTTGAGAGGAAATGATGGAAGTCTTGTTTTGACATCAGTCTTGTGATAACATCAGAGCGAAAAGAAAAGGGAGACTGTTTTATTTCAGTATTCGTTACATAGCGAGTTGTATTGCATTGTGTTACACACCTTGACGTGCAATGTATCCTTCTTCTTCTTCTTCTGCGATCATGGCTCATTCAGACTAGGATTCCGGACCCTCTTATGAAGGCAGCTGTCTGTTTAAGTGATTCGGTTGCCCCGTATAGTTTCTCTTCCAGGGAGGTGGGTGTGGACCACATTTTCCTTCTCAGGTCTGTGTACTGGGGGCAATCCAGTAGAACATGTTTTGTTGGCATGTTGTCCAGTGTAAAGTGGCATTGGCTGGTAGTTCCTATTTTGAGTTTGGTGAACTTGTGGTTTCTCATTCTGTTGTGGTCAGTGCGCAATGTATCCGTTTTCAGCACGCACTTATTTGGGATTGCTTTCACAATCGTCACAAAACACGTTGTTATCATTTAGTGAATGTATATGTGTGCATGTTTGGGAGCCGCGATAGCTCAGTGGTTAGTGAACTGGACAACAAAGGACAAGAGGTAGGGTTCGATTCCAACCACGGCTTTCGGGTTCACCCAGCCTTACATTGGTATCGGATATTTTTGTGGGAAAGTAAAGCGGCACGGGCGTAATACCGACCACATTACCCCAAAAATTATGTGCTTGAGGTCTGTAAAATTTATGATCACTAACACCATATTCCCTATACACCACTTGGCGTGACGGGAGCTCTTTACTTTACTTTACTTTACTTTACTTTACTTTACTTTACTTTACTTTACTTTACTTTACTTTACTTTACTTTACTTTAATTCACTTTACTTTACATGTGTGCATGCTTGTGTGTGTGTTTCTCTATATGTGCGTTCGAGCGTGTTATTGTATGATATTTGTTCAGTGTGTGTGCATGCGTGAGTCAGTGTCAGCCCGTCCTCCACCTCCCACCCCTTTCATTTCGTTACGATCCAGCTATGACATTATTCATCGGAGCTATTGTCTTAAGAAGTTATAGTCCCTTCCAATACGTAAGTCCCTCTTCAAAATGCTATAACTTAAACTGGTTGGTTTTAATTGTTGAAATTTGGTGTCTAAACTGTTTATTATCATGAATTTATAGAAGCAACATTTCATTGGAAACAAATAGATGCTTTTAATTTTGTCATATCTATCTATCTATCTATCTATCTATCTATCTATCTATCTATCTATCTATCTATCTATCTATCTATCTATCTATCTATCTATCTATCTATCTATCTATCTATCTATCTATCTATCTATCTATCTATCTATCTATCTATCTATCTATCTATCTATCTATCTATCTATCTATCTATCTATCTATCTATCTATCTATCTATCTATCTATCTATCTATCTATCTATCTATCTATCTATCTATCTATCTATCTATCTATCTATCTATCTATCTATCTATCTATCTATCTATCTATCTATCTATCTATCTATCTATCTATCTATCTATCTATCTATCTATCTATCTATCTATCTATCTATCTATCTATCTATCTATCTATCTATCTATCTATCTATCTATCTATCTATCTGTCTATCTGTCTATCTGTCTGTCTGTCTGTCTGTCTGTCTGTCTGTCTGTCTGTCTATCTATCTATTGTCCTTTCGAGCCGAAGACGGCACATAGGGCACAACCACAATCTCAAAAACAGAAACCTTGCGTGCCAAAATGGCACATATTGCAGAGATCACTGCTCTAAAATCTATGGCGCTGTTTCCATAACAACACTTTTTACAATGACAGCTTGTCAAGCCCTCGAACAACCTCCTTAGTCGCCTCTTACGACATGCCTGGAAAGTCACAGTGTCACTATTTGTGGTATCTTTATTTGCCATATCTGCGGTATATAAAAATAAATACAAGTAGTGATACTATACAAAGAAAATATTTAGTTTCCAATGGTCAACACTACAAGCGATTTTTTTAAAAATGTATGTGTATGAATTAGATCCCGCAGGTGGGAGAGTGGTTGGTCTCGAGGCAAGACGCCGGCCTCGAGACAGAGAGGTTGTGGGTTCAAATCCCGGCTACACCAGTAGTATAGGTGGCTGTGAACCAATCCAAAAGTGCACGTGCATGCACCTAAAGACAATAGATTTGGCACCAAAACCGCACGAAACTGGCACTAAATCCGTGCAAAAGTCCGATAATCGGCTTATTATCTCGGTGGTCGTGACGGTAATCGGCTTATCTCGTGGCGTGACGATCGGTGGTCGTGGTGTGCGTTGGTGCGTGACGGCTTATCTCGTGGTGATCGGCGCGTCGCTCGCTCGCTGGTTATCTCGGGGGACAGCGGTTCTAAAACTTGTGGGGATGGCGGGTCGTCGCCGGCTATCTCGCGGGTTGGATGGCGGGTCGTCGCCGGCTATCGAGGCGTGCGGGTGGGGAAAGGGGGGTGCCTTTATTGGTCGAGTGTTATTAGTATCATCATGTGTGAGTTGGATATTAGGCAACAGGAGGCGACATGAAAAGAAATGCTGACAAGCAATGACGTTGAAGGGGGGTTAGGAAAAGGTAAATACGACTATCTCACGTGCGACGAGGGTGGGGGAACGGGGTTGGTCAGCACAGGGTGTGTTATTGTAGTATCATGTACCAGGTGTGATTATAGCGATTTTTTTTAGTGACATATCATCATCATGTGCCACCCTCAACAACATCATCAACCCTTCATGTCCTATCATCATCATGTGCCACCATCAACAGCATCAGCAAACCTTCCTATCATCATGTGCCACCCTCAACACCAATCACCCCTTCCTATCATCATCATGTGCCACCCTCAACACCATCATGTGCCACCCTCAACACCCTCATCATCCCCTTCATGTCCTATCATCAAGCCACACAAAGTATCAACCACCGAAAATCTCTCTCTCTCTCTCTCTCTCTCTCTCTCTCTCTCACACATTCATGGTAAAGCAAAACAAAATTCGTTCTATATTTCTCACAGCTTTATTAATGCAACAAATATACGACACATATTTGAAAATATATTACTGTCCGGTTGTTGATAATTTTAAGCGTCGGGGTTTCCTCCCTCCTGTTTTGGTGGTACTGTTTGTTAAATGTCTATCAAACACGGGTGCATAGGAAGTTTCATTAGCCTTCAAAACACAACCGCCCTCCATTTTGACAAAACCCTGATCAAAGCTGGAATAGGTAATTGGTGACTCTGCTGAAACACCCGCGGCATTCATATTGGCTGCCGGATCTTTCGTCTGATTAACAAGAGCGAGGTTCCCTTGATTAACAAAGGGGGCGTGTAGTCGATGAGATTCGGGTTAACAAGAGATGGTATGTAGTTCTGGTGGTTAACGAGAGGCGGCGTGTAGTTGATCTGGTTAACAACAGGTGGCGTGTAGTTGAGATTAGCATAAGCGGTTAAAATTTCCTCTCGCATTTCAACTAACCTGATAAATTCCTCTCTCGATAGTGTTATCCCAGTTCTGGTAGGAAACTTAAAAAAACTATCACCGCTATATGTCCTTATATTTAACAACGGTCTGTTACGAAAAACACAAACCGAGACTGCCTTAACGCCATCTTTAGACAATGGAACTACAGTCTCATTTCCACGTGACATAAATATGCGCTGATCACTGACATCAACGAAATTGGCGTATTCAAGCTACACGACTCCATATTCAAAGAAAAACAAACACAAACCACCTGGCAACAGACGTTGGTTATGTGTGTGCGTGTACACTGCTCGACTGGGGGTTTTTTATACCCGTTACGTTTATCGGGTCGAAGACCGTCTATTTATAGCAGCTAACGCAATACGTTATCAGGCGTGTAACAATTCGGTGTCAGGTAATGCGGCTTGAGACTAAGAAAATCCTCCCCCCTGTAGCTGTAGTGTTTATATAGGTTGTGGATTTTAAAAATAGGTGATATTTGAAGAGGGGGGGGGGGGAAACCTCGCGCGCTGACCTAAAATCACTCGTTGTTATTTTCGTCGGTGGTATAATCACTAAAGTTAGTAGCACTTGTGAGGATGGATCCCCGATGGAATCATCCCTTCACAGCTCTGATAGCCGGTCCTACCGGGTGTGGGAAAACGGTATTTGTGCAAAAGTTTATACAGAACCTTCATGAGCTAGCTGTCCCCGTACCGGAGGAAGTTATATGGTGTTATGACAAATGGCAATCGATATACGAGACTATGGGGTCAGTGAGATTTATCGAGGGTCTACCAGACGTCGATAAATTGGAAGGTAGTAAGAAGAGAAGACTGATCGTCATCGATGACTTGATGTCTGAGACGGACGAGCGGGTAACAAAATTATTCACCAAAGGTAATCATCACAGAGATATTAGTGTGATGTACATTGTTCAAAATCTATTCGGAAAAAATAAAGAACATCGAACCATAAGTCTCAATACGCACTATTTAGTCCTTTTCAAGAACCCGAGAGACGGGAGTCAAATTATGAATCTGGGTAAACAAATGTACCCAGGTCAGGTGGGGTACCTCCAAGATAGTTTTAAGGACGCGACAGCGACTCCTCACGGTTATTTGCTGGTCGATCTTCGTCAGGACACACCTGATAATCTTAGGTTGAGAACAAAAATATTCCCGGGGGAGAGACAAATCGTCTACGTGCCAAAGTAGAGAATCATGTGTGATGAAGCACTTAGACGGCACTGTGAAATGTATGCGCGCCGCCTCGCCGAGCAGTTTAAGAGCCATATTAAAAACAGCCTCTCCCAAACTCATTAACTTTATTGTGCGAGTGTTGTCATAACATATTAAAAGGTAATGTTAGACTCACTCAGCGACAGAAGTGCGAGCTACGTCGACACAAGAACAAGTTGAGACTTCTCACTAAAAAGAAACCGAATCTTAAGCGGCGGAAAGAGATTCTACAAACCGGTGGGTTCATAGGTGCTTTGCTCCGTCCTATAATAAGTATTCTCGGTGGAGTACTAGGTGCGTAACAATGGACAAAAAAATGATTTTGATGGATCCTCGATTCCTCGAGGGTCTTTAACAGACTACTAGCACGTCGTATAGCCCACCCGAGGCGATCGGTGACAACTTGAGAGATTTAGATGATGAAATGCAACGTATCCTATTCCGCGATGATTTAGCACCCGCCGATAAGGCCAGAGTGTACCAACGTGCCCTGCATCAATATTTAACTAGATTGGAGCAGTATAAACGACGCTCATTGGGCTCGGTCGATCTCATTCAACACAACACGGCAACAGAAAAAACACCTTCCCCACCACCATCAATCGAGGTATCACCAGAGCAGACCAAGACACCACCACCACTAGCGGAAACCCCAAAGGTAGGTAATGAAACCAATCCGCCCGTAACCACGTATAAACTATCTATCTATTGACCTTTCGAGCCGTAACCGGCCCATAGGGCGTAGACCAAGATACACCTTCTCCTATATGAATTTTTGTTCTAGCAGTTTTCTTTTAAAGATATTTTATCAAATCTCGCCATCTGTCTCTGTTCTGTGCAAGCAGTTCTATCTCATTGAGGGAGCCGATTCCTGCTGCTCTTGCCTCTCTCATCAATGTTCTTCTCAGTGTCTCCCTGGGTCTTCCTCTTTTTCTTTTACCTGTTGTTTCCCATATGAGGGCTTGCTTTGCTATTCGATTATTATCTCTTCTCATCACATGTCCAACGTATGACCATCGTCTTTTCTTTATTACTGAAGATATTAGTGGTTGATTGGCGATTTCTCTAATTTCCTCGTTTGTTTTGAATTCGTTCCATTCTATACCAAGTATTTTCCTTAGACATTTATTTTCGAATGCGTTCAACTTTGTTTCTATATCTCTTGTTGTTTTCCAGCTTTCACACGCATACGTAAGGGTTGATAGTACATTTGATTTGAATAGCCTAAGTTTTGTGTTTGTGCTAATGAGTTTTGATTTCCACAACTTTTCAAGGCTTCTTAAAGACATTGCTGCTTTAGCCAGTCTGATTCTAATTTCTTTGCTCGTATCCCCTTCTCGATCAATGTGACTTCCAAGATAGATAAAGTGATCGATCTCTTCTACTGGTTTGTTTTCCATGTATATTTTGTCACTTGTTGGAATTAAACTTTTCATGACTTTAGTCTTTTCATGATTGACCTCAAGCCCAATTTTGCTGGCTATTGATGATAGTTCATTTGTGTTTTCCTGCATCGTTTTTATCTGACTGCTGATGAGAACTATGTCATCAGCAAAGTCGAGGTCCTCCAAATGGTCTCCTTGTATCCATTCGATGCCTTTATTACCAGTGCAGCATTTCTTCATTATGAAGTCCATAACAATTCCAAATAACAAGGGCGATAAAATACATCCTTGTTTAACCCCAGTTTCTATTGGGAAACATTCGCTCAGTCCTTCCTCTGTTCGAACTGCACATGTGTAACCATCATACATGTCTTTGATAATATTTATGATTTTTGATGGTAAACCATATTGCTTCAGAATTTTCCACAAAGAATCTCTATGAATACTATCAAATGCTTTTTTGAAGTCGATGAAGTTAAGTACAAAAGGTTTTTGCTTTTCAATGTGTTCCTCCAATATAAGTCGTAGAGTGAAAATGTGGTCAAGACAGCTTCTCCCTTTTCTAAACCCAGCCTGTTCTTCACGCATTACTGTATCTATTGAATCCTTTATTCTATTTAGGATGATTTTACAGAATAACTTTGAGGCAACTGACAAAAGTGTCACGCCTCTCCAGTTGTTACAATCTCTAAGATTGCCCTTTTTTGGGATCTTAACAATGATTCCTTTTTTCCATTTATGAGGCGTCTTCTCTGTTTTCCAAATGATGTTGAACATTTTTTGGAGATGTATTAAATTATGGCTATCAATTGCCTTGAGGATCTCAGCTGTTAACTTATCCTCTCCAGCAGCCTTGTTATTGGTCATTAGCTTTAAGGTGGTTTCTATTTCACTCAAGGTGAAGTCATCTAAATTTACATCTAATTCTGCTGCTGGTGTTTCAGCTTCAAAATCTATTAAACTGTGAGGTAGTGGACGGTTAAGAATTTCTTTGAAGTGTTCCGCCCAACGGGCTTTTATGTCTGCGCTTGTTGTTAGCATTAATCCAGATTTGTCTAGAATTGGTGTTCCACTGGATGTATAGGTGTTTGTCAGCATCTTTTGTACAGTATAGAGAGTTCTGCTGTCTCCTGTAATTGCAGCTGTCTCTGCTTTCTCTGCCAAGTTGTCTATATAAGCTCTTGTATCTCTTCTTGCCGAACTTTTCACTTTGTTGTCTAATTCTTTGTATGTTGCTTTTGCCAGAACCTTAACGTATAAACTAAGACCTAAAAAAAGAAAGAGCGGAATCCCTACACCAAAATGAGAATGGTGGAGAAAATATTGAGACGTCGTTACTTTGACCCTAGTCGACCAGGGGCGTATAGTGGTGCAACGGCCCTGCAACGTAACACCAAACTGGGACTCGCAAAAATCAAACAATGGCTGAGTCATCAGGATACCTGTACCCTTCATAAACCAATTCGTCGCAGATTTGAAAGGCGTCCCATTATAACGAGTGGCCCCCAACAGCAATAACAGGCAGACCTAATCGATTTGAGACATTTGAAAAAACACAACGACGGATATTCCTATTTGGTTTCTTGCTTGGAAGTTTTCAGTAAATTCGCGTGGTCTGTACCGATACGAACCAAAACGGGGAAATCCTTAGTGGAAGCCGTCGGTAAGATATTTCTCGATGGGAAACCAGCGAGTTTTCAAACCGATAAGGGGTCAGAGTTTCTGAACAGAACATTTCAGAAATTCCTCGCTGACAACAACGTTCACTTTTTCACTACGCAGAACGAAGATATTAAGGCCGCCGTGGTGAACGCTTTAATAGGACTCTGAAACAACGGATGTGGCGATATTTCACGAAATCCAATAAGTTGTCTTATGTCCGAGTCCTACCCGCCCTACTTCGAAGTTATAACCATTCGTTTCACAGAAGTGTAAAAATGGCACCGGTCGACGTCAACGCAGACAATCAAGAACAGGTATGGAAAACGTTGTATAATATCAAACGCAACTTTAAAGTTGAAAGACCCCTGTACAAGCCCGGTGATCGAGTTAGACTGGTCCTGGGCAGAGCCAATTTGAAAAAGGGTTATGCCCCGGCTTGGACGGAGGAACTGTTTTCCATCAGTCGAGTAAACGAAACAAACCCCGTTACATATGTGTTGAAAGACGATAAGGGCGATGAGATAGAGGGGTCATTCTGCACACCGGAAATTCAAAAAGTTGGAGACAAGCACGAGTACAGAATCGAGAGTATCATAACCGAGCGTCGCACATCCTTTGGGCGAAAGGAGAGTTTAGTCAAATGGTTTGGGTACGATTCCTCATTTAACAGTTGGATACCGTCCAAGGACATTGTCAGATACAAAAACTAGAGATGCGAAAAGTGGAAGAAGAAGAAGTGGTAACTTTTGGTGGAGAGCCCGATTTGCGAGCCGTAAACTCGGGAGTGAGGAGAGACGGCGAACCACGCTGCTGGGGGTCGATGTTTGGTAAACTATCCCCCTACTTAGAACTTGTCTTTATTTGTCAAGTGGTAGTTATATATATATACAGTTGTAGCGGTCTCGCTGTTCAATCTGACCACCGAAAAGCCAGACGCGAAGGAGTGAAAACTGTGGATAGCCCTACTGAGCAGCTGTTTGGGTTACATGCTACCGAATCCAAACTTGGAGAGGCGACGGTGAAACGAGTAAAAAAATGAGTTTTTATGTCACCCTGCCCAGCAATGCATCTATGGAACTTTTTAAGGATAATAACCCCGGCCACTTTTTTGTTAAACTCCCTCAGACCATTGACATTTCGACGCAGTATGAGATCGCACTGGTGGAGATACAGTTTCCGCTAAATTATTTCAATGTAATAGAGGGTGATGTCTGGATTCGGTACGAATCTCTCGATAACGACGATATTTGCGACGCTAGATTTTATTTCAACGTGACATTGGAGCCTGGGTTATACACGAAACCCGATGCGTTCATCGGCGCGTTGAACGCGTCGATCGTTAAAGCGGAGGATGAGTCGTACAGGGGAGTGAAAGGGAAAAAATGAGATTCATTTACGCAAAAGAGGTGAATAAAGCCATCTTGAAACTTTACGAAAAAGGAGTCAGTGTTACCATAAGCGACACTTTGAAAAACATGTTAGCCTTCCCCACGACCTCAATATCAGACACGGCTCCCGATATCTTCAGCGTGGGTGTAATGGACTTGGAAAGTGTTGCGAAGAATGTCTACGTCTACTGCGATCTCGTTTCCCCCAGACCGGTCGGAGATGTGATGGTGCCTCTCCTCAGGAGCGTGCCTGTTCTCAATAGAAATCACACCTCGGTGTTTCAGATCTACGATAAGCCTCACTACCTACCCCTGAGTAGATTTTCCTTCGATACCGTCGAAATCCTTTTAGCCAACGAACACGGAAAAACCATTCCATTCACCAGCGGGACGTCGGTGCTAACGGTACACTTTCGAGTCAAGAAGCATCTCGAGCTGCTATAATGGTGAAACACACTCCCCTTCATAGAGATGTTGAGTTATACGAAGACTTTTACTGTTGTCAGGCGGGCGATGGGATGCCCTTGTTTATAGGAGGTCGAAGTCAGAGCGGTCGAGGAATCGGTAGTTTTTTCGGTGGAATCGGGAGGGCTATTTTACCCTGGTTAAAAACCGGCGGTAAGGCCTTGCTCAGAGAAGGTTTGGGGGCCGGTCTGCAGGTCGCACAGGACGCATTAGCCGGGGAAAATGTCGGTGAAGCTTTCAAAGAACGAGCTAAGGAGGCCGGTCAGCGGTTGCTACACGGGGCCGTAGACCACCTGCGTGATAACAACCAATCAGGAGGTGGTTTACGTCAAAGCAGAAAGCGAGTTATGAAGTTACCTCCACCAGGAGAACCCGTTACGAAGAGGATAAAACCGACAGCTGGACGGTTCCCCCTTCATTCGGTGCACAACAGCGGGAAGAAGACGAAGACGAGGGTGGCAAAGGATATTTTCGACTAATAATGTCCCTCATTCACCCCAAATCGTGCGAATGTCTTCACTCTGGTTTGGATTTATTTAGCGTTCCACCAACGCAGACATCTCTAGACTCTGGCCAGTTTATTGAAATTCGTCCGTTCGTAGCTTTGTCGCATAGCGAACCGATAGAATTTTTCATTTCTGGAAACAGCGAGGAGTATTTAGATCTTTTCAACACGTTTTTACATCTGCGGGTCAAGATCACCCTCCCGAATGGTGATAGTGTACCACCCGATGCTGAGGTAGGACCGATCAACAATTATCTTCACAGTCTATTTTCACAAGTCGACGTATCGCTAAACGACACGTTGGTTACACCGTCGGAGAATACCTATCCTTTTAGAGCAGTTTTTGAGGCCACGCTAAATTACGGGGAGGATGCGAAAACGGGATACTTGACGGCCGCTCTGTTCTACAAAGACACAGCTGGCCACCATGACGATTTGAAAGAAAATGAGGGTTTTAAAACACGGCGCGATTTGACTTCTGGTAGTAAAGAGGTTGAAATGTTGGGTCGTTTGCACTCTGATGTCTTTGTGCAGGATCGTTACATGTTAAACAGAATCGACGTAAAGATAAAACTCACGCCCTCGAAGGATGTGTTCAGCCTCGCGGCTCACGATAGCTCTGTGGGTTATAAGAGTGTTATCACCTACGCCGCGCTCGTGGTCAGGAAAGCTAAGCTAAACCCCGCGATTTCTCTGGCCCACGAAAAGGCTCTCTTAAGCGGGAATGCGCGGTACCCGATCAAGAGGGTTACCATCAAGACATTTTCCATCGCAAGCGGGATGTTCTCCCACAGTCAAGACAATTTATTTTTGTCTCAAACACCGACCCGTATAGTGATAGGTCTGATTACGGCCAGTGCTTTTAATGGTGTTTACACAGCTAACCCGTTCAATTTTCAACACTTTGGTCTGATTTATATGAACCTGACGGTCGACGGGAAATATATCTCGGGAAAGCCTCTAACTATGGACTTTGAACGAAATCAATACGCGAGAGCTTTCTTCGGCACAAATCTGGCCATGGGTCTGATTGGTAAAGACGCTGGGAATAACGTTGATTATAGAGAATTCAAAAACGGATACTGTCTATTTGGTTTTGACCTCTCGTCCAGCCTACTGGACGGCTCCCATTTTGAGCTAGCCACAAGCGGACCCTTGTCGATAGAACTCAAGTTTGCCGCTCCCACCACTACTCCCCTACAAGTTATCGTCTACGCCGAGTTGGACTCGGTGCTCGAGGTGTCCAAGACAAGGCAGATTCTAACAGACTTCGCCGTTTGAGAGAGAAAGGAGAAGAATATGAACACGAGGGAGATTTACAACCTTTTGATGTCGGATATTTTCGTTCGACGTTGTTCCCTTGTTAGTGTCATTCCACGAAACCACTTACCGCCAAGCATCGACCCAACGGCGACCGCGGCCTTTGTCATAAACACCGACCCTGCCCACGAACCCGGAGAGCATTGGGTGTCCCTATTTTACAACGGACTCGGCGAATGTGAGTATTTCGATTCCTACGGTTTGCCTACCAGACACGTGGATATTTTAAACTTTGAGTTATTTGAGTTATTTGCGGGTCATCATCATTGCACTCCGAACATATCCATAGGTGCTCAGGTCCCCTCCTCAGCAATTCCCTCAGTGTCCAGCGACTGACGACTCCAGTTCTATGTTGGTTGATAAGTCTTCTTACACGGCCACCAAGTTTCTCATTTCTGGCTGTGCCCATCTTAACTCCCATTTCCATCATCCGAAGAAGCGACGTTGATCTGTGTTTGTCGAAGTCCCGTGCTCTTCCCACATCTCGGAGTGCATTGATGATGTCCGCCCGATCCATCGGTTGCCCGTCCTCAACGACAGCGCAGCTAGCCAACTTGTCCGCTCTCTCATTTCCCCGCACTCCCGCATGTCCAGGGACATAGACAAAGGTGACCTTACGTATTTGGATTTCTGCAACGACTCTACCCATTGCATGCGTACAAAGCCCGCCTCCACTTTTTTTATCATGCTCATCGAATCACTCAGTATACATGCGTGGATGTAGTCTTGTGACTTTAACCATTTGAATGCCTTGGTCACTGCCATCACCTCCATTGTCATGCTACTCGTGGTCATGGCGTATGTACCACTGTCTTCCTTGGCTATTCTGCCTGCCGAACGTGCTGTAAATGCCCATGCACTTCTTTCGTGTCGTCTTACAGATCCGTCTGTATATATGACTGCATCTTTCTCATCGGTGTTATCGCAGATGAGACCGTTGACCTCAGCATTAACCACGACCGGGTTCTGTTTCCTACTTTTCCTGTCGAGTGTGACAATACATGAGAAAGTCCCCTTGAATGACGTAGGCACCGGTATCCACTCCTCACCAACGCTGAGATTGGTAAGCCCACAGACCTGTTTGATGACATCTTCTGCTCGGCCCAACCATGATTTGCCTCTTTTTAGCCTGATACCTTTCTCTGTGTTGAGCACGTGGTGCAATGGATGCTCTGTATCTGTACTAATCTTCAGGTATGCTCGTGCTCTCCAGATCTTGATTCTGTCATCCATGGTTGGAAAGTCAAGAAGATACCTCATTGCCACACAGGAAGTGTCCCTCGTACATCCCAGGATAATGCGCATGGCTTCATTTTGTATTTTCTCCAGCCTATCAATTTGAGTCGTACTGACAGTAAGAATGGCCAGGGCATACTCGATTGGTGCGAGGACTAATCCCTGGAACAGAAGAGTAAGTAGCCTCTGCTCGATGTTGGCAGCTGCCATGACCTTCAAGGCGGCTAATCCTTTGCGGGATTTTGTTATCACATGGTCGACGTGGTCCCGAAAACACAGGCTGCGATCAAACTTAACTCCGAGGTATGTCATCAACTTGTCCCTGGTCACTTCATCAGCTCCCATTCGTACTACCGGTGTGGTCGTATTAACGATATGATTGTTAAGGGAGAACCATGAAACTGATGCTTTATTAGGATTAACCAAGGCACCTGAAACCCCACACCAGGAAGAAATGCGATCGAGTTCGTCTTGCATTGTGGAGGCGATTCCCCGTCTGTCTCTTCCCTGTCGATATACCAGAATATCATCAGCAAAAGTCATAGTTCTTCCCCTCCCATCCAGCTGTTGTTCCGTGATCGTTATTGTGTACACATTAAATAGAACTGGTGACAATGGTGAGCCTTGTGGCAGCCCAGGACAAATGGATGTTGGCTCGGAAGACCAACTTCCACATCTGAGTATCACCTTCCTCTGAAACAGTGCCGCGGCGATCCATCTTATGAGGAAGGGGTTAACCGCCAACAGACTTTAAACTTTATAGAGCAAAACTCTCACGTTCCATTCGTCTACAACCCGCGGGTGTTGCAAGATTTGTTTAGCAACACGTGCGGTCTATATTGTGTTTATTATATACTTCTTAAGTGTCGTGGCGCGAAACTTAACAGAATTCTCATGCCTTTTTCATCGAGATAGCACATAAACGACCGTATCATTTATCGATTGCTCGCCCCGTGGATACTTCGGCTTCGAGGGGATGCCCACATTCAACAACCGGACAGTAATATATTTTCAAATATGTGTCGTATATTTGTTGTATTAATAAAGCTGTGAGAAATATAGAACGAATTTTGTTTTGCTTTACCATGAATGTGTGTGTGAGAGAGAGAGAGAGAGATTTTCGGTGGTTGATACTTTGTGTGGCTTGATGATAGGACATGAAGGGGATGATGAGGGTGTTGAGGGTGGCACATGATGGTGTTGAGGGTGGCACATGATGATGATAGGAAGGGGTGATTGGTGTTGAGGGTGGCACATGATTATAGGAAGGTTTGCTGATGCTGTTGATGGTGGCACATGATGATGATAGGACATGAAGGGTTGATGATGTTGTTGAGGGTGGCACATGATGATGATGTGTCACTAAAAAAAATCGCTATAATCACACCTGGTACATGATACTACAATAACACACCCTGTGCCGACAACCCCGTTCCCCCACCCTCGTCGCACGCGAGATAGTCGTATTTACCTTTTTCTAACCCCCCTTCAACGTCATTGCTTGTCAGTATTTTTTTACATGTCGCCTCCTGTTGCCTAATACCCACCTCACACATGATGATACTAATAACACTCGACCAATAAAGGCACCCCCCTTTTCCCCACCCGCACGCCTCGATAGCCGGCGACGACCCGCCATCCGACCCGCGAGATAGCCGGCGACGACCCGCCATCCCCACAAGTTTTAGAACCGCTGTCGCCCGACCCCTTTTAGAACCGCTGTCCCCCGAGATAACCGGCGAGCGAGCGACGCGCCGATCACCACGAGATAAGCCGTCACGCACCAACGCACACCACGACCACCGATCGTCACGCCACGAGATAAGCCGATTACCGTCACGACCACCGAGATAATAAGCCGATTATCGGACTTTTGCACGGATTTAGTGCCAGTTTCGTGCGGTTTAGGTGCCAAATCTATTGTCTTTCGGTGCATGCACGTGCACTTTTGGAATGGATTCACAGCCACCTATACTACTTACACCGGTTGGGATTTTTATTTATGATTTCTCTTCGCGGCAACCATCCCTGGTCTCAGCAGCGAGGCCCGGCTTGAAACGTCAATTACTCATCGATGGAAAAAATATGAGTACTTCCAATGACGGAGTTATCTGCCTGTGCAGCGAGGGACCCTTGTACACACGGCTGCCAGGGAAAAACGGATTAACACACAAAATTCAGTTCCTAGCCTCTAGGGACTTCGTCAGAGTTAAAAGCTGGCAAACGGAAAAAAAGATCCCGCAGGTAGTTTTGCTATTCAGCGTGATGGTAGTTAGGCTTTTCCATCCATGCGAGAAATCCAGCAAATTTATTTTTTTATTTTTATTTTTTATCAATTATGCGTTTAATGTCGACCAGTCGAAACTGTAAACCTTCTATTTGACTAGTATCATTACATGCATTTGTTTTTATGCTGCAAATAAGACAAAACTAGAACCATATATTTGTTTCCAGAGAGATTGTGTATATATAACGTCATGATAATAAACAGTTTACATACACAATTTCAACGATTAAAACGAAACGGTTATTGAGTTATAGCATTTAGAAGAGGGTCATGAGTTCTGGAACGGTCTATTTGTGTTATAGAACCGTTGATCAGAGGTTAACAAGCCGCTATCGTAAAAACTATTTTGTTAATGAAACGAAGAATCGGCTCCCTCAACAGAGTTGCTTGCACTGAACAGAGACATATGACGAGATTTGATAAAATATCTTTACAAGGATTGAAAACTGCTAGAATAAAAGCTTAGATAAGAGAAAAAGTATCTGGGTCTACGCCCTATGGGCCGGCTACGGCTGGAAAGGTCAATATAATAGATATTTGTGTTGGTTGGTCTGAGAGCTGTTTTATTTTGCTGTTGTCTGAAATGATTGTTGTCGTCGACGTGTTGTGTGAACGAATGTTGGGCGGAATGATGATCTAGCGCATGGTCGTCTAAATCCATTTGTCTACAAATAATTAATGCATAATTTGTTCACTAAATAATAACAACATAAACGAAGAGTATCTCTAAAGCACGGGCAGTAGGTGAATCATCTCAGATGCGATACGAAGAACTTGCAGATCACTGTCATGATCTTTTTGATTGCCCTCGGTTATAAAGTCTATGTTATCTGTTCAAGTACTTTAAAAAGGTGTTTTAGTTAAGATGTTAATAACCTGACAGTTGTCGTTAATTTATACACAAAGAATGTTATTTTAATCACGTATTTGGGTCAGAGAGTATCTTTCATGCCACGCCTTGCCTATTTCAAGAATTGGTGTATATATAGTTCAACGAAAAAGCCAACCAATCATCGTTAACAGTGAAGAATTTGAAATTGTAAAAAAAATTATGAATATCTGGGATTTGTATTAACTAACAATAGAGACTGCCAGAAAGAGATAAAAAGAAAATTAGCAATAGCAACACAAAAACTAAACGCCACGAGGAACATGCGGCACAATACCAGCAATGCAGTAGAATTAAAATTATTGAAGACATCTATCTTTCTGATAGCAACATATGGTTGCGAGTCATGGACAATTTCGCAAACAAGCAAGGAAAAAAGTTGATTCATTCGAAACAAAATGCTACAGAAAAATCCTCAAGTTACCTTGGATAATGAAAAAGAGCAATGAAGACATACTAAAAGATTTAAACATTAAAAAAACATTGGCTTATTATAAACACCGTTCTGCACAGGAAATTAATATACTATGGCTACATCAAAAGACACGGCGGGCTGGAAAGAACAATAATGGAAGCCATGGTTTCTCGGTGATGCATCAAGGACAGAGCAAGAAGAAAGTGATTTCAAGACATCAAGGAGACCTTGAACATGGCAACAGAAGAAGTGGGAGATTTTGCTTAACACAGAGATTCTTACAGAGGGCCTGTGGTGAATGCAACTTTCTGTGGGAGATCTGGCTAGACATGGATTTTTTCAGACGGGCTGTGGTGAATGCAACTTTCTGTGGGAGATCTGGCTAGACATGGATTTTTCATACGGGCTGTGGTGAATGCAAAGTTCTGTGGGAGATCTGGCTAGACATGGATTTTTTCAGACGGGCTGTGGTGAATGCAACTTTCTGTGGGAGATCTGGCTAGACATGGATTTTTTCAGACGGGCTGTGGTGAATGCAACTTTCTGTGGGAGATCTGGCTAGAGATGGATTTTTTCAGACGGGCTGTGGTGAATGCAAATTTCTACAAAGGACAAACGATCTAATGATGATGTATTGTTAGTTCCATTATAGGGTGTAAATATACTCTTCAAATTTTCTCTGTATTTAACTGCTGTCTGTGAGCTGGCGAGGTCGAGACTTGTTCATTCTTGATTTTGTAATCTGTTTTTACTCTGCATTTTTTGTCTTATTTCTCACACGTCCACATATATGAACGTTTTTGTCAGACTTGAAGAGCATTCAACGTGGCGTTAGTATCTCAGTTTTGGCTTCTTCGTGACGATGATGAGACAGCCATGATGATCAGTTTCCTGTTTAATTCGGAGCTGAACTCCACTATTGGCAATGTCGTGTTAAGACGTCCAGGATATTCTGGTTATATTTTTTCCAGATGGTTGCCTTTTTTTTTTATTGCAGCTTTAGCTATGATCATAAACAAACAAAATTCTCAAGACCTACAATTAAATATCATAGTTGAAGGAATACATCTGGAGACAGTCCAGAGTTACAACTACCTGGGACATACTATAACCAATGATGGAAAATGCAAAATTGAAATAAACAAAAGAATAGGTATGGCAAAAAGTAATTTTAATGCCATGAAAAATATACTAACAACAAAACAAATATCAGCGGGGCTGAAACTAAGAATAGCAAAATGTTACATCTTCTAAATATTCCTGTAAGGTGCAGAAACATGGACATTAGACAAGAAAACAGAGCAGAAAATTGAAGCCTTTGAAATGTGGATTTACAGAAGAATAGGTAGAATTGGGTGGAAAGAAAAGAAAACAAACGATAAAGTTTTAAAACAACTAAAAATAAAAAGAGAACTACTAAATACATTCAAACAAGACAAATGAAATTTTGGGGCAATAATATTGGAAGGGAAAATACAAGGTAAAAGAGGCAGAGACAGACCAAGTCTAACATGGACGAGTAACATTAAAAGATGGACAAGTCAATCTATGACAACCTGCATCATCAAAGCAAGAAACAGAGTGGAATGGCGATCCATGGTAGCCAACCTTCGTTGCGGAGACGGCACTCGATGATGATGATGCAGCTTTATCGTTAAGTCTACATATGTATCTACATGATCTGACTTCCTATGAATGGCAACGCATTAATTTAGATAGCCATAGAATCATAAGCGATTTGGTGTGAAAGTCACTGAGTCAGTGCAGACCAAGATTTTACTGAACCTTCGCGTTGTAGTTAAATAAACAAAGTCAAGTCAGCCTGGGCCAGATGGATAGAACTCAAAGAGAGGCGGCAAAAATTCGGTTAAAAAAAAAAAACATTACTAATTCGGAACGCAAACTGAAAAACAAAGCAACATCGACGGCTAACATTGAGGAAAGATCTCTTAATCGTTACACAGAACTCGGACATTTACTTTGTATTATATTTACCTCGATCTGATAGCTCGTATATTGAGTATATCAGAGTACGTAGATTTGTTTGTTGGAGGTTTCCTTATAAATCTTGTCTAATATCGTATCGTTTCAGAGAACACGGATTCGAAAACTGGTAGGGTCAAAAGTTTTTTTTTCTGTTGGGGTGAAATAAAAACTTACACCTGAACACCTCGCGGCGACTACACTGGACAAGCGGCCTTTATTCTCCGGTCGTGCAATTCCGCCCCCACTCCCCTTTTCCTCGGCATACCCCAGTATTTGGATAATGCCGTGAAGATATATATATATATATATATATATATATATATATATATATATATATATACCTGAGAGCTGCGTATTGAGTATATCAGCGTACGCAGATTTGTTGTCTTAAAGTTTCCTTATAAATCTTGTTCTAATATCGTAACACATTTTTCCTCCCTCGTTGACAAGGCACTAATGTGTCCTTCTAGGGGGTACCCCATTATCTGACAGCACCTTACTGACACCAGGTGGCGTCAGTCAGCGTAGAGCGGAGTCATTATTCAATACGTGGGACTGAAGTCTCCAAGACAGTTGTGTCCTCTATTCATGGTGGGGTTAATGAAGCAAGACAAGGCTTCACAAAGCTCTAACAATCGATGAATAACTTCTTCAGTTTGTGCTGGGGCATCTCTAAGTGGCTTCTACATGTCTCCATGGGTTTCCAAGTATTTTACAACTCACAACTACTTAACGTCTGGATGGAGACTCGTGGGTCTATTATGTAGTTCATCCCAACACAGTGCTAGTCCTCTGGAATAATATAAATAATTCACTATTATTTCATTACATTAGTCCGATTTTATATTTTCCTGATGTTATCTTCATTGGTGTGAAGATTCAGATAATGGGGTGCAGTAAATCACAATTTGAAAACCCCTGAGACAGAGCATAGGGCATGGTGAAGGTCATAATGAGAATAGACAATATGGCAAAAATGGTTAATGGGATATTTTTTGCTCTGTTCAGTTTTTGTTTGTTTTTTTTTGTTTTTGTTTTTTTTTTGTTTTAAACACTGGAAGACAGGAAACAGGGATACAAGTTAAAGGGATGAAAGTAAAAGATATTTGACAACTGAGTGCTCCTTCTTCGGCTATTGATAATAAATATACATGTACATATTTGTTGAAAATAAAATATGAATGCAATTCCGTACCACGAGCCGAGAAATGTGGCTGTAGTGTCCCTGGCAAGAAATCCAGGAACCGCGTTTTTACGGATTTTAATATAAACTATATATTGACGTTTCAAAAAATTATTTCCACTGAAATCTAATAATTCTCTTATTTAAACCTCCTTTTCCGACTTCCTGAGCAAATTGTCTGAATAGAGGGTGTGTTATAGATCACTTGTCATCTGTTGTTTCCATTGTTTAAAAAATTACCCTAAAAATGGCATGGCCACATGATGATAAATCCCTTGGTAGCGATTTCGTAGCGAATGTGCGAAACAAATCAACGAGAAATCTACAAATAAAACAGTAACTGTAACTTTTTTCTACAGACAAGTAAACACACAAAATAAAACAGTTCAAAGAATTCAATTTGTGATTAAATATTACAAGTTTAGCGTTTTGTAGCTTAAATTGAAATGTCGTGTCATGTTTCAATTATTGATTTTGAAACACGATAGTCACTAGTTAGCGCGGGACTGCTCATGCTACTTAGTACAGCACAAATGACAATTGTTAACTACTGACAATGACTGTCTCCATGGAAACAGAAAGCATAGCAACAATGATCGTAAACAAGCATGGGAAAAATATATAAATCACATGACTTGCTGATAATATTATAGTGATGTTGTATATGAACTCACATAGTAACTATAGCCAAACGCAAGCAGTGAATGGGCTGAAATCGGTAAATGACTCATAACTAACAGTTGACGTTGGAATAAATGAATCTGAGCTGATAAAGATCTTACTTTCCTCCCGTGAGACCCTCGGACACTTACTAATAAGTCAGGCAAAACGATTAGTGGTCGAAGAAGCAAGACATTTCGATAATTACACATGTTGTCAATGCTGAAGTTTTGAACGAAGAGTACACAAATTGAGATCGGCGCAAAACCATTACACAAGGCAATATTTGCACATTTTACGTCCTTTTTAGAATGGACTTTGCATAGCAGTTGTCAGTGCCGATGCTATGAGACAAAGATATCACATCTGAGTACAGTATTACTGATATTTTAGTCGTCCTGATCGTTTGGTCATTTCAGAAATATTGAAGCTGCAATTATTTCTTTTACACTGCACTTGATTAGGATTCCACATCCACCTCGTCCGATAGGGAGCGTCATGTGCTACAGGTGACATCCGATCGTCATCACGTTACTGTATGCAAGATCACAAATAAAGAGACACTAGCAATAGGAACTTGGAACATTTGATCATCATTACAGGTTGGAAAAAAAGAAAACATCAGCCAAGAAATCTCTCTCTCTCTCTCTCTCTCTCTCTCTCTCTCTCTCTCTCTCTCTCTGCGCGATCAGGACTCAATCAGAGTAGGATTCCAGACTCTCACATGAAGTCAGCTGTCAGGTTAAGTGTATTGATCGCCCCCACAGACAGAACATCACAATTAGAGTCTGCCAGATCCACTCTGACTGAACACCCATTAAAACGTTGCACTGTGTTCTGCGCCAGTTGCCCAGTGCATCCGATTTCAGCCAGCATTTTATTCAGGTTTGCTTTCCATAGCCTTTGATTGTCCCCAATCTTCATGCAAGGCAGCAGATTTTCTTTTCTGTAGGGGGATTCTGCCCTTAGATGGTCGACCCTTCCAGGTTTACGAGCACCATCTGCCCGAGTCACTAGAGGTGACTAACACAGACATGCACACACAAAGATATGAGATGTGACTAACACAGACATGCACACAGCGATACAAGGCATGACTAACACTGACACACATCAAGATATGAGATATGACTAACACAGACATACACGCAAAGATGACACATGACTAACATAGACATGCACACAAAGATATGAGATATGACTAACATAGATCATCATCATCGAGTGCCTTCTCCGCAACGAAGGTTGGCCAACATGGAGCGCCATTCCGCTCTGTCTCCTGTTTCGACGGTGCAGGTTGTCATATACCGACTTATCTATCTTTTGATGTCACTCGTCCATATCAGTCCTGGTCTGCCTCTGCCTCCCCCACCTTGTATTCTCCCCCCCCCCCACAGGACTACCCTTAGCAGGCCGCTGTGCCCCCAACATGGCCCAAAAATCGCACTCGCCCCGCCTGAATTGTACCTAATGGTTCTCTTTTCACTTTTAGCTGCCCTAAGACTTCATCGTTTGTTTTCTTTTCCTTCCAACCAATTCTACCTATTCTTCTATATATCCACATTTCAAAGGCTTCAATTCTCTGTTCTGTTTTCTTGTCTAATGTCCATGTTTCTATACATAGATATGCACACACAAAGATATGACACATGCCTAACATAGACTTGCACACAAAGATATGAGATATGACTGACATAGATATGCACACACAAAGATATGACACATGACTAACATAGACATGCACACAAAAAAACCAAGAAATGAAGAGAATGAAATTGAACACCTTGACACTATGTGAAATGAGATGGAAAGGAGCAGGATTATTACAACGCGACAGTGGAAATGTAATTTACTCTAGGGGAACCACACACGAAAGAGGAGTAGGCATCATGTTAGATAGAGAAAGAAGTAAAACAGTTAAAGGATTTTGACCAGTATCAGATAGAATTCTGCTAGTAAAATTGAGAGGTAGACCAATGGATATAAACGTAATTCAAACTTATGCACCAACAAGTAATAGCGAAGAAGAAGACATTGACACCTTTTACGAGTTAGAGATGACCATGGAACAGTGTAAATCTCAAGAGATAACTACTATATTAGGGGATTTCAATGCAAAGGTAGGAACAGCTACAAAATTATATAAAAACAACAACAACAACAACAACAGTGCAAAATGTGACTGGAGGACATGGCCTTGGAGAGACGAATGACAGAGGGGATAGATTGGATAGATTGGGCAAAGACACATGAAATGATTATAGGTAACACCTGGTTCAAACAACACTCTAGGCGACTATGGACATGGCAAAGCCCAGATAACAAAGTGCACAATCAAATTGATTTTATACTGGTACAGAGAAGATTCAGGAATGGGCTAACATCTGTTAAAACAAGACCAGGAGCAGATTGCAATAGTGACCATGTACAAGTAGCTGGAAAAATGAGACTAAAACTGCGGAAGACTCATAAATCCCCAAGAAATATGAAATTAGAACTAGATATGCTTAGGGTAGATAGACAGATGAGTGATAAGAACAGTACAATAGTACAAAATAGATATAATAGTAAAAAAAAGTAAAATACCCCCGTCACGCCATGTGGCGTATAGGGAATATGGTGTTAGTGACCATAAATTTTACAGACCCTCAGCATATGAATTTTGGGGTAATGTGGTCGGCATTACGTCCGTGCAGCTTTACTTTCTCAGAAAAAAATCAGGTACCTATTAAAGGATGGGTGAACAGGAAGCCGTCGGTTGAGATCGAACCCTCTCTTTTGTCCTTTGTAGTCCAGTTCACTAACCACTGAGCTATCGCGGCTCCCAAAACAGATATAATGCTACTGAGAAAATACAGAACATAGAGGAGCAGTGGAAAATGCTCAAACAATCAATTCAGCAAACATCAAAAGAAGTAATACAAGTGACTAAAAGAAGAAACAAAGAAACATGGATGATTGAAGAAATACTAGAACTAATGGACGAAAGACGAAAACGTAAGAAAAATGTACTTACAAAATACTGCACAAACAGATCAAAAACAAATGCAGGAAATCAAAGGAATGATGGTTAAAACATAAATGTAAAGAAACGGAAAAAAAAACAACAAAATAAAGACTCAAAATTTATGCAGTGTCAGTTAAATGAATTAATAGGAAGAAAAGAAGTCAAAGTTTCAGGATGTGTGAAATGAAAGGAAGGAAATATAATAATGAGACAAGAGAGGATAATGGAAAGATAGAAAGAATATATCAGTCAACTCTATGATGATGAAAGACCAGAGCTAAACAATTCAAACAAAGACACAGGCCCATCAATAATGCAGAGTGAAATGGAGGAGGCAATTCAATACATGAAAAGAGGCAAAGCTCCAGGTCCCGACAATATAACAATCAAAGAGATAAATGCATTAGGAGAGCTGGGAGTACAAGTCTTAACAAAACTACTCAATGCCATATATAACACTGGACACATACCCCAAGATCTACTAAAATTTATCATTGTAGCCATACCGTAGAAGTCAGGCGCCACTGATTGTGAGGACCTTCACACCACTAGTCTCACGAGCCATATGACTAAAATATTACCAAGAATCATCATGAGACGTATAAGGAACAAAATAAAACCAGAAATAAGTGAGCAACAATATGGATTTGTGGAAGGAAAGGGCACCAATAATGCAATATACACCTTAAGAACATTGATAGTAGGATCCATAGAGCTAAAAAAAAAGATCTATACATGTGCTTTATAAGCCTTAACTTTATCAACAGGCAATGATCAGTAGCAAACAGAGAAGATGTTGAGAAGTTGGTTGTCGACATTAATGTTGTTCCAATGACCCTGACATTTGAGGCGTAGGAAACGGGATGTCCTAGTTTTATTGAGTGACTCGAAAACTATTCCTATTTCTGAGGGGGAAGGGGGGGGGGGTTCTATTGAGGGAGAGGAAAGAGAATGACAAATGAATAGTATATGTTGAGGACTTCAAACGTATGCTTCAGATATGTCTGTTGTAGACCGATCAAAGGTATGCTTCAGATATGTCTGTTGTAGACCGATCAAAGGTATGCTTCAGATATGTCTTTTGAGGACTGATCAAAAGTATGCTTTCATTTTTTTTCTTCAATGACAAATCCAGAAATTGATGTATTTCTGCATTGTATTTTCTTTTCTTCCTTTTTTTTTTCTCATTTGCATGTTAGCGTCGATGGAAGATGCATTTTGCGGTTTTTTTTCTCGTCTGCTGACATCTCATGCTGTTGCGTTTCCTGGTGTTTCTTTCAATCTTTTTTATGAACGGCCCTTGAGGCTGGTGTTCTCGTAACGTTTATTGAAGGCTCTTTGTGTTGTGTTTCGATCATTCTGCCTAATCGTGTGGTCAAACCATTGTACCTGTTTATTTATAAACTCAATAGCGGGAATTACACCTAGTTTTTTTCTCAGTTTATTTCTGATCTTATCTCTCAGGTTGTTTCCTATCATGCGTCTAACCCATTTTATTTCTGTAGTGGTTGTTTTTCTTATTGTTCTCGTATTAGTAGTACCACGTTGGAATGAACACGTGTATGTAAAATGTTAATAATCTTTAGCCTGCTTAGAGTTAAACCCTATATATTATTGTATATAGTTATTATTGTATATTGTCCATATGCATTCGTACCTACCAAGAGTTAATTGTATGTCGCACTAGTCAGTCAAATAAACCGGGATGTTAGACAAGGTTGTGTGCTACCACTCGATTTACTTAATATGTATAGTGAGATTATTTTAAGATCCACAAGGGACATGCTTTGAATAACAATTGAAGATCATAATATAAATAACCTCGGGTATGCTGATGATACGGTCTTAATCGCTAAGAGTGAAAATGAGTTACAAGAAATGTTAGACATTATAGTGATGGAAAGAAAAAATATAGAACTCAGCTTCAATAGCAAAAAGACAGAGGTAATGGTAGCAACAAAGAAAAAGAGATCACTGCAATGCATAATAAAGACAAGTGGGACAATATAAAAACAAGGTAAAAAAATTTAAATACATGGGAACAATGTTAACCTCAGGTGGTAGATGTACAACATAGGTGAGATGCAGAATGGCTCCGGCAAAAGCAACATTCCAAAAAATGTGGAAGGTACTGTACAATCCATTTTTGACAATAGTAAACAAGAAAAAGAGTTCTTAAATGTTATGTAGAGCTAGTCTTCACATATGGATGTGAATCATGGATAATAGGATACCATTAAAACAAAAACAACAAAAAAATCACTGGCGGCTGTAGAAATGTGGTTTTACAAAAAAAAAATGTTGAGAATACTGTGAACAGCTAAGAAGAGTATTGAAAACGTTCTAAAAGAGGCCAAAGCAAAAAGACAGCTAATTTTCAAAATTAGGAAGAAACAATCATCATTTTTTTTACCATGTAATGAGAAGGATAAAGCTGGAATATGTTATGACAACTAGTAGGACAATTGAGGGACGAAGAGATAGAGGAAAGCAAAGAGAAAAGATACCAGACAGCTTAATTAAGAGAATGGTTTTGGCAGAAAGTCAACAACAGAAATGATAAATAACTGTCGAGATCGAACGTTGTGGAGAGACATGATCGCCTACGCCAGCAGGCATGGTAATTGATGATGATGGCTAGTCAGTAGTTACACACCCATATATCTAATATCCCTTTTTGCTTGCCATATAATGCATGCGCTTAACAAAAGTAGAACCGACTGTTACCTGACACCAGGGCTGCTCCAGTAACCAGATTCCTAGAGACGTTTGCAAATGACAGATCACGTGTTTGTGAAATGTGGTTCCCTCCCTTTATTGTCAAGATTGGGGCGAGACCCTGGGTCATGTATACAATGCGCGTGTTAAGTTCACTTCTCTCGTAAGACGTTGAACTAATAAACATAAACAACAAAAAAGAACATAATTAGGTGTTCTCTTCTGCTTCTTTTCTTGGTTATCGATCGACACATTATCAGCATGTGCCATGCCGGTTAACTGTACAACGTATACATTTGTACATCGTATAAATCCTGGTTGCATCAAGCTATCTATTATGTTCTCTCTTTATCGTCCACAATCTCTCTTTGCCTTTATTTTGAAGTTGTAACCAAGTATTCCAACTTTCCTCTTCTCATGATGTGTTCGTAATTAAAAATGTAGATTGTTTCTTTCTGATGTTTCTTAGGACTTCCCTTTTGTGTTGGCCTCTTTGAGATTTTTTTCGTTGGTCTTTTTAGCTGTTGAGTGCAGGGTCGTCTTAGCCCATAGGCCCGTTGGGCATTTGCCTGGGGGCCCACGATCATAGCGGCCCCATGCGAGTATTTTGTAGGGTTTCGGAAAACCCGTATAAAATGTAGTATTATTTTATAAAAATCTCATAATTTTGTGTTTATATACGAACGGGCCATTTAAGTTTATCAATTACTTCCAACTCTCTCTCCGGCCCTCTATGTCTATAAGCCGTGCCGGGGGGCCCCTCATTAAATTTGGATGTCCAAGTTTTTGTTCCTGGTCGAAGTTAACCGCAGTTCAGACAGAAGTCATCGTGCCCTCAATTGTTCAGGATTTTGACCTTGTGTAACAAATGTAATATGTTATGGTGCTTATTATTTAAAAAATAACATATGTAAATATCTGTTTTTGTGTGTAAATTTTTTTGTTTTTGTAAATATTAAATGTAATACTTTAAAACATGTAAATAAAATCTCTTTTCTCTGTTTTTCATGTTTAATGTTGATTATTGTTGCAGCTGTACATCATGTTTTAACAACAATTTTGTTGAAATTAGTGACAATAACATAAATAAAATATCATTGTTAATATTATCAACCATTTATTATTTATTCCTGCGGGGAGTGGGGGGGGGGGGCGCAGCACTCTTTCTTTGCCCAGGGGCCCAACACTATTTCTATGCCCAGGGGCCCAAAATGGTGTAAAGACGGCCCTGGTTGAGTGAACTCTCAACATCCTTCTGAGAAATCCCATCTCTGTGGCCTCTAATCGTATTTTAATTTGTTAGTCTACTGTCCATGATTGGCTTTCAAATGTCAGAATTAGCTTTATATATCACCGATGAACTCTCACTCTCTCTCTCTCTCTCTCTCTCTCTCTCTCTCTCTCTCTCCACAACTATTTATTAATCAGCAATAAATAGTTACCGCCCGTGCGCTGCCGGGGCCCGAAAGGGGAATAAAAAATAGTGGCGCTGTACCCTACCAGGCATGTTCGTAAGAGGCGAGAACGGAGGATTGGGCATGGGACTGGCTATCCCATACTGTAAAAAAAAAAGCCGAAAAAACTTCACAAATACGGAAGCCAACTGAGAGTATTACACAACAGGCCCTTTTTTTGGAATCACCAGGGGAAAAGACAAAGAGGAAGACCAAGGAATTCTTGGAGAAGACAGATAGAAGCAGAGATGAAGATGATGGGGAAGACATGGAATGATCTTAAAAGAATGGCAAAAGACAGAACGACTTGGAAAGTGTTTGTTGAAGACCTATGCTCCACCGGGAGCTATAAGGTAGAAGAATAAATAGTTACGCGTTACTGTAGCAGTGAATGTGAGGGTGTGGGGCGAGAAGGAGAGTAAGTGACTGTTTGGAGAGAGTGAGGAAAACTTACTACGGGGGGACGGTTACGAGAAATCCGAGTAGAACTGTGTTCAGAGGAAGAGCAGGAATCTCGTGAATAAAAATAGTGATAAACATGGGAGGTGAGTGGATGACGTAGTAGAAATCTATTGGAGGGGAGACTAAGGAAGTGAGTTTTGATTGGTTAGAGGACGAGGAATATAATCACCTGCAAGGGGTTAGGAACAAGCTCGCCACCAGAAAAGTGACATGTGGCCGAGAGGTCAGGGTCGGCAATGCCGTTAGGCATTAGCCTATAGTGACAATGAGCTCAAGCTCAGCATAGCTATTGGTGGATAGTTAGAAGTTATTTAGAAGAGAATCTCTCTTGTACTTTCTTAAATAGTGAAGCCATAACAGAGACAATTAGTTTTGGAGGCTAGAAGCCAAGTGTAATTGTGGTTAGGAGCATTATTAGTTAGGCTGAGAGAGAGTGACGACATGATGCGATATCGACAAGTAGAAGTTGTGATTTTCCTGATTAATATGTGTGAATAGCCGAGCGGAAATATATACTCGCTGGCTGTGTATATAGTTTGAATATTCTGGAGTTGTTGAAGTTGATTAATAAAGTTGATGTGACATTTTAACGAAAGACTTCAGTGTGCAGTAATACCTTTATTCCAACAAGGCGTATCTACATGCCATAGTGGTTAATTGAAGTTGGGAGTTGTCGCTGGCACAGAAGGTCGAAGAATGCAGATCCAGTGCAGAACGGTCCAGTTCACAGATAAAGTACGATCCGGTGTACATTGGGTACATTACAGCAGAGCTGTCACAGACATTGTGACATCCGAGGTTGCACATCCAGTTACACAGAACTAAAGAAGACGGGCTAACTGCCGCACGGCTCAAGATAACAACCGTTATCCTTAGTTTCAACATAATAACAGCGAGTGACGATGAAGTAGTAAACGAGTAAACGGTACGGTTATATTAAAACTTGTATGTATGGCAAAAGAATTCCTTCTCTTCGCACTGTTTGTGGATCGTAGTTATCCCTCCTACATGTCTGCCCCATACTATTTTATTTTCACTTATTTCATCATCATTATCTAGTGCCATCTCCGCAACGAAAGTTGGCTACCAAGGAGCGCCATTCTGCTCTGTCTCTTGCTTTGATAGTGCAGGTTGTCATAAGCTGACTTGTCCATCTTTTGATTTTACTTGTCCATGCCAATCTTGATTTACTTCTGCCTTTTTACCTTGTGTTTTCCCTTCCAACATTACTTTTAGTAGGCTGTTGTATCTTTCAACATAACCCCCCAAAAATTTGTCTTGTTTGAATTGTATTTAGTAGTTCTCTGTTCATTTTTAGTTGTTTTAAAACTTCATCGTTTGTTTTCTTTTCTTTCCATCCAATTCTACCTATTCTTCTATATATCCACATTTCAAAGGCCTCAATTGTCTGTTATATTTTCTTGTCTAATGTCCGTGTTTCTGCACCATATATGAATGTTGAGAAGACATAACATTTAGCTATTTTAATTTTAGCCCTGGTGTTATTTGTTTTGATGTTAATATATTTTTCATGACATTAAAATTACTTTTTGCCATTCCTATTCTTTTGTTTATTTCAGTTGTACATTTTCCATCACTGGTTATAGTATGTCCCAGGTAGTTGTAGTTCTGAACTGTCTCCAGTTCTATTCCTTTAATTTTTTATATCCACTTGTGGGTTTTGAGTATTTTCTTTGCTTATGATAATAGTTTTAGTCTTTTTGGTATTCATATCTTGTTCATATTTTTGCTTATCATTTTCATTTCATTAAGTGATTCTTGTAGTCTTTAGGATTTTCTGCTAGTAATACAGTATCATCAGCATATCTTAGGTTACTGATTATCTTTCCATTAATGTTTAGACCTGGCATATCTGTAATGTTTTTAAATATTTGCTCAGTGTATAGATTGAACAAGCTTGGTGATAGGATGCATCCCTGTCTTACTTTTCTTTTTATATCAATGGGTGTAGAGTTCTCTTTGTTATATTTTATTATTGCTGTTTGCTCCCAGCATAAATTACATATTAGTTGCATGTCCATGTCATCTAGATGTTTTTCTTTTAGTTGTTTTAAAGTATACTAACATCCAAACAAATAAAAGCAGGGCTAAAACTAAGAATAGAAAAATGTTACATCTTTTCAATATTCCTGTATGGTCCAGAAACATGGACATTAGACAAGAAAACAGAACAGAGAATTGAAGCCTTTGAAATGTGGATTTATAGAAGAATAGGAAAAATTGGATAGAAAGAAAATAAAACAAACGATGAAGTTTTAAAACAATTAAAAATGAAAAGAGAACTACTAAACACAATTAGAACAAGACAAATGACATTTTTGGAGCATGTTAAAAGACACAACAGCCTACTAAAAGTAATATTGGAAAAAGGTAAAAGAGGCAGACCAAAACTAACATGGACGCGTAACATCAAAAGATGGACAGGTCAGCCTATGACAATCTTCACCATCAACGCAAGAGACAGAGTGGAATGACGCTCCATGGTAGCCAACTTTCGATGCGAAGACGGCACTCAATGATGATGATAAATTGTTTAGCTTCTAAAATGAAATGTTCCTTCTTGGTAGAGAGTCCTAACATTCCATGTACATATTCGTAGATCTTTCTTCTGAATTGAGTTAGAATTTCTCTCCATGGCTTTCGTTGGAATATTACGTTATGATGCTCCTTCTTTAGTTAGATATCTGTCTGTCTGTCTGTCTGTCTGTCTGTCTGTCTGTCTGTCTGTCTGTCTGTCTGTCTGTCTGTCTGTCTGTCTGTCTGTCTGTCTGTCTGTCTGTCTGTCTATCTATCTATCTGTTGTGTGTGTGTGTGTTGTGTTTATTGTTCCAGCTGAAGGCTCTATGAGTCGAAACGTCGTTCTGCTTTTATGTTGCTCCTCAACTACATCAAGCTGTAAACATATCACTTGTCCCTTTTTGTTTTTAATTCTCATCATAATCTTTACAGCAGCTTCACATTTGCCCCTTTATTCGTTCAGGTCTCCGTATATTATTATTTCACACACACCAAACCTGCCTAGAGTCAAACTTGTCTTCTCTGTGTAAATTCTTCAGAACGGCAGTTATATTCCCTGAATGTGGTGTGTATCACAAGCCAGTGTTAGCTCGTGCTTCTGCATGATTTCTGTTGTAATGTTTACCAACTGTCCCTTCGTGTCTCATTCGCTGAAACCAGATCGTACGTAATTGGCGCCAGTAGGCTACTCTCTCCAAAGATAACAGAGCTATTTTTTGTGTGCCTGTGCGTTTGTGTAAATGGTGCAGTAAAAAAAAATAAAGTAAAGCCTGCCCCCCCCCTCCCCCAGTTACGCCAAGTGGCGTATAGAGAATATGGTGTTAGTGACCATAATTTTTACAGACCTTCGGCACAGAATTTTTGGGGTAATGTGGTCAGTTTTACGCCCGTGCCGCTTTACTTTCCCAGAAAAAAAAAAACCCGGTACACATTTAAGGCTGGGTGATCCTGGAAGCCGTCGATTAGAATCTAACTCGACCTCTTATACTCCAGTTCACTAACCACAGAGTTATCGTGGCTCCCACTTTCTAAAAGTGACCAAAGCCAAATAGAAAGCTTCTTGTCAACATCAGGAGTAAGCCAGCATCAATTTTGGCTGCCATGTGAGAAATGAACAAGCTGAATTTTTGGAAACATTTAGGGAGGGAAAGATAGATGGCAGTTGGCGAGAGATGCAGGCCAGAGAGACAGATGAAAGCTGGCGAGAGATAGATGAAATAAAGCGAGAGATAGATGAAATAAAGCGAGAGATAGATGAAAGAAGGCAAGAGACAGATGAAAGCAGGCGATAGACAGACGAAAACATGCGAGAGATGGATGAAAGAAAGCGAGAGATTGATAAAAACAGGCGAGAGATAGATGAAAGCAGGCGAGATACATATCAAAGCAGACGAGAGATAGATGAAGACAGGCGAAAGATAGATGAATACATGCGAGAGATAGATGAAGACAGGCGAGAGACATATCAAAGCAGATAAGAGATAGATGAATACAAGCGAGAGATAGATGAATACAGGCGAGAGATAAATGAAGACAGGCGAGAGACATGTCAAAGCAGATAAGAGATAGATGAATACAAGCGAGAGATAGATGAATACAGGCGAGAGACAGATGAATACAAGCGAGAGATAGATGAATACAGGCGAGAGATAGATGAATACAAGCGAGAGATAGATGAATACATGCGAGAGATAGATGAATACAAGCGAGAGATAGATGAATACAGGCGAGAGATAGATGAATACAAGCGAGAGATAGATGAATACAGGCGAGAGATAGATGAATACAGGCGAGAGATAGATGAATACAAGCGAGAGATAGATGAATACAGGCGAGAGATAGATGAATACAAGCGAGAGATAGATGAATACAAGCGAGAGATATATGAATACAGGCGAGAGATAGATGAAGACAGGCGAGAGACATATCAAAGCAGATAAGAGATAGATGAATACAAGCGAGAATAGATGAATACAAGCGAGAGATAGATGAATACAGGCGAGAGATAGATGAATACAAGCGAGAGATAGATGAATACAGGCGAGAGATAGATGAAGACAGGCGAGAGACATGTCAAAGCAGATAAGAGATAGATTAATACAAGCGAGAGATAGATGAAGACAGGCAGAAACGATACAAGGCAGTTTAAAAGTGATATGTAGGAAATCAACAATAGAAGTGATAAACAACTGCAGAGATAGAAAGCTATTGATAGACATGATCACCTAAGCCTGCAGACATGGTACTTGATGCTAGTCTTGGGAAACTGAAGGTAGTACTTTAACCAACTTCTTACCACGCCCATTAGCAACGAAAGTTGAAGATCACAGACCACCAACGTTGTCGAACAGAACTTCCCGTCCTTAATCTACATATCCATTAGAGGTCGTAAGAAAGAGAAGTCCAAAGTCAAAAGATCACTCCATCCTAAATACAAGTGGTAGAACAACGTCCTTTACTTGTCCTCAGACAAATGGGCAATTAGTGCCATATTTACAATGAATAACGGCCACTTTTAAGGGTGATATGGTCGACACTCTGCGGGGCCGCACTACTTTCCCTGACAATTCTCCGGTATCAGAGGCTGGGGGTAAGTTTAAAATCAGGGCTATTTAGAGCTTTTCATTTTGACCTCGGTCTGACACACAGGGAAGACATTTTTTATTTTCTTTAACATATTTTGATTATTTTTGTTTTGGATGTTTCGTTACTGGTTGGCTATGTAGGATTAGTTTTACTTACACATCCGTGTGTGTGTGTGTGTGTTTTTTTTTTTTTTTTTTTTGTTCCTGCTGAAGGCCTATTGGGAAGAAACGTCGTTTAATCTGTGTAGTCCACTAAAGCTTCTAACATACCATTTTTTCTATTTTTAAAATTTTTCCTCACATTCAGCTTTACTGCAGCTTCGCATTTTTATGCATTCATTTGCATTTCTTTGGCTTAACCCCCTATTTAGAGTTCAAAGACACCATGTCAAACATCACTAGTTAGCAACGCCTGTGGTTATCTCTCCACGATATTAGCCCATCTGTTAGGTAACAGACTCATGCGTAGCCCCCTCAACATCCCAACGTCTAAGCCTAATATACCCACCCTACTGGCAGGCACACGAGAACAACTAGTTTAATACATTTTTTAGATCTGTGTTGTGTTTTCTGGCTTGGATTTAGGTGTTTAATTTGTATAGTTTGTTTCTTATACCCGATGAAAGCTTCTGTCGAAACGTTGTAGTTTGTCTTGTCTTTATATTACTATTTGCTGCACATCATCATCGAGTGCCACCTCCGCAACGAAGGTTGGCTACCATGGAGCGCCATTCTGCTCTGTCTCTTGCTTTGATGGTGCAGTTTGTCATAGGCTGGTTTGTCCATCTTTTGGTGTTACTCGTCCATGTTAGTCTTGGTCTGCCTCTGACTCTTTTACCTTGTATTTTCCCCTCCAGGATTACTTTTAGTAGGCTGTTGTGTCTTTTAACATGGCCCAATAATCACATTTGTTTTGTTTAAATTGTGTTTAGTATTTCTCTTTTCATTTTTAATTGTTTTAAGACTTCATCGTTTGTTATCTTTTCCTTACATTCAATTCTACCTATCCTTCTATACGAGATATATCTCGTATATCCACATTTCAAAGGCTTACATTTTCTGTTCTGTTTTCTTGTCTAATGTCCATGTTTCTGCACCATATAGGAATGTTGAAAAGACATAACATTTTGCTATTCCTAGTTTTAGCCCTGGTGTTATTTGTTTTGATGTTAGTATGTTCTTCATGACATTAAAATTACTTTTTGCCATTCCTATTCTTTTGTTTATTTCAGTTTTACATTTTCCATTCCTGGTTATAGTATGTCCAAGGTAGTTTTACTTCTGAACTGTCTCCAGGTCTATTCCTTCAATTCTGATATCCACTTGTGGGTTTTGAGTATTTTCTTTGTTTATGATCATAGTTTAAGTCTTTTTGATATTCATATCTAGTTCATATTTTTTACTTGTCATGTTAATTTCATTAAGTAATTGTTGTAGCTCGTTAGGATTTTTTGCTAGTAGTACAGTATCGTCGGCATATCTTAGGTTATTGATTATCTTTCCATTAATTTGTAGGCCTAGCATCTCTATGTTTTTAATGATGCTGCACCATACCGTTTTATGTTTGACATGTTCCTTGCAGCTCTACCCACAACCACGCATCGTATTTAATTTTTTATTTATTTGGTGTTTGTGTTTATCTCTAGTTCAATACTGCAAGACTCCAAATGCGTTGAGAACAATACAGAGCTACCACACTATGAGTTGAGCCGCGATAGCTCAGTGATTAGTGAACAGAACTACAAAGGACAAGAGGTAGGGTTCGATCCCAACCGACGGTTTTCGGGTTCACCCAGCCTTAAATGGGTACAGGATTTTTTTTTGGGAAAGTAAAGCGGCACGGGCATAATACCGGCCATATTACCCCAAAAAATAATGTGCTGAAGGTCTGTAAAATGTATGGTCACTAAAACCATATTCTCTATACGCCACTTGGCGTGACGGTGGCTATTTACTTACACTATGAGGTCTGATTTAGTTGTTTTACTTTCATTCTTTAAATGAATGCCTCCAAGACTAATTGTGTTATTGAGTTATTTTGCGGATGATCATTACTGCGCCCGAACATGTCCATAGGTGCTCATATCATTTCCCAAATAAGTCTTGCAGTGTCTAACAACTGACGGCTCCAGTTCTGTTCTTTTTCTTCTTCTTTCCTTCCTAATTTGCCTTTCAGCGTCGAGGAGAGATATAATTTGCGGTATTTTGCTCTTCTGCTCGCCTCTACTGCTGTTATATTTCCTAGCGCTTCTATATAATATGCCATCCATCCATCCATCTTTTTCGTGGTCGACCCTTGGGTCTGGTGTTCTCACGTTTGTTGAAAGCTCGTTGTGTTGTGTTTTGATCTTTCTGCCGTGTCACGTGGCCAAACCATTGTATCTGTTGTTTCCTTATATATTCTACGGCGGGGTCTATTCCTAATTATTTTCTCAGTTCTTCATTTCTGATCTTATCTCTCAGACTGTTTCCTGTCATTCGTCTAACACATTTCATCTCTGTAGAGGTTATTTTTCTTATTGTTCTTGTATCTAGGGTCCAGGTCTGACATTGGTAGCACAACGTTGAAATGAAGATTGTATTGTATAGTGCTCGTTTTGCCTCCAGAGTTATTTCCTTGTTGGACAATAGTGGTGAGAACTGTCCAATGATTTGACAAGCTGTGTTGCATCTTGATTCTATCTCTCCTGTTTGTGAATTGTCGTTTGTCATTAGACTTCCTAGGTATTTGAATTCCTCTACTTGTTTTAGTTGTCTGACTTCTATAGTTATGTTGATGTTCTGTTTATTTTTGGCGACATTCATGACTTCTGTTGATTTTCATGTTGATTTTCATGTATTTTGTGCATGAGCTGTTGAGTTTGTTTAAGTGTTCTTATAAGTCTTCTATTGTTTCATGTATTAGTGCCTGATCGTCTGCAAATAAAAGCTCGTTGATTTCCTCTGTCTCTGATGGGTTGGCTAACTTGCATATATAGTCCATGTATGTAATAAACAGTTAAAAGGGGGGGGGGGGGGAATAGTATGCACCCCTGTCTTAGTCTTGATCTAACTTCAAAGTGGTCTGTGTAGCCTGCTGCTGTTCTGACCCTGCAGCTGATGTACAGACTTTTAATTAGGTTGGTTAGATGTTGGCTTACTCCGTATGTTGTTAGTATCTCCCACAGTTGTTCTCTGTTTACTCTGTCGAATGCTTTTTCCTGGTCAATGAAAGCTATGTATAAGTTTTGATTGTGTTCTGTCGTTTTTTCTGCAAGCTGTTTTAATGTGAATAGAGCGTCAGTACATCCTCGATTTTTTCGGAACCACATTTGAAAATCGCTTAACTGTAATTCTATTATTGGTCTCAGTCTTTTTTCCACGATTTTGGCGTCTAGCTTTCCTACATGGCTGAGAAGAGATATACCTCTATATTGATTGCAGTTTCTCTTGCTACCTTTCTTTTTCCATATTGGTACGATGATTTACTGTTGCCAGTCTTTGGGGTTTGTGTTTGGTGCCATGCTGCATTAAATATTCGATGCAGCCATGTCACTCCTGTTTCTCCTGCTGCTGCTATTATTTCTATTGGTATGTTATCTATCCCCGGTGCTTTATATCCTGGTGCATATTTGATTACTTCTTCGATTTCCTCTTTCATGATATTGGGTTCAGTATTTGTGAGTTCTAGGGTGGTTTTTGTTGTCTAACAGGTCTTCAAAATATTCTTTCCATCTCTGTTGCATATGTTGGTTATTTGATATTGGCTGTCCGTCTTTGTCATTTATGAGCTCAGTAGGATCATGTTTTCTTTTCTCGTTCTTGTGGTTTTTACTGCTAGTTCTGTGTTGGTTGATAAGTCTTCTTATACGCGCACTAATTTTCTCGTTTCTGGCTGTAGCCATCTTAACTCCCATCTCTTTCATACGAAGGAGTGACGTGGACTAATTGTTGTAGAAGGCCTGTGCCCTTCCCCCATCTCGAAGGGCATAATGATATCCACCCGATCCATTGGTTGACCGCCCTTAACGATAGCGCAGCTAACCAACCTGGCCGCTATTTCATTTCCCTGTACTCCCGCATGTCCAGGGACATAGACAAAGGTGACTACGTATTTTTGACTTCTACAATGACTCTAACCATTGCATGCCTTCAGAGCCTGCCTCAATTTTTTTTTAAAATCACACTCATCGAATCACTTAGTATGCAGGCGTGGGTGTAGTCTTGTAACTTGAATCAGATAAATGCCCTGGTCACTGGCCATCACCTCCATCGTCATGCTACTCGTGGTCATAATACGCCGTATTCTTTTTATCACATGAAATGACAAAGTGACAAACATGGAGGTCCTCACTAGCACAGGTCTCCCGAACATCTACGCGCTGCCCAAACAACGTAGGTTACGCTAACTGGGCCACTTACACCGTATATGGGGAAGTTCCCCATATAATAATATTTATGTATTATTATTTGTACCCAGTATATAACCACTGGGAACTACTATTCATGCTGTTTCGTCCAATAAATGTTTGTCTACAACACAAATATTCAGCCCTACTGGGAGATACTTGCATTAATAGGAAAGTACAAATATACAATTTATTTCTGGTCTGTGATCGTTACCCTATGCTATAGTTATTGAGAACGCCTTTCGTGCAAGACACTGCTGCAATAGCCAATTTTTTTAGTTGACTGCGTGGCAGTGTGCCAAGCGTTCGGCTTCTCGTGGCAAGGCGCGGTGCCACTGAGTACGGGTTCGATCCCACTTCGGACCATATATTGTTCTTCGTTTTTTTCTATTGTTGTTTGTCTGTCAATTTTTCCGAGTGCTAACACATACTTCTTTGTTCTATTATTCCCACTTATACCGTGTATGAAAGATGGCCGCAAACCAAAATATATACTTTATGAACAACTAGCATGTGGCAAAGAAAGACAAAACTAACGGGCCTCATAACTACCGATTTATAGACGTGTGTAAACATAACACGAAGACTAAAAATAAAACCTACAGCCTGGGAAGAAATAGCTGCAGACTGCAATCATTGGAAACACACTCTAAAGCTCCAACTCAAGGAAGAAGCAGACAGATAACAGAAACAGAAAATATACGGCGAAAAAAAAAAAGAAAGAAAGAAAATTTCCTAGGGGGCGCTGCAAATACATAGTCAACTATGACTGACGGAGGATACTACAACTACTACTATTACTGCTGCTGCTACAACTGCTTCTGCTGCTATTACTACAACTACTACTACTACTTCTGCTACTACTACTGCTGCTACTACTACTACTGCTGCTGCTACTACTACTACTGCTACTACTACTACTCCTACTGCTACTATTACCACTGTTATTACTACTACTACTGCTACTACTACTACTGCTACTACTACTAGTACTGCTACTGCTACTACTGCTACTACTATTACTACTGCTACTACTACTACTACTACTACTACACTACTACTACTGCTACTACTACTACTAACCAGTGCCCTTCATTCATTCAGACATTTATCTTATTATACAAAGAAATAAATATAAGCATCCAAAGAGCCGCATTTTTGTGCGAAAAATGCTCCCCTTCCAGTTAAAATGTCCTGCTTTTCTGTCATTATTTCACCTGCTCTCCAACTCTGACACAGAACCACACAAAGACAACATAGACATTTTTTTTTTTACATCCCTGGCAAAGAAAATGCTCAAACAAAAGAAATTACAGAGAACAATAGGCAACTCTATCCTGGCTCAGGCTGTGTATCATTCTCTGTATTCGGCTTCTCGTGGCAAGGCGCGGTGCCATGAGTACGGGTTCGATCCCACTTCGGACCATATATTGTTCTTCGTTTTTTTCTATTGTTGTTTGTCTGTCAATTTTCCGAGTGCTAACACATACTTCTTTGTTCTATTATTCCCTACAGAGAACAATAGGCAACTCTATCCTGGCTCAGGCTGTGTATCATTCTCTGTACTTCATAAGACTGTTCCCGATTTCTTAAAACATATGCTTCCCGTGTAATTTAATCTACTCAGGTCATGATAATAAGAGTCTGAGAGACAACTTAATTGCTGTTGTGATATATGATTATGTGTACACACCACACAAGTCCTTAATTATATGTAGAATAATGTGGGGGTTTCGGTACTAAAATGCATTAAAAGGATTTACATTTCAAGAATTGTTATTTTATAAAATATCGAACTGAAAATTGTGTTTTATCAATCCTATATGCTCGTAGTTTATTGTTATTGAGTTAATTGCAGCATCATCATTGCACTCCGGACTAGTCCATAGATGCTCAGATCCCCAGCAAGTCCTGCAGTGTCCAGCAACTGACAGCTCTAGTTCTGTGTTGGTTGTAAGTCTTCGTACACGCCCACAAAGTTTTTCGTTTCTGGCTGTGCCCATCTTAACTCCCATCTCTTTCATACGAAGGAGTGACGTGGACTTACGGTTGTCGAAGGCCTGTGCCCTTCCCCCATCTCGAAGGGCATTGATGATATCCACCCGATCCATTGGTTGACCGCCCTTAACGATAGCGCGCAGCTAACCAACCTGGCCGCTCTTTCATTTCCCCGTACTCCACATGTCCAGGGACGTAGACAATTGTGACCCTCCGTATTTTGACTTCTGCAATGACTCTAACCATTGCATGTCTTTAGAGACCACCTCCATTAAAAAAAAAAATCATACTCTAATCACGTAGTATGCAGGCGTGGGTGTAGTCTTGTGACTCTAATCAGATGAATGCACTGGTCACTGGCCATCACCTCCATCGTCATGCTACTCGTGTTTATAAAGTATGCACCACTGTCTCTTTGACTATTTTGCCTGCGAGTGTGCTGTAAATGCACATGCACTCCTTTGGTGTCGTATTACAGATCAGTCTGTATAGATGACTGCATCTTTCTCATCGGTGTTATCCCAGACGAGACCGTTGACCTCCGCATTGACCACGACTTGAGTTCTGTTCCCTATATTTCCTGTCGAGTGTGACAATACACGAGAATGTCCCTCTGAATGACGTAGGCACCGGTATCCACTCCTCGCCAGCGTTGATATTGGTTAAGTCAACTACCCATCTTCTGTTCGGCCAACATGATTTGCCTCCTTTTAGCCTGTCACCTTTGCTTGTGTTCAGCTCGTGGTGCTTAGTTTTTTGTTGTTAGTATCGAACATTGAATGTTCCAATGGTGCCACTAGCTCGCTGGTTGTGCACACACATTGATGTTCTAACGGTATCACTAGCTCACTGGCTGTGCACACACATTGAATGTTCTAATGGCTCCACTAGTTTACTGGTTGTGCACACACATTGAATGTTCTTCTAATGGTTCCACTAGCTCACCGGTCGTCCACAGAAAGCTTGCCCTTTCAGACTACCATTTCTCATAGTTTAACATATTCCATCCAAACTATTGATATCCCTAGTGATTTCTCACACACCATATGCATGTACATAGTATATTGAAACAATAATGGCAGTTGTATTTTTGCAACTCAGCACACATTGAAGCAAATAATAATAATTATAAAACCAACTGATCCAAGGGCACAGTGAAATATAAGTGAACCACTTTTTGCTGACGACCAGACCCTAATAGCTATCAAGAAACAGAACTTCAACATTTGCTGTCCTTGAATAAATAATATAAAATGAATAAGATTAAAATAAGCACTGAAGGAAAAAACAGAAGTCATATCGATAGGAAAACAAAAGAAGACACTAAATATAGCTATAGAACACCAGGATATAAAACAAGTAGTAAACTTTAAATATACTGAAAAAGCATTCTCTGAAGGTGATAAAAATTGATAAAGAAATAGACATTTGATGCAACAAAGTATACCAAATATTGGAACAGCTATCCCTTATAGTTTAACACAAAAGCAATCACTATGAAACATCTTATATCGAGTACATTCATTCCAACATTATCCTACCAATACCAAACATTGTCACTGATGTCTGAGCATAAAAGAAAGCTTGTCACCACAGAGATGCGATGTCTGAGAAAAGCGCTTGCAAAGACCAGAAAATATAAAATAAAAAATGATATAAGATTAAAATGTAGGCATTGAACCAATCCTAAACTACATACAGAAACAACAAATAAAATGCTTTTCTCATCTAGAAAGAATGCCGTGTGATTCCTTACCATACAAAACATATATTAAAAGGCAAAAGACTGGCAGCCCGTTGTCTGCCCAGCCTATAGTAGTAAAGCTGAAACACCAGTCTCTGGCATTGTCTCGTGTCACTCCAGCAATCGCAGCCAGTTCGCCCTTGAGACTCGCCTCATTGCCCAGTCGGGTTCGCTGTCTCCCCAAGGCAGGAACGTTTCGCTCTCAAACACATAGGACACCTACCACACATTTCTTATCCCCATGCGCTACCACACCTATACATGTATGTATATTTGCATGCATATGTATTAACACATTTGGACACCTTCGGGTTTTCTTTTGTGTGCTTTGTGGCAGGACTATTGCTGGGCCACTTCAGTACCATTACATTTTTGTCTTGCAGCCACAAGCTGTTTGCTTTCAGTCATTGTAATGTTGAATGAAATGTCCACTCATTGGGACTCATGACCAGCATATCTGTTTGTATGTCTTTGGGAGCAATGGAGACGAAATTGTCTGTTTGTTTTTTTCTTGTAATTCATCCTGTGTTGCTCCTGGTTGACATTAGCATTAGATGCCACTGATTTTCCATCTTGATTAAGTGCTGCCATGTTTTCTACACTCTCTATTGGCCCAGCACAAACGATTTTGACAAAACGATGATGGCCCTTTGTGCAAAAAACTCTTCACTTCCCACTGCCTTCTTTTCACTCTATTCCATGACTTCTAATTTACCCACAACACTGTAGACAGTCTACTCAAGATTTTAGAAAAGAGACATGCTTTATTTTCATTTCAAAAGATAATCACACCATTTTAGTATGTTTTCATTGCTCTCTTCATTATCCGTGGTATTTTTTTTTTATTTCTCCCTGGAGTATTCTGTTTTTAATGAATCAATCTTCCTTATTGTGTGCTGCAGCATGCACACACAGATATGATATTATATGCAAACTCAAGAATTTGTCGTTGCCATATGTTTTACAAAAATCCACTTTATTATTAAAAACAATTGCTTCATACAAAATCCAATGACAGAGACCATTCAATGAAAACAACAGAAGATAAAAACACCTTACAATCACATTCTCTGGTACTCAACACTCACTCTCTCTGTATTAACACATTTTCTGAAGCAAACTATTACTCCCAAATACATGTAATACAATACATCACAATGAGAGAAAAATTAGCAAAAACAATCCACAAGCTGCAATTTCAGTTAAAAAAAGGCTATCAATCTAGACTGAAACACAATGATGAATCACACAATTGTTATCTATACAAACAAGCACATCTTCAATGATTCATGAAGTTCTGGATAAAACTGCACAAACCACTAACAGCAACAAATGTAACCACCAATAAGTTCATTCTATTCGTAAAAATTATGATCATAAATTAAAAAAAAAAAAAATAGCTAGTTAGTTACTGACTCAGCAGAATGTGGGTCTTTGCCCTTTAATCCAATGTCATGTAAATATATCTACAAATGTTTGTGACTTGTTTGGTTCTATATAAGATGTTCAATACCCCTGGACAAAGAGTTATAAGAAGCTTCTAGTAAAATGCTTATTTCTGAGTTCCTTTGTTACAGATGTTAACAACATAACATCTGACATGTTAACAACACCTGACACGTGTGTTTCAGCATTTAAAAAAAAGATTTACCAATAATTTAATAAAAGAACATACCATTTTTCACACATTAAAGAAAGCAAACTGTTAAAATAACAATATTCAATGCCTTTGGGGAGTGGAGAGACTGTACTTATCCCAGAGAAACATAAACCAATGATCTCCCCTTGGAATCCTTTCCTTCCCAAACTAAAGGTTAGGTACCCTCCAGGGTCAACTAGGGGAGGAGATACATGCTTTTAAGACTTGAGTTCAAACTGAACTTTTCACACATACAAAATATAAATCAAGTGTTATTGAATTCTCTGACAAATTAAAAAAAAATCATAGATGGATGATAGACTAAATATGAAGCAATAAATAATACAAAAGTTCCATAGATATATTCGTTTACATACAATTAAAATACGAACAAATACCAAGTGTGGCAAATCAGAATGTAAGCATAGTCAGTTTCAGTCTTGAAGACAGATCATGAGGCACCATGAGCATATTCAGTACACAACAGAACAAAGTTTGTAATTATCTCAGACTTATTTATTTTTCTCTCCTTTGTTAGATTGTGTTCAGTTTTCAGGGAAGGAGTAAACATTAGTCTCATTATCATCTGACACTTTAACTCATTCATCCTGTATCCTTTCAAAGAAATCTGAATATATTAATCTCCTACATGACGTAAACGCAGCAATATAACACTGCATTTAATGGGATCTGCCAGTAGCTAATGACAGGGTATGTAAAGACCAGTGTATAGAGTCAAAGGAGGTCAGGGCCTGTATGTCCACAAACAGGAAAAAATATACCATTTACCATACTTGCAATCATATCCACCATCTTACTGGAAAATGATCATTCCCAATTTAGTCAGCCAGTCTCACCAGATATATTAAAAATGCTATTTATCTTCATAATGTCGCATAATGGACACAATCATCATCAACATCGAGTGCCTTCTCCGCAACAAAGGTTGGCTACCATGGATCGCCATTCTACTCTGTTTCTTGCTTTGATGGTGCAGGCTGTCATAGAATAGAATGAATTGGTGAAAGAAGTGAGAAAAAAATGTGTGTTTTCAAACAAGTATATAAGTGAGTGATGATATTATTTACTATAGCAATAGAATAAATAAATAATGCCAATAAAAATATCCAAATCATTAAAAGGAACAGGGCAAATAGAAAGATTGAAGTTAACACATTACCCAGAAGGAAGCAAAGGAAACAAAACAAGCCATGGAAATAAAAATAGAGGGACATCTACATGAAGTAGGAATTTGCAAGTTATTTGGTGCAATGATTGTCTAAGTTTAAATAAAGTGTGAAGAAAAACAATTAAGATAAATAAATAACAGATTATTAGTAGTTTAAAAATAGATATTTGCTACTCAAAAATATCTAAACTTTTAGAGAAACTTAAACAATGAGAACAGTTAAACTAAAAGAAAATTGTGACAGCATGCATAAGACAACAGAAAGGAAGTAGACAGACAATAATCTGCTAGAAGAACAGTCATAGCAAGGCAGTGTTGGAGACCCAGCAACATCAAACTGGTGCAATAATACCACGTGATATAATTCCTTACTGAAGACAAATAAAGAATATTATTTGAATGTCACAAATGTGAAAACAAATTGCATTTTTAAAACGGCAGTTACAATTTTAAACAACATAAAAAGAAACAGCTACAGATAAAGATAACAGAAAAACTAACATGTCAAATTATCTGGTTTTAGACCCTAAGTGTGATCTTTCTGACAGAAAACATTTAGGACTTCTATTACAGCAATTCAAGATATCTGAAACTGTGTGATTCAATTCATATCTTTTGTAATTTTAAAGTTCTTGAGAGTATAAGATTGAAACTGTTAAAGTTACTATAATGTTACTGGGTCATGTTTTATTGATAATTTGCTAAAGTAACAAATGGTACTGGTAACACCACTTGAACACCAGTCATTATTGCCCAATTTTCCATTACCATCATTACATTTTATGGGTAATATGGTCAGCATGACTCCAGGTCTGCTACAGTAATGAGAGAGAATAAATAGAATGCCACTTTGTACTTTCTGACTAGCAAAAAAACATCTGTGCTGAGACCAAAGGTGGTGAAACAATTGATATGCTAGTAAAATCTTGGGACATGATCCCACTAAAAACTGACAAACACTGAAACTCCCTCACCAGCTTCAAAAACTTACACTCCCTGTTAAGGCTTCTACACACCATTCTCTCTGGCAAGCATACAACAGCTGTATCCAGCAGTGTTCTGACTTGAAAATGGAGAGATGTGTTGATAAAAATATGATGAAATTCTGTGGTAAATGTCAGGAAGGACTCTCATTCAAGCAAAAAATATTTAACTAAATAACTTTTTATATTATTATTCATCTATATCTTGTCAACAAAAGCATGTATAAAAAATAAATCAATATTACCTTTTACATTAAAAAATTAGCACACATGGATTCCTTTTACAAACATGAGCCCTATGTTAGTGTACTCTTAAAAAGATTAATAATCCATGCACCTCCTTTCAACACAAGATACCAATAATGAATTCCTAACTATCTCATTAAGAAATGCTGTTATGATAAATATGTAACTGCATGCGTGTAAATGTATTTAAAAATAAATCGCATAAGCTACACATTACCAGTAAATAGTTATGTCCTTCTACAGCCATTATAGTAATCAATAGTGAAATATAGAGCATATATTCTGCTTACTGACTGCACTATTATACAGAAGCAAATTATAGCTATTTAATGTTTGCGCAAGAATATCAGCAATGATGAACAAGACAAATAGGTGGAATTGTTTTTAAAAAAACATTAAAAAGAATCAACAAATATATCAGACTAACATTTTTAAAATCCTTTAACAGCTATTAAATGAATTCATAAAGAAATATACCACACTTGCATTAAAACGATTGAAGAATAGGATACATAATATATGAGAAGTAGATGTTTTATTCTCTACATCAGATGTTATGTAGCAAGTCAAGAAAATCTGTCTACAAAAAATTAAATCTCAAGCCGGGGAACAGAGCAATCTTATTAAACAATTGGCTAGTAACAAAAATATTTCAACATGAATTCTGTCAACTTAAAAAGAGCATATATTTGATCATTTCAGTAACAACTACAAAAACATATTAACAAACTGAAATCTTATTTCAATTCTTCACTACAAAACTGTTTAATTTGAGTGAATTTGTTGCTTCCTTCAATTAAATATGATGCAGCTTTATTCCAAGAAACTAAAACGTAGACAATTCAACAAAGATACAAATATAGTGATGAGTTGTCATTTAAAAAGTATAGACCTTGAAAAAAATTAACTCTTGCATTATTTAAAGATACTTTAAGTCCAAAACTGAATACTATATTGGAGAAAAGGAAGAAATAAATACTGATGGAGATGAAATAATTGAGAGATAGAAAACACTATATGGGAACAAGAGGTGTATTTGACTGGAAGCAACAAGGTTTGAGAAGAATTAGATAATAAATAGACCCCTGCCAAAAATAAGGCGAAAGATAATACCAATAAACAGCAGCTCCATTGGTATAGCTAAGACAGACAGTCCAAAATAGAAACTGCTATAGTGTGATATTTGTAGCTGACAGTCCAAAACAGAAACTGCTGTAGTGTGATATTTGTAGCTGACAGTCCAAAGCAGAAACTGTTGTAGTGTGATATTTGTAGCTGACAGTCCAAACCAGAAACTTGTAGTATGATATTTGTAGCTGACAGTCCAAAACAGAAACTGTTATAGTGTGATGTTTGTAGCTGACAGTCCAAAACAGAAACTGTTGTAGTGTGATGTTTGTAGCAGTTTGTGTTTAGAAGATGAGAAAGCTTAGCATCGATAGGAAACTTTATATAGAGCCCTGCAATGTGGAAACTTAATGGTTAGAAGTCTCACTGTGTCTAATCTAAGAGCTGGTGACCCACAAGGTCAAGACGTGTAGGTGTTATTCTCTTAATATAAACTGAAAATGAAAACTTGTGAAATATCATGATTGAGTACACAATATATTACAGAACCAAAAAAATTAAGACTCGTGCTCTGTGAAAATTGTAGAAGTATGTGTTTAGAAGTAGAAACAGTGGACACACAGTACTAATTTAATAATGAAATTAGCATAACCTTAAAGAAATATGCATTTTTCTTTTCACAATGTTATAGAAATATGATACCATATCATAGACATGTTATTAAAGACACTAGATCATAGACACTAAATTAATCTAGATTTTAAAAATAACATCTACTCTGTCAGTGTTAAGTATATGTGAGCAAAATCAGTAAATTAGAAGGAAAAAATATAGTTCTCTTTACAGTTACTCTAATAATTAAGCTTAAGTAATTACATAAGAGGAATAATAATAATAATGATAGTTTTAAAATAACAAGATAACAGAAGCAAATTTGAGAGATTATCTATTCATTAAACTTTGAAACAAATTTAAAACAAAAACACTGAAAACTCAAAATTTTGATTACATCAGTGATTAATTTTTAAAAAATGATTAACTTTTTTAAAGACCTGAATTAGCTACTTAAATTTTTATTTCACTGATTATTGTTAACCAACAGCAGGAAATGCCAGGTAAGTGAAACTTTCCATTCTATGTGTCAAACAAGAAAAGCTTTTCCTTTTGTTCACATAGCCTTGATCTTCATCATTTTCATCTTTGGTTGCTTTTTCTTTGATTCACGGCGGCTTTCACGATCCTGTAAAAATTATTTTAAAATTAAACAACCAAATATGCTAATTATATTTTAAATTAGGTTTCTCACAAATTAAATTTATTCAGTTTTATGCAAAAATTCTGAAAATGCACAATAAATAAAGTAACATCACAGCTCTTTCTGCTAAATATTAAAATCTATTTAACATCCTTAGACAAACACAATTCATTGTCTCTCTCTATACACAGTCAATTGGTACCAACCGATCATGACAAGTCAGTTGTTTGGTAAAATATTAGTGTCTTACACTGGAAGCTGTTTTTGCTGAACAGCTTTTCTCATGGCTGAAACTGCCAATATTGGATAGACAGATTTGACTGCAGAATTAACAAGATATATTTATAGTGCCTGGCCTCATCTTCTTTCTCATGCACCTTTTCTCTTCTGAATTTAATATCAATGCTGCCTTAAATGTTGCTGTGCTGTTTTTTAATTTTGTTCTTCATGTGCTATAATCTGAAGTCAGATCCTCCCAGTTTCTTTCAATGATAGAGAATTTCCTCAAGGAAGTCCTGCAAACATCCTTATATCTCAGCACTGGTCTGCCCTTTGGTTTCTTTCTGTCTCTAAGTTCGCTATACAATATTTATTTGGGAATACGATTGCTTGTCATTTTTCTTACATGAGCCATCCACCTTAGTCTCTTAGTCTCTGACTCCTAAGTGTTGCCATGTTGGACCAGAATTTGGCTTGTTATAAGACATTAGGGTTCGTTACGTTGTCCTGCCGTTTGATATTCATAATTATTCTAAGATTGAAAGCTGTTTAACCTTCTCTCCTGCCCTGCATAGGTAGTCCAAGGTTGTCCGTATGCATTCTTTACAAGCTGGCTAATCACAAAATGAAAAATGTCCAATAGTATAGAATGTTGTTAGGGAAGTATGAAATATCACTGTACCAGCAGGTCACAGCACTTGAAATAAAAAGAGGACAGAGAGGGAGCACTGAGTGCTCTTTCTTGTCCTTAACACATCCAACTCAGCGCAAGTTACTACCCATTTCAGTCTTGATTGGGTAAATTGGAAAATATCAGACTGAGATTAAATCCTAATCATTTTATCTCTAAACCTGTGCACTATGCTACTACTCTCACTTAAACATACATTACCCAAACTATTTAAGAGAAAAACATTTAAGTAATAAATTAAAGCCAAAAAGAGAAGTAATGAGACTTCAAACACACAATAATGTAGAGTAAAACTACATGGAAACATCCTGAAACAAGTGAGTAGATTCAAATACCTGGGATCAATAATAACATCAGATGGCAGATACACTGCAGAAATTTGAAGCAGAATTGAACAAGCAAAGACTTCCATTGGATGAAAAACTTCCTTTATAATCATTGCCAATGTGTCTTAAAGTGCTACATTGAACCTGTTCTACAATATGGAAACGAGTTCTGGACGATAAGTAATGCAACACAATGAGCATTAGAGGCAGCTGAAATGTGTTTAATCAAAAGAATGCTACGAATTCCATGGATAGCAAAAATTACAACTGAAGGATGTTTAAAATGAACTGAAGAAACCAGGAGTATCATCAAAATCATACGGAAGAAATAATCTACATTTATTGGGCAAATCATTCGAAATAAGGTATTGAAAATACTATAACAACATGCAGAATGAATGGAAAGAAAAAAAGAGGAAACCCAAGAGAAAAAATATTGAACAGCTTATCCAAATGGCATAATAAAAGATCAAGGACTGAAATTATGAGATATTTATGAAGGGCCGAGTGATGTGGAGAGAGATGATCACCTGCGCCAACTGGCATGGCACCTGATGATGATGAATCATGTTAACACAATATAATAAACTAGTCAGTACACGGAGGTTAAGGAATGTTAATAACCTCAAGCTTGCGGGCCCTATCTGGATCCTCCTCTGCCATCAGTTTCTCTTTCTCTGCTCTCTTCTTCTCCTCTCGTCTCTGCTGGGCCAGCTCTTGTCGCTGTGTGTGGGCAGCTTTCAGGAATTGTTCTTCAGCTTTCTGTCGGTTCTTCTCAGATTTCATTCTTGCCTGAAAAAAAAATATGTATTGCTATGAGCAATTTTGTTTTACCTGACATGCTATGAGCAATTTTGTTTTACCTGACATGCTATGAGCAATTTTGTTTTACCTGACATGATATGTGCAATTTTGTTTTACCTGACATGCTATGAGCAATTTTGTTTTACCTGACATGCTATGAGCAATTTTGTTTTACCTGACATGCTATGAGCAATTTTGTTTTACCTGACATGATATGTGCAATTTTGTTTTACCTGACATGATATATGCAATTTAGAAACATGAACAAAACTCTGCCCTTCACGCTAAAAATAAGAAAAGAAAATGGATTGATGATATTGAATAGATAGGGAAAGCATTAGAACAAATAAATTAACATATAACATGAAAGAAGAGAGAAAAATTATAAACAACTCATCATGTTGGCCATCCAAACAGCTCACATAGGAACAAAGGCAAGCATAAAAACAGACAACTCAACTGAAAACTTTTGAGAAATGAAGAGAATTTCAGTGCTAGCTACTACTTCATTTGGGGTACAAATCCAAAAGTGGAAGCAAATAATAGTGACATGGCACAATATCTAGCTTGTCTAGAGTTGGGTATAGGGTTGGCAACCCTATTCTTTTGAAAACCAAAGTCTTCAACAACATGTCATACATCTGAAAAGTTTGCTTTAGAACACTACAAATGATTCTTTTTTCCCTCCTGAAACCTAGAGAGAATGAAACAAAGGAAGACAAAGAGGTATAGAGAAAAAACAACTGCAAACATATATAAGTGGAATAGGATGAACATGAATGAAATTGTCAAAATTTGCCAAAAACAGAAAAAAAATGGAATGTTTTTGTTGAAGTGTGATTCCTTCATGCATTTCCCAGAATCTGATATACACCATCATGTGCCAATATTGTCTCAAAATATATATTGGTGAAACAGGTTGACGCTTGTGAGACAGTATCTGTGAACACTTACATAACATCAAACATGATTATGGCAATCCTGTCTCCTCCCATTTCAGATTGCCAGGGCATAATACCTCTGATAACTTCCATGTTACTGGTAGCATCTCTTGCTCCTCTGATACCCACAGCCGGTTCACGTTGGAGAACCAACTCATAGCCCACTTTGTACTCTCCAATTGAGATGATTAAACTCTTTTTTTGTTAACCTCTGGTCTTCTCTCTATGTCTGTATCTTATCCCTATTCCTCCCTGAGTTATCTTTGTTACCTCTCTTGCTCTTCTTCCCCCTTCCTACCCCTATCCTCTCATTCTTTTACTCTTATTCCTGTTTTCTTTGAACCCAATGGAACACCTTTCATTGTTTCCAAGTCTTCATTGTTTGTTTCCTTTGGTCTAACTAAATCCTACCTGTCCTATAGTCTATTAATCTTTCAACCAAACTATGAAAATCCTGACCACCGTCTTTTTTCGCCATTTTTTTTTAGAGCTGTATAGTTGTCATTTTTACTCTGAATCTTGTGTTTAATGGGTATAGTTTGTCGGTTACACCTGATAAAGACTTTTGTTGAAACGTTGTAGTTTTCTCTTGTCATTCTGTTGGTTTATCGGCTCAATACCATTTTATGTTTATTTTCTTCCTACAGAGAAAGCTGGAAAGTTGACTTATTTCTGAAATGAAATCAGTAATGTATTCTTAGAAAGGGACAATGCAAATCTCACCTCTTTACTCAGCTGAAAACGTGACACTTTGTCCAAGCAGTAGAACACCAGCTGCAACAAGGGCTTCAGAGTTTCCATATCAGAAGCCCGAGTTTTCCCCTTTCCTGGGACTAGAAAACATCCACAGAATAAATTGACATCATATAACGTTACCCTTCACAGTAAAAGCAAAACTATAAACATTTTAGTAATACTACTTAAGCAGTAGCAATGTTTCAAAACATATGTTATGTCTTCATCTTCGGGTTGCATGTCCTTCACAGAAAGTTGAACCCATCACGGTCCATCTGAAGGAATCGCTGTTGCTAGATAGAACTCCCACCTTTTCTGTTGTCATGTTCAAGGTTTCTTTTATGTCTTCAAACCACCTTCTTGGTCTGCCCATCTCATCTTCCTGTAATGTAATATCTTAGGGGAGTGAAATAACATTTCCTTATACTAACTAACTCTTTCCGTACGTTTCACCGCAGAGTGTGCCAGTTTCAATTTGATTAGCGTGAACCGTCATCAAAACATATTTTATTTTATATGTCTTGTATCAACTTGTTATTGGTGAAATCTAATCCTTGTTCAATTATCTAAAATTTTGTATATAATAAGTTATATGTTTCATAAATATAAATATGTAGATTGATTCTTAAAAGCACGAAATTCTGTCTGTGAAATCGCCTCTGTTGCATTGATAAAAAGCTTTCGTATGGAAAGAGTTAAGCCACATTTGGAGGTTGTGGATGGGGGAAAAGGAAGCAGTGCTGTTCCTCACAGTCATTACTTCTCCCCACAACAGTGAATCAGGTACCACTTTTTCATCTGGGTTGACTGGCAAGTGTCAGGCTGTGTTTGAGCCTACATTCCTAAAACTGGTAACTCAGCAAACTTACCACTATGCCAGAGACTCAGTGATACTTGAAGTGCTACTACAGACAAGAAAAGCAAATGACCAAGTAATTTTGATACAAATCTCTCAAACCTGTGGGTCAAGCCCTGATAAAGCATAAGAAAAGCATTTTCCCTCCAGAATAAAAAAAACCTAAATAAAACTTGCAAACTGACAACATGTAGCCATTATTCTACAATAAAGAAAATCTTTTCTTGTGAAACCCCCTCTTCTACATTTCTTCTTCATTTGACTTTTAGGGTCAACAATAAAAAATTGTAGTCTTTTTATCTTTATTAGGCCTCTGCAGCTGCTACATTTTAGAATGTTACTATTATTCTTACTGTTCATTCATCCTTTTTGAAGACACTCTCTAAAAATTTCCTGGCCAACCAAAAAAAAACTCAGATTGTGAAAATGGCATTTTTGGTTTCTCGGCAGATAGCCGCTAGATTGCTAAATAATGCAACTGACATTTTAACAGATTTCACCCAAAAAATGTTCAATTAGGTCTCTTTTCTGAATTCAAGTTTAAAGCCGGTCTATAAGACTTATTTATTGTATGGCCCACAACATGTACCAATTTTTCAAAACTGCACATAATTTCTAAAATTGTGAACACTCCTGATGTACAGAAAAACATATCAGACGATTGAACTATGTGATACATTGACAAAATTAACTGAGAGAAAACACTATGGAAAAGAGACACATGATGTTCGTATGACAATTTGTGTGGCACAAGAAGGAACATAATAATTATAATATGAATTAGTAGCAACTACAATGCAATAGTTGATTATACGTAGGGAGGTCAAAAAGTAATGCACACCAATTTTTTTCTCGGAAACTATTCGGGCAAAATGTGTGAAATTTTCAGATTGTAGCTGAACATCCCCTTTACACTACCTATTTTTCAACATAATCTCCGTCCAAGCGTATTGCCTTACGCCAACGCGAAACTAGGTCATGAATGCCTCGTTTGTACCAAGTTTTGTCCTGCTAGCGTAGCCATTTTTTAACTGCACGGATCACATCCTCATCATTGTCAAAGTGTGTCCCACGCAGGAATTTTTTGAGTGGTCCAAACAGATGGAAATCTGAGGAAGCCAGATCAGGGCTGTAAGGAGGATGGGGCAGTACAGTCCAACCAAATTTGTTGATTGCTTCCCGTGTTACCAGACTTGTGTGAGGGCGTGCATTGTCATGTTGAAGCAACAAATCTGCAGATGGCTTATTAGGCCGAACTCTGTGGAACCGATTTTTGAGTTTTGTCAGTGTATTGATGTAAGCTGTCGAGTTGATTGTCTCACCTCTTGTCATTACATCAACAAGAATCACACCATCAATGTCCCAGAAGACAGTGATCATCACCTTTCCGGCTGATGGAGATGTTTTGAATTTTTTTCTTTTTGGTGACTGCGGATGATGCCATTCCATTGACTGCATTTTTGTTTCAGGCTCATAATGATGTGCCCATGTTTCGTCACCGGTAACAATTTTTGACAAAAACATTTCTCCTTCAACACCGAAACGCTCCAACAATTCAGAACAGAATGTTTTCCTTTGAACTCTGTGATCATTTGTTAGGCACCTAGGAATCCATTGAGCGCAAATCTTTGAATATCCGAGAGTTTTAAAAATTGCGATTGCACTTCCCTTGCTGACTGTAAGCTGCAATGCCAATTGCTGACTAGTGATACGCCTATCCTTACGAATAATGGCATCTGCCTGGTTTAACATGTCTGTGCTGGTAGCCGAGGCAACACGTCCAGAACGCGGTAAATCATGCAGCTCCACTCGTACACTTTCTGCAGCTTTAATTCTCTGAACCCAGCGACTAACTGTGCTCCTATCGACTGAAGAACATTTGTACACTGCACACAGTTGTTTATGAATGTTTGCCACAGTTTCTTTTTCCGCAACCAGAAATTCTATGACAATTCGCTGTTTGTAACGGACATTGTTGACAAGCTCCATTTTAACGGTTCATAGATTGCGTAATATTTATCAGAATGCTGTGCAATTTGGTACACATAATTGGAACATATCATATTCCAAGTGTGCAAAATTTCATATTCATATCTTTATTATTAGCCGAGAAAAAAATTGGTGTGCATTACTTTTTGACCTCCCTCTGTACTTTAAAATACAATACTTAGTGATACAGTGCTCATATAATTTAGCTACAAATGAAAGTTGTGTAGTAATAAAGAGGGAAATATTAAACTAGCAAAATGAAATAGCTAAAGCTGCAAATGGTACAAATTAATAAATTTAAAATACATATGGTTGCACTACAATTAGCAAAGAAGGAGGCAACTAACGTAGGCAAAAAGTATGTGTTCAAGTTGGAAAGAACACAACAATAAGAATAACCTATATAATAACCAAGAGGTCTTCACTAGGAAAACATTACACAGACAAGTAACAACAATGGCAACTACATTCACCAGCTTTTACCTCTAACGAAATCCCTAGAGACTAGCAACTGAATTCTGCATGTTAATCCGTTTTTCCCTGGCAGCCGTGTGCACAGGGGTCCTTCGCCGCACAGGCAGATAACTCCGTCTTTGGAGGTACTCATATTTTTCCATCCATGAGTAATTGATGTTTCATGCCGGGCCATACTGCTAAGACCAGGGGTGGTTGCAGCAGAGAGAAATCATAAATAAAAATCCCAAATGGTGCAGCCGGAATTTGAACCCAGAACCTCTCTGTCTCGAGGCTGGTATCTTGCCTCGAGACCAACCAGTCGCCCCCCTCTCCAAAACTTACCAGTAAAATATAACACAAACAAATAACAATTGCAACTTACCAGTAACATATAACACAAACAAATAACAATTGCAACTTACCAGTAAAATATAACACAAATAATAATTGCAACTTACCAGTAAAACAAAACAATAGACATGGTTTGGATTCTGGCATCTTGGTTGACTGATTATCACTAAGAAAATAAAAACAGAAAAAGTTTTAGAGAAATTAAATATTTGGGTTATCTTGGGGAAAATGGCCCGCTGCAGAACAAAGTGAAAGGGGGAGAAGAAAATGGCTTGTTGCAGGATAAAGTGAAAGGGGGAGAAGAAAATGGCTTATTGTAGAACAAAGTGAAAGGGGGAGAAGAAAATGGCTTATTGTAGAACAAAGTGAAAGGGGAGAAGAAAATGGCTTGTTGTAGAACAAAGTGAAAGAGAGAGAAGAAAATGGCTTGTAGAACAAAGGGAAAGAGAGAGAAGAAAAGGCTTATCACAGAACAAAAGGAAAAAGAGAGAAGAAAAATGGCCTGTTGCAGAACAAAGTGAAAGGGAGAGAAGAAAATGGCCTGTTGCAGAACAAAGTGAAAGAGAGAGAAGAAAAGGCTTATCACAGAACCTAGGGAAAGAGAGAGAAGAAAAGGCTTATCACAGAACAAAGGGAAAGAGAGAGAAGAAAAGGCTTATCACAGAACAAAGGGAAAGAGAGAGAAGAAAAGGCTTATCACAGAACAAAGGGAAAGAGAGAGAAGAAAAGGCTTATCACAGAACAAAGGGAAAGAGAGAGAAGAAAAGGCTTATCACAGAACAAAGGGAAAGAGAGAGAAGAAAATGGCTTGTTGCAGAACAAAGTGAAAGAGAGAGAAGAAAATGGCCTGCTGCAGAACAAAGTGAAAGAGAGAGAAGAAAAGGCTTATCACAGAACAAAGGGAAAGAGAGAGAAGAAAATGGCCTGTTGCAGAACAAAGTGAAAGAGAGAGAAGAAAAGGCTTATCACAGAACAAAGGGAAAGAGAGAGAAGAAAATGGCCTGTTGCAGAACAAAGTGAAAGGGAGAGAAGAAAATGGCTTATTGTAGAACAAAGTGAAAGGGGGAGAAGAAAATGGCTTGTTGTAGAACAAAGTGAAAGGGAGAGAAGAAAATGGCTTATTGTAGAACAAAGTGAAAGGGGGAGAAGAAAATGGCTTGTTGTAGAACAAAGTGAAAGGGGGAGAAGAAAATGGCTTGTTGTAGAACAAAGTGAAAGGGAGAGAAGAAAATGGCTTATTGTAGAACAAAGTGAAAGGGGGAGAAGAAAATGGCTTGTTGTAGAACAAAGTGAAAGGGAGAGAAGAAAATGGCTTATTGTAGAACAAAGTGAAAGGGAGAGAAGAAAATGGCTTATTGTAGAACAAAGTGAAAGGGAGAGAAGAAAATGGCTTGTTGTAGAACAAAGTGAAAGGGAGAAAAGAAAATGGCTTATTGTAGAACAAAGTGAAAGGGGAGAAGAAAATGGCTTGTTGTAGAACAAAGTGAAAGGGAGAGAAGAAAATGGCTTATTGTAGAACAAAGTGAAAGGGGGAGAAGAAAATGGCTTGTTGTAGAACAAAGTGAAAGGGAGAGAAGAAAATGGCTTATTGTAGAACAAAGTGAAAGGGGGAGAAGAAAATGGCTTGTTGTAGAACAAAGTGAAAGGGAGAGAAGAAAATGGCTTGTTGTAGAACAAAGTGAAAGGGAGAGAAGAAAATGGCCCGTTGCAGAACAAAGTGAAAGGGAGAGAAGAAAATAGCTTGTTGTAGAACAAAGTGAAAGGGAGAGAAGAAAATGGCTTGTTGTAGAACAAAGTGAAAGGGAGAGAAGAAAATGGCTTGTTGTAGAACAAAGTGAAAGGGAGAGAAGAAAATGGCTTATCACAGAATAAAGTGAAAGGGAGAGAAGAAAATGGCCTGTTGCAGAACAAAGGGAAAGAGAGAGAAGAAAATGGCCTGTTGCAGAACAAAGGGAAAGAGAGAGAAGAAAATGGCCTGCTGCAGAACAAAGTGAAAGAGAGAGAAGAAAAGGCTTATCACAGAACCTAGGGAAAGAGAGAGAAGAAAAGGCTTATCACAGAACAAAGGGAAAGAGAGAGAAGAAAAGGCTTATCACAGAACAAAGGAAAGAGAGAGAAGAAAAGGCTTATCACAGAACAAAGGGAAAGAGAGCGAAGAAAATGGCCTGTTGCAGAACAAAATGAAAGAGAGAGAAGAAAATGGCCTGCTGCAGAACAAAGTGAAAGAGAGAGAAGAAAAGGCTTATCACAGAACAAAGGGAAAGAGAGAGAAGAAAATGGCCTGTTGCAGAACAAAGTGAAAGGGAGAGAAGAAAATGGCTTATTGTAGAACAAAGTGAAAGGGGAGAAGAAAATGGCTTATTGTAGAACAAAGTGAAAGGGAGAGAAGAAAATGGCTTATTGTAGAACAAAATGAAAGGGGGAGAAGAAAATGGCTTATTGTAGAACAAAGTGAAAGGGAGAGAAGAAAATGGCTTATTGTAGAACAAAGTGAAAGGGGGAGAAGAAAATGGCTTGTTGCAGAACAAAGTGAAAGGGAGAGAAGAAAATGGCTTGTTGCAGAACAAAGTGAAAGGGAGAGAAGAAAATGGCTTGTTGCAGAACAAAGTGAAAGAAGAAAATGGCTTGTTGCAGAACAAAGTGAAAGAGAGAGAAGAAAATGGCTTGTTGCAGAACAAAGTGAAAGGGAGAGAAGAAGATGGCTTGTTGTAGAACAAAGTGAAAGGGAGAGAAGAAAATGGCTTGTTGTAGAACAAAGTGAAAGAGAGAGAAGAAAATGGCTTGTTGTAGAACAAAGTGAAAGGGAGAGAAGAAGATGGCTTGTTGTAGAACAAAGTGAAAGGGAGAGAAGAAAATGGCTTGTTGTAGAACAAAGTGAATGGGAGAGAAAAAAATAACTTGTGATTATTAAAACAGACAATTATGTCTGTTTACTGTCTTCTCACTATGAAATGAAGTAGGGTCCTAATCAGCTTTGGTTTACATACCATCGTGGCATAAACGGTCAGCCACTAGTAAATGATCACTAATTCATTCACCTCATGTGTCTTGTAGCTCATGTGTAGACATACTGGCAGTCCATCTTATTGTTACATACTGGCAGTCCATCTGATTGTTACATGCTGTCAGTCCATCTGATTGTTACATGCTGGCAGTCCATCTGATTGTTACATGCTGGCAGTCCATCTTATTGTTACATGCTGGCAGTCCATCTTATTGTTACATGCTGGCAGTCCATCTGATTGTTACATGCTGTCAGTCCATCTGATTGTTACATGCTGGCAGTCCATCTGATTGTTACATGCTGGCAGTCCATCTTATTGTTACATGCTGGCAGTCCATCTTATTGTTACATGCTGGCAGTCCATCTGATTGTTACATGCTGTCAGTCCATCTAATTGTTACATACTGGCAGCCCATCTGATTGTTACATACTGGTTGTTCATCTCTAATGAAATGTGTTATAAACTTATACTAAGTTCACAGCTCTTGCATCTCAACCTGATATTCATAATCTTACAGCTGTGTAGATCTATCTTTATACACTGAACAACTCACAATGATCTATCTTTATACACTGAACAACTCACAATGATCTATCTTTATACACTGAACAACTCACAATGATCTATCTTTATACACTGAACAACTCACAATGATCTATCTTTATACACTGAACAACTCACAATGAACTTACTCTTGAACTTTAGCACCAGAGTATTGGTCAGAGATATGGATGTACTCAATTATACCTTCATACTTTGTTAGCATCTGACAAACCTGTGGAAGAAGCAAAAGTATCTAATAAATGTGTTGCAAATATATTTTTCTGGCATTCACCCAATGGCTATTAAAGGAATTGATAGCCCTCTTCATCATATGTCATTACAAGGACGTTATGTGGGCATAGATGCATTGTGTTGTGGTTTATGTGCACCTCTCGGCCCAACACATCCAACAAATCCATGGATTTTTAAAATACTGGGTTGTCTTCCCTCTTCGATCTCAACTTGCATAGCCAGACTAGATTGGTTAGTCTGTTTCTAGAGGCACCTCAAGGAGGTGGGGTAAGGACTAGGTGGTTCTGGCTCACCGATCCTAGAGCAAGCCATCAGATATGAACTGCTGAAAGCTTCCAGCTCTGTTGATGTAAGATGCCTGGCCTCCAAATGAAGAATGAAAGTGAAATTATCAGCCAATCACAAACAGCTTATAATGCTCAGATAACAGCTTTACTTAAACATGCTGCACCATGTATAAAATTCAAATATCAGCTTTACTTAAACGTGTTGTCCATGTATAACATTCAGATAACAGCTCAATAGAATAAAGAACACTAAACAAAGTGTCTAACTTACCCGTTTATCAAGCACTGCAGAGGTTCCCTCTCCTATCTCAGACAAAAGTTGGTAGGAAGAAGGTAGATCAAATTTCTCCAGGCTCTTTTTCTCTGTAAACTGACTCTATTTAATACAATTAAAATAAACTATGTATAGCAGTTAACAATACTTTAAAACTAGCAAACAGATAAAATGTTTATAACATAAAAAACATTTTTAAAACAGAGACAGATAGTAATTTAGAAATTATAAAGACTGATAACAGATGAACATATAATGGAGTCAACACGTAGGAATAATTTTTAAAATTAAAAAAATAAAATATTGAATTCTACACATTAATTTCACTGGAAATTCTAGAAGAGAAATGTTAGGCACATACATCAAAATAGTATTAAATGGATAACACCAATTGCTTTTTATAAAAATCTTTTGAGGAAAAGTCGTTAATAAAAGCCACTGAGACATATAGAAAGAAAAAAAAATGCTAAAGTAAAATCACTTAAAATGACTCACAATAAATTAAAATTGACTAAACAAGACAAAGCATACAGAAATTGCACAAACATGATAAAAAGATTAAAATTAAACAATACAAGAAATTAAATTTGCATGAACATGATAAACAAATTAAAATTAAGTAAGACAAGAAATTAAAAATCCTTTATTTGATCCTTGTTTCAATTCCCTGTGGAGCCTAGGCCTTCAATAAACATTTCTCAAGCCGTCTTGTTTCTTGCCATTCCCTTACGATCATTCCACCTTCCTCATCTTCTTCATCTCTGCTTCTACCAGCCTTCTCCAGGTAAACTTTGATCTTCCCCTTTTGTCTCCTCACTTGGGAATTTAAAAAAAAAAAAATGATTTATCATGTAAAATTCTAAGTCGGGTTTCCACAATGTGTGTTCTATCCAGCGCCATCATCTTTGTCTTATCCCATTGTCCAATTCTATTTATCTGATACTTTCCAATAGTTCTAAGTTAGTGATTTTGTCCTGCCATCTTCATCCTTTTATTCTGCCCAAGCATCCATTAACAAAAGTCTGTATCTTCGTGACTGTCATTTTTGTTGTTCTCCATGTTTCACAATCATATAATAGGATGGATTTAACATCAGAATAAAAAATTGTCACTTTTAATCCTGCATATGGTACTAGAAAATAAAAGCCAGACAAAAATAATAACACATAGCTTTTCTACATTCTCTTCAATTCCATCAACTTACCAAATCATTCATATCTTTGTGTAGTTTTGCTGCAGACCTCTTCTGAGCAATACAGAATACAAATCCATCCATTTTTCCTTCTTCTAGTTCTACTTTCACAATCTACAAAACAACACATTAATAACTGAGATCATTTGCATAATAACATTACAGTTTAGATAACAGCAATTAAATTGGCGATGAATAGTGTGGTTTTGTTGGAGGTAAAGGAACGAGCAATGCCACATATATAATAAGATCTTTAGTAGAAGGAGCCATAGAGGTGAAAACAGATCTATACCTATGTTTCATAGATTACACCAAGGCATTTGATAAAGTAAAGCACCAAGAAATAATCAAAATTTTAGAAAGCATAAACGTAGACGGCAAAGATCTAAGAATAATAAAGAACATGTACTGGCAACAAACAGCGGCCATAAGAACTGGAAACCATTGGGAATGTTTCAACAAATAAAACATGGTGTTAGACAAGGCTGTGTGCTGTCATCAGATTTGTTTAATATTTATAGTGAGATTATTTTAAGATCCATGAGGGGCATGCTTGGAATAACAATTGGAGATCAAAATATAAATAATCTATGGTATGCTGATGATACAGTCTTAATCGTTAAGAGTGAAAATGAGTTACAAGAAATGTTGGACATTATAGTGAAAGAAAGCAAAAATAAAGGACTCAGCCTTAATAGCAAATAGACAGAAGTAATGGCAACAACAAAGAGAAAGACATCACCTCAGTGCAAAATAAAGACAAATGGAACAATATCACCTATGCCAGCAGGCCAGGTACTTGATGATGATGAACAGCAATCAGTGAGCTTTATGAGAATCAAGTAAAAGAATTTTAAATGATGAACAATTCAGAATGTGGAATGGCTCAGTGTGAACAATTAGAAAGAGGGTAAAGCCACAAAGAAACCACAGATCCAAAGTGAAAAATTCCCACCCAGGACCCTCCCATCCAGAGGCTGACAATTTAGCGCTAGACACCCAGTCCCCTGAACTAAGAGAATAAGGCTGGACATCAACATCGACCTCACTGTTATCTGCAGATTACAACCCACCTGCTCTCTCTAGATTTAAATGAATAAAGAAAACTAAGTAAAGTATGGATACCTATTGTGTTTAGTGACATTTATGGAGAATATGGTGTTAGTGACCACATTTTTCATTGACCATTAACATCTTTGTGGGTGATATGGGCTGTGTCATATCTTGATCCTTCCCGCATTGTTAGGCATTGCAAAAGGTTTATAGTGTTTTTCACCACCCATCTTGATCCTGGGTGAGATGTTTGATCCTAATCCACTGAGTTTATTACTGTCAACTTTGCTTCTCTTATAAGAGTTCTTTTTGAGTGTCTCTCATGGGTCTATCATGATATATGGGAACAAAAAACATGAAAAAAAACCTAAATTTGTTATTGCTTCTTCCATCATGTACCTGATAAATGCTAATCGAAAAAAAAAATGTATCCAACATTTTTAAAATATAAACATAATTACCACTTGATCTGATGCTGGCTTAAATATCCGTAACAACAAATTGATAAGATCCTGCCTTTTCAGTAGTTTCAGCTCTACTAGCATCCCCTCAACACAGGAACGTCCACTACACCACAGAGCATACACATTCTCAGATTCCTTCATCAAGACACCTGCTGTAACCTCTTTTCCTGTTCCATCATCCCCTATTATCAAAGCAACCACAGAATTAATCTAATCAGCAAAGTAAAAATAATTATAATACCTAAGTTTTAAATCTTTTACCTAAGTACTAAAAACTTATACTTAAGTATTACAATATATCAGACCTTGACTAGAACATAGGAAGTAATATTACAAAGAAACAATATATAATTTAATTAAGTTACAATACAACAAGAGCACCATATTATCTTCTTAGTAATTTACTTATCATATGGTCACATTCCAATCATTCTACAGAAGGCAGCATCTTTATAGAGTCTTAAAAGAAAGAGCTGTCATGTGTTGTTATGGATCAAGAAGCCTGTGGGCTGATGCCCCCCCCCCCCCCTTGCCCAATACCATGTATTGATATCTGCAAGTATTTATTAATTCACCTGTTGTTCCGTACAAGATGTTCCACTTATCAGGTCTATGAGGAAGTAGAATTGCTCTGATGTCAGTGAGCATTTGACAGTCGAAAAGGGTGATGTTCTACTGTTTCATGTGGGTGTTCACTGAGTGGACATGCTGTTGCATTCTATTGTTGTGATTGTTCAGTGAGTACATGACTGTTTCTCAGTCTGAGGATGGTGGTTTGGTCTCTTCTTTTTAGGTTAATGTTGTCATGTGGGTTTGGCTTTGTCATATATTTAGAAAAGTTCCCTCCCTGTTTTTCCAATGACCATTCCATTCAGCCAATCTTCTCTACTCTGCCAAATATTGCTTCTTATACTCTTGGGAGGTTTACAACAGTATTTTAGTTGGCATAGGACAAGTACCACACGAGTATGGCTTCTGTTTCACCAACTTGTTGTATCAGTGGTACAGATGATGAATCAGGATGTTGTGTTTTTAGTAAAGTTAACAGGTGACTTGATCATGCCTAGAAACTTGATGATGGATATCATTTTTGATGTAGAAGCAGGGCACCTGACAGCAACAAAGCTGGATGCTGTCAGTGACTCATAGCTGATGACTTGCACCAGTATCAATGACTAGAACCATTCAGACATGGTGCCTTCATATGTAACCTTAAGTTATGCAATCTAATGTAACCTAATGCTATGTACTCTAATGTAAATTAATTTTATGTACCCAAATGATATGTAATTTAATGTAACTTAATGTTATGTAATTTAATGTACCCAAATGATATGTAATCTAATGTAACTTAATGTACCCGAATGATATGTAACCTAATGTTATGCAATCTAAAGTAACCCAATGTTATGTAACCTAATGTTAAGCAGTCTTACGTAACCTAATGTTATGTAACATGATGTTGTCTAATCTAAAGTAGACTTGATGTTCTGTAATCTAAAGTAAACCTGATGTTCTTTATTCCCATTTTGATTTCCAAGTGGACTGCATGTTAAGACATTCTATAAATTTCTTTAAATCCTCTTGTTGAAGAGCTTCTTTTGTGAGTCTGTCTGCCTCTTCATTACCTGAAATGTTGCAATGTGTGGGGCACCACTGAATTGTTATCTTGTTTTATACAAAGACTGGAACTACTAGTTTACATAGCCTTTATAACCTGGTGAAATGAGGACCCCATGAAGCTGCTGAGTTAAATAAGGTTGGTTCTGTTAACTTATCACAATCAAATGACAGATTGCTGTAGGTATTTATTACCAACACCACAACAAATAACAATCATTATAAAGCAAGAAATCTATCTGCCTATTTCAGTTTGGGGATTGAAAACTGCTAGAATAAAATTTTAGATAAGAGAAAGAGTATCTTGGTCTATGCCCTATGGGCTGACTACAGCTCAAAAGGTCAATAGATAGATTTCAGTTTGGAAGGGTTAATATGAAAGTCTAGATGACAACAGGAAACTTGGAAAAGAAGCTGAAGATTATTGGAAATCAAGAAAATATGTAGCACATTACAGGGGCACACTAGCTTGGTGACTGAGTGAAAGTTTTTTTTTTTGATACTTAAGAGTAAAAGTGTGTTCAATCTCTAGTCTGATATTCAAGAGTAAAAGTGTGTTCAACCTCTAGTCTAATATTCAAGAGTAAAAGTGTGTTCAACCTCTAGTCTGATATTCAAGAGTAAAAGTGTGTTCAATCTCCAGTCTGATACTCAAGAGTAAAAGTGTGTTCAACCTCCAGTCTGATACTCAAGAGTAAAAGTGTGTTCAACCTCCAGTCTGATACTCAAGAGTAAAAGTGTGTTCAACCTCCAGTCTGATACTCAAAGAGTAAAAGTGTGTTCAACCTCTAGTCTGATATTCAAGAGTAAAAGTGTGTTCAACCTTTAGTCTGATATTCAAGAGTAAAAGTGTGTTCAACCTCTAGTCTGATATTCAAGAGTAAAAGTGTGTTCAACCTCTAGTCTGATATTCAAGAGTAAAAGTGTGTTCAACCTCTAGTCTGATATTCAAGAGTAAAAGTGTGTTCAACCTCTAGTCTGATATTCAAGAGTAAAAGTGTGTTCAACCTCTAGTCTGATATTCAAGAGTAAAAGTGTGTTCAACCTCCAGTCTGATACTCAAGAGTAAAAGTGTGTTCAGCCTCTAGTCTGATATCAAGAGTAAAAGTGTGTTCAGCCTCTAGTCTGATATTCAAGAGTAAAAGTGTGTTCAATCTCCAGTCTGATACTCAAAGAGTAAAAGTGTGTTCAACCTCTAGTCTGATATTCAAGAGTAAAAGTGTGTTCAACCTCTAGTCTGATATTCAAGAGTAAAAGTGTGTTCAACCTCTAGTCTGATACTCAAGAGTAAAAGTGTGTTCAACATCTAGTCTGATATTCAAGAGTAAAAGTGTGTTCAACCTCTAGTCTAATATTCAAGAGTAAAAGTGTGTTCAACCTCTAGTCTAATATCAAGAGTAAAAGTGTGGTCAACCTCTAGTCTGATATTCAAGAGTAAAAGTGTGTTCAACCTCTAGTCTAATATTCAAGAGTAAAAGTGTGTTCAACCTCTAGTCTGATATTCAAGAGTAAAAGTGTGTTCAACCTCTAGTCTGATATTCAAGAGTCAAAGTGTGTTCAACCTCCAGTCTGATACTCTAGAGTAAAAGTGTGTTCAACCTCCAGTCTGATACTCAAGAGTAAAAGTGTGTTCAACCTCTAGTCTGATATTCAAGAGTAAAAGTGTGTTCAACCTTTAGTCTGATATTCAAGAGTAAAAGTGTGTTCAACCTCTAGTCTGATATTCAAGAGTAAAAGTGTGTTCAACCTCTAGTCTGATATTCAAGAGTAAAAGTGTGTTCAACCTCTAGTCTGATATTCAAGAGTAAAAGTGTGTTCAACCTCTAGTCTGATATTCAAGAGTAAAAGTGTGTTCAACCTCTAGTCTGATATTCAAGAGTAAAAGTGTGTTCAACCTCCAGTCTGATACTCAAGAGTAAAGTGTGTTCAACCTCTAGTCTGATACTCAAGAGTAAAAGTGTGTTCAACCTCTAGTCTGATATTCAAGAGTAAAAGTGTGTTCAATCTCCAGTCTGATACTCAAGAGTAAAAGTGTGTTCAACCTCTAGTCTGATATTCAAGAGTAAAATGTGTTCAACCTCTAGTCTGATATTCAAGAGTAAAAGTGTGTTCAACCTCTAGTCTGATACTCAAGAGTAAAAGTGTGTTCAACCTCTAGTCTGATATTCAAGAGTAAAAGTGTGTTCAACCTCTAGTCTAATATTCAAGAGTAAAAGTGTGTTCAACCTCTAGTCTAATATTCAAGAGTAAAAGTGTGGTCAACCTCTAGTCTGATATTCAAGAGTAAAAGTGTGTTCAACCTCTAGTCTAATATCCAGAGTAAAAGTGTGTTCAACCTCTAGTCTGATATTCAAGAGTAAAAGTGTGTTCAACCTCTAGTCTGATACTCAAGAGTAAAGTGTGTTCAACCTCCAGTCTGATACTCAAGAGTAAAAGTGTGTTCAACCTCTAGTCTGATACTCAAGAGTAAAAGTGTGTTCAACCTCTAGTCTGATAATCAAGAATCAAAGTGTGTTCAACCTCTAGTCTGATAATCAAGAGTAAAAGTGTGTTCAACCTCTAGTCTGATAATCAAGAATCAAAGTGTGTTCAACCTCTAGTCTGATAATCAAGAATCAAAGTGTGTTCAACCTCTAGTCTGATACTCAAGAATCAAAGTGTGTTCAACCTCAGTCTGATAATCAAGAATCAAAGTGTGTTCAACCTCCAGTCTGATAATCAAGAATCAAAGTGTGTTCAACCTCCAGTCTGATATCAAGAATCAAAGTGTGTTCAACCTCCAGTCTGATAATCAAGAATCAAAGTGTGTTCAACCTCCAGTCTGATACTCAAGAATCAAAGTGTGTTCAACCTCTAGTCTGATAATCAAGAATCAAAGTGTGTTCAACCTCCAGTCTGATAATCAAGAATCAAAGTGTGTTCAACCTCTAGTCTGATAATCAAGAATCAAAGTGTGTTCAACCTCCAGTCTGATACTCAAGAATCAAAGTGTGTTCAACCTCTAGTCTGATAATCAAGAATCAAAGTGTGTTCAACCTCCAGTCTGATAATCAAGAATCAAAGTGTGTTATACCTCCAGTCTGATAATCAAGAATCATAGTGTGTTCAACCTCCAGTCTGATAATCAAGAATCAAAGTGTGTTCAACCTCCAGTCTGATAATCAAGAATCAAAGTGTGTTCAACCTCTAGTCTGATACTCAAGAATCAAAGTGTGTTCAACCTCTAGTCTGATACTCAAGAATCAAAGTGTGTTCAACCTCTAGTCTGATACTCAAGAATCAAAGTGTGTTCAACCTCTAGTCTGATACTCAAGAATCAAAGTGTGTTCAACCTCTAGTCTGATAATCAAGAATCAAAGTGTGTTCAACCTCCAGTCTGATAATCAAGAATCAAAGTGTGTTCAACCTCCAGTCTGATAATCAAGAATCAAAGTGTGTTCAACCTCTAGTCTGATAATCAAGAATCAAAGTGTGTTCAACCTCCAGTCTGATAATCAAGAATCAAAGTGTGTTCAACCTCTAGTCTGATAATCAAGAATCAAAGTGTGTTCAACCTCTAGTCTGATAATCAAGAATCAAAGTGTGTTCAGCCTCTAGTCTGATAATCAAGAATCAAAGTGTGTTCAACCTCCAGTCTGATAATCAAGAATCAAAGTGTGTTCAACCTCAGTCTGATAATCAAGAATCAAAGTGTGTTCAACCTCTAGTCTGATAATCAAGAATCAAAGTGTGTTCAACCTCTAGTCTGATAATCAAGAATCAAAGTGTGTTATACCTCCAGTCTGATAATCAAGAATCAAAGTGTGTTCAACCTCTAGTCTGATAATCAAGAATCAAAGTGTGTTCAAGCTCCAGTTTTTTGTTTTTTTTTCGTTCACCAGCTTTTACCTCTGACAAAGTCCCTAGAGACTAGGAAATAAATTTTGCATTTTAATCCATTTTCCCCTGGCAGCTGTGTGCACAGGGGTACCTCACCGCACAGACAACAGAAAAAAAAAAAAACTAACACCAGACTGAGTTGCGGAAGGTACTAACAGTAAGGATGAACACTAAGACCCCTCACTTCTAAATTTTTTGGTAAAGTTTAAAATATTCCTCTCCGACAATGTATGTCATTGAGCATTGTTTTACCATTGTGAAAGTCTGTCAATGTTCAGTTTTAGAGTTATTGTAGTTGATAGAACAGACACACAAAGCAGGTTAGTACATGAAATAGCAGATATTTAGTCAAAAGGTGCAACAAAGACTAATAAACAAGAATTCATGAAGAAAACAGAAAAAGGAATCAAACAATGTTCTTCAACAACATACCAACAATGCTGAACTGTGACTCTAAAAGTTCCTTGTGAGCTGACAGCCATGTTGTGGCCAACTTGCAGTTCTTCGACTTTCCAGCCAAGAAGTTCAGAAAGTAAACAGTCAAGCCTGCTATCATCAGAATCTCAAGATAGAAGCTATCCCAACTTGTTCTTAAATGCAATGGCACCTGGATCATAAATAGAACCAAATCATCATTATCAATACGCTAAAAAAATAATTCCCATGTGTTACCGGGGCCTCATTATGAGGGAAGTAAAGAATAGTGATGACACTGTGACCTTCCAGGCATGTCGTAAGAGGTGACTAAGGAGGTTGATTGATGGCTTGACAAGCTGTCATTGTAAAAAAGTATTGTTATGGAAACAGAGCCATAGATTTTAGAAGCAGTGATCTCTGCAATATGTACCATTTTGGCATGCAAGGTTTCTGTTTTTGAGATTGTGGTTCTGCCCTATGTGCTGTCTTCGGCTCGAAAGGACAATAGATAGATAGATAGATAAAAATAATATATCTTAAATGTCAGTGCACAAACATTTAATAAAAAACATTAGTATAGTAATGCATGATATGATGTCAGTGTGCAAATATTTCAATAACCATAACTATATTAATGGATGATATGATGTTAGGGCACAAAGACTTCAATAACCACCAGCATATTAACGGGTGATATGATTGTATCACACCAAGCTAATCCATTCCCCAGAGAAAATCTCTAGTGTCATAATTTTAGAGGCTTTGTGAAACACAAAGTTCTGTCAGTCTAGAAAAAAAGTGGCTACATTTTGGGGTTGAACTCAGACCTTTGTGATCTGTAGACAGGTGAACTAACCACTGAGTTATTTCTTCTGAATCCTAAATAATAGCATGTAATTTTTTTTTTACTTTTGTAATGAATGACAGTAGATAGAAATGGGTTAGTGATTGTGATATGAAATGAAGAGTACAAGGAAGACAAAACAAATAAACGAAACAAAAAATATCAATTATAGGAAACAATAAACAATGAGGGTAAATGGCAACAAAAGAACAAAGAAAACATGAAATGAGGAAAGAGGTGAAAGGTCACACAATATCTTTTTTTTTTAAATAACACAACATGATGAGAAAAAAAATAACCTGGCTGCCAAAACAAGAAATACAAAATGAACTTTTTTTGTAACAAATTTTAAAAGTGAAGAAAATATCAACAAAGAAAAACAAGCATCTTGATCACATATCAAATATGAAATGTAAACAGTATGTATATATATCCTTTGGCTACTTGACAGAAGGTTGGTAGCAAGCACATGAAATGCAAAAAGAACAATTAATGTTACTAAAAAACTTTTTATCATACATAAAATAAAGGACTTTCTTGAAATGTAAAACATGAGTGACATTATCTTAAATTTTTAAAATGACAGAATGTTATATGATATTTATGACATTTTATGAGTGGCATTTTTTTAATCTCAAATGCTGGAAGTGCCTCTTTTGTTTTTTTTAATAGTAGAGGTGACATTGTAGCCACGAGAAGGAATAAATCACGAGAAATAAGGAGAGGAAATAAAAGTGCCAAGTGCAGGGTAGGTGAGGAGACAGCAGGGATTACGAAGTTCACGTGAAAAAAGGTAGATTGTCATCCTCGGGAAAAGCATGAGTTTGGGAGACGCGAAACTAGCCACGTAGATCGAGTATATTGGATGAAAATTATAGAAAGTAGATTTTGATTGGAGGAGAAGATAAATATTTAAGGGCAAGACACAAAGAACAGAGAAGCTTTCAGAAGGGATCCTGACCGGAGATCCGAGATGTCACACATCTAGGTGTAGAGAGGGCAATCACGCATGTGGTCAGCCCATAGGGGTTTACCATAGCCAAGTTAGTAAGTAGAGATAATGTTTCAAGTTGTAGATTACGAAGTGTTAGAGCTAGCAAGTTTCAAATAGATAGAAGAGATAATGTTTCAAGTGTAGACTACGAATTGTAGAGCTAGCGAGTTCAATAGCTAGAAGTAGACTCCGAGGATTGGAGAGGGCTGACGATGGCCCAAGTAATGAGAAGTGTCAGAGATAGATAATCGTCGAGACCGTAGAAGTGATATACAAGAAATACCACAGTGAGCTGTTCAATGGGGAACAATTAGGTAGTCACGTGGAAAAGCCTAGGGCCCAGCGGCGAGTAACATTGCTGCGCCCAGGAGTATGGGCTGTAATAAAGCCAGTTTGTCTTTTAAGTAAAGTCTTGTTGTGTGTTCCCACAGTTATCAGATCACGCCGGGCATAGGAGAACTTGGGGGAGGAAATTAAAAAGACTTACATTGTCGCGGCACAACCATAACAACTACAAAAGGAGTACTACGATCACATGGGACACGATAGCAACCGTGTCAACTCCCCAAGTTAAGAATTTCATTCATTCATGACCGATCAGCAGAGAGTCACAAGAAATCAGGGCACGAGCGAATGTGTGTCGCCACTCACGAGTTAGATGACCCAAGACCAGAGAAGTAATCAGCTGGTCGAAACCCCATCCAGGTCAAAGCCAACACCTGAGCGCGTGGTCATACGGGGAGGGGGGCGCTGATGGTGAAAGTAGCGACCGTCCAACGCGACAAAGATTGAATGGCAAAAGGCTTGAAAGCCAAACAAAGAAAGAATAAATCATCATGAGATAAACAGCTGCCTGCTGATTGTGATGATGATGATACATTGAGTCAAAAGCAAACTCCTGATACAACATGGTCCCTACCTTTGCCATTTGCAAGTCTGGAAGCTTGTCTGGAGTCTTGGATTTGGGTGAGTCTTTATCTTTGTCGAAGTTTTCAAATTCTTCTTCATCAGTCAGATGCTCAAATTCATCATCTGGCTTTAGTGAAAAAAAATAATGCTAATGTTTAACAGTGTAACAATTCAACAAACAAAAAAACATGACCATGTTCAAATATACATTGTCAAGTACTAAGCTTTCTGGCACAGGTGACCGTGTGTGTGTTTTTTTGTTTGTTCCTGCTGAAGGCCTATTGGGCCGAAACGTCATTTAATCTGTGTCGTCTACTGATCACGTAAAGCTTCTAACATACCATTTTTTATTTTTCCTGATCGTGTCTTTCCATCTGGTACAGGTGATCATGACTCTCCACCTGGTAAAGATGATCATGTCTCTCCACCAGGTACAGGTGATCATGTCAATCCACAACTTCCTATCTCTGCTGCTGTTTATCAATAATCATGTTGTTGATACATACACACAGAACTGACTAGAGCAGCACCTACATTTCCTCCCTCCTTTCCATTCAAAACAGATGACAAATGACAGACACACAGTTCCAGTAGCTTGCTGGTATAATCTTGTCCTTATTCATTATATCCTACTTGTGCCACACTCAATTCCGGGGGGCCTCGGTAGCCTAGTTGGGAAAACCACCCGACTGGACTACCGACATTCGGACAACCTGTGTTCGATTCCCGCTGGGAGCAGTGTGAATTGTACTCGTGGTTGGAAAAAAAAAATACCCCCACGGTCGACCCAGCCATTGGCAGAAATGGGTACCAGGGTATTACCCTGGGAAGGTGAGGAATGTCGCCTCACATCTGAGTTTCGATGCTTGAGGAGACACTATACAGAAATCTCCGAACATTTCTGGATAGGCGGCCGAGCACATATGGGTGGAAACTCGCGTGCTAAGACGCTGGTTCACGTCTTGTACTTTACCTTTACTCAATTCCAATTCCTGCAGACTTCAGATTGTTATTTAATCAAAGGTTTTGTCTTTATTAAAATACTGATCACATGTAAGTAAAGTAAAAAGCCCTGTCATGCCAAGTGGTGTATAGGGAATTTGGTGATTGTGACCATAATTTCTAGACCTTCAGCATATTATTTTTGAGGTAATGTGGTCGGTATTAAGCCCATGCTGCTTTACTTTCCCAGAAAAAAAATCTGGTACCCATTTAAGGCTGGGTGAACCTGGAAGCCGTCAATCACTCCTTCTTGTCCTTTGTAGTCTAGTTCACTAACCACTGAGCTATTGCGGCTCCCACTGATCACATAGTAAACGCAATATGTCTCCCTTGTCCACAAGATATTTCTCAACTATTGATAACTGTAAACCTTAACTGTATACATGTATATATCAAATAAACAGAGGTGCTGAGTTGATTAGAGAGAATCTGGACAATGCAAAAAAAAAAAAAAAAAAAAAAAAAAAAAACCTTATTGGTAGTTACAACATATTACATAGCTGTTTTAATTTAGCATTTTCTGGTATTGAAGAAAACAAATGATCAAAATACAGACAAGCTATATTATTTCTGCTGGGGTTTTTTATTCAATGGCAGGACATGAAGAATTGTTTAAATGTTGAGGCTGCATCTGCTAATTTAAATAACAGGACCTGCAGATTTGTTTCATTGGTGAGAGACTGTGTTGGTTAAAAGAGAAAAGCTTACACTTTTGATTTTTTTTTAAATTCAACCTTTGACAACTCTTGCCCAGTGTTGATGATATCTTGGTGCAAACAAATAACTATATGATGTTAATCAAGTTGATGGGGCTTGAAGCATAAGACAGTGAATGAGCTGAGAGCAATCAGTTTTGACTGCTGGGCTCAGGGCCAGTTTGAAGCATAAGACAGTGAATGAGCTGAGAGCAATCAGTTTTGACTGCTGGGCTCAGGGCCAGTGAAATCAAATTGATGGGGCTTGAAGCATAAGACAGTGAATGAGCTGAGAGCAATCAATTTTGACTGCTGGGCTCAGGGCCAGTGAAATCAAATTGATGGGGCTTGAAGCATAAGACAGTGAATGAGCTGAGAGCAATCAGTTTTGACTGCTGGGCTCAGGGCCAGTGAAATCAAATTGATGGGGCTTGAAGCATAAGACAGCGAATGAGCTGAGAGCAATCAGTTTTGACTGCTGGGGTCAGGGCCAGTGAAATCAAATTGATCAAGATCCAGCAACCCCGAAGGAACAATCTGACCAAGCTAAAGAGAAGGCAAACCTGGTACTAAAAAATGTAGTGATTAAGCATCAAATAAAATAATGTAATAAATAATAAATAAAAAGCAAATGCTGTCACATACCAGCTTTCACCATTGCTAAGACATCCAAACATTTCTATGCCAGCTAAACAACAAATGATAAATAGCATTTTCATACCAACTTTGTGCTATGAAAGTAAAACATGGACCCTTTCTAAATCCCATTTAAGGAAGATCAATACATGTGAGATGCGATGCTTGAGAAAAGTATCAAAAAACACAAGAAGAGATAGAATACCAAATGAAACCATAAGAAAATGGTAGGAATTAAACCCTGCCAAGAATATATAGAACAACACAACTTAAATGGTTTGGCCACCTGGTCAGAATGAACCCTTAACAATCACCATCGAGGGCATTCTTCTCGAGAATGCATGGAAAAAGACCAAGAGGAAGACCCAGAAGAAGATGGATAGATGCAGTGACAGATACATGTAACAACAAAGGAAAATCACTAATTCAGACGGTTCGAGCAGCTCAATAACGACAAATTATATAAACCACGACACCATTTAGGTATCAGTGAAAGAGAAAAGAAGAAGAAGCAGAAAATGTTTGGGCAGAAAAGTGCAGACAACTGTTTCAATCTTTACATATGTATGTGGCTTAGAACATCAGTATAACCATAGCATACTCAATCACAGGAAGGACCAGTCACTAATATAAGAGAAGAAGGTGATGCTGCTTACATCCTACTGCCACTAGTACCCTCATCATAGCTTTCCTAACAATTTAGTTTATGTGCTTGTTAAAAGCAGGACTTTGATCAAACATTTCTAGATATTTCATTTATTCAACATAACTCCAAACACAGACTCACACTCTGGTGTGGACATTATGCTGTTCTCAGAGAACAATGTTACATAAGACTTGGTTAGTTTTAGGTTGACCAGTGCCACTGCCTACCTGTACCACCGGCTTATGCGGTCAAGTTATGTGTAAAGTTTTTCAGCAGCATGCAACGGGTCTCTTCACTGGCAGTACATCAAAACATTATCAGAGTTAGACATTGTCTCCCCTAACCAGTGATGTACTTACAAGTGTTTCTAACAGTGCAGACATTGAACACAGGAGATAATGGCCAGTTCTGGGAAAGATGAGGATATCCTGCTGTTGGTTCAGAAGCCTACATACTACATTTAAACACCACCGTTTATTGAAAAAAGGCAGCAGAAATTAAGTTAAGAAATAATTGACTGATATTGAAAGCTGAGTTATCAAGAAATCAAAAGTCATCCTATTGTAGGTGTCCTAATGCAATACATCATATTCCTCAAATGCCATAACATACCACTTACTAGTATATTTCTTTAATATATGACAAGTGAAACATTATTTTGGCACATTATTTATAAATCTCAATTTAAAAATGCTACCCTTGAGCAGATTTTTATATACATGTAAAAGTCATGTCAAGTTTCTAAGCTGATTTGTTATGTTCAAGTACATTTTGTCATCTGTCAAATTTAAAACTAAACTCCCTTCACGCAATGCAATCCAAGTATGCTATTTCTTATCTAACAGTTAAAGAAGAAATGCATGCAGTATGACACCATTTTTTATTTTAGACATGGCTATATAGTTTATACCAAATTATCCTCCTCGTCATCATCCTCTTCATCGTCAAAGGCTCCTTCCTGATCATCTGCTACAGGTTGCTGTTTGTGGGTTTTCTGTCCCTCTTCTTCCTCTTCAACAACAACACCATCCTCTGTTTTAAAACAAAAGTAGCTTGTAAGATAAACAATGACAAGAACTACCATACTGTTGACTCCAGGTAAAAGGTGAAGAAAGGTAGGCCAGGGACAAATTGATGGAGTACAAGAAATGAATAGTGTGTGCCAGACAGGAGCCACCATAAAAGAATGGGCTTGATCTGCAGAGGTAGAGAACTTTGTTGTTGCCATACAAGACACCCAGGGTATATATATATATATATATATATATATATATATATATATATATATATATATATATAGCATCACTGATTGTTTGCTGTTCCATAATTAAGAAAAGAAAGATTAATATAAAAGTATTAATTATGTGTTTTCATCAAATTCAGCTTATCAGCTTCGTCACTAATTACTAAGATCTATATATATATATTTTTTTTTTCCATTAAACTGCTTATTTTTTTTTTCCATTCACCAGCTTTCAACTCTGGCAAAGTCCCTAAAGACTAGGAACTGAATTTTGCGTGTTAATCCTTTTTTTCCTGGCAGTCGTGTGCTTACCACAGAGGCAGATAACTATGTCTTCGCAGGCACTCATATTCTTTCCATTGATGATTAATTGATATTGCAACCCAGGCATAGCTGCTGATACCAGCAGAGGCGGGCTGCCGCCGCAGCTATGCAGACAGAAATCACAAATAAAAATCCCAAATGGTGCACCCAGGATTTGAACTCACAACCGCGCTGACTCAAGATCGGCATCTTGCCTTGAGACCAACCAGTCTTCCGAATTACTCATTTATATATTTATTTAACATAAGCTTCAAATGTGTTCAAGTGTGAAAAGTGAAAGCATGATTGACTGAATGAAACTAAACAAACAAAAGAAGAGTGCATGTAAAAACAAATAAGTACTAATATGAAAAAAAAAAAATTCAATTATGGTTTACCTTGCAATCAAGATAGCTCCAATTTTTACAAAAATAGTGAAGAAATAAATTTACCTTTTGTTTATTTGATGTGCACTATTTCTCTATTCTTGCCTATTTTTGTCTTCTTTTTTTTTAAGCTCTATGACATTGTAAGCTTCGGGCTTTCAAAATGTGGCTACGTTTGCTAGTCTGTTGCAGTGATTTTCAACAGACAATTTTGCTTACTATAAGATTTTCATGGACAGTATCTATAATACCATGCACTGCATCAAATAATATTAAGTCTTTACCTTCATTATCCTCAAAATCTTCAAATTCAGCAAAGTCATTGTCATCTACATAAGCATCATGTTTTTTGTTTGTGGCAAAATTGATGGTCACACAAATAAATACTAACAGCAGTAGACAGAGTCCCCTCATTTCTGAGTGTATCTGAAAAAGATTCAAATTATTAAATATGTAGACATGGTGACTGAAAAGACTCCAAGAAATGTATCAAATTTAAAAATGGAAGCAATACAACCACCAATATACAAAAGATTAAAGATAACAAATCTATCTATTGACCTTTCGAGTCATAGCTGGCCGATAGGGCATAGACCCAGATACTCTTTATTTTATCTAAATTTTTATTCTAGCAGTCCTTGTAAAGATCTTTTATCAAATCTCACCATTTGTCTCTGTTCTGTACAAGCAACTCTATCTCATTGAGGGAGCCGATTCCTGTTGCTTTTGTCTCTCTGATCAATGTTCTTCTCATTGTCTCTCTGGGTCGGCCTCTTTTCATCTTACCTGTTGTTTCCCCACATGAGGGCTTGCTTTGTTATTCGGTATTATATCTCCTCATCACATGTCCAACATATGATAACAAATGATAATGTTAAAAAAAACTGTCTTTATATTTAAAAAAAAATTTAGAAAACAATTTTAAAAATCAGTTTTTAACATTTGAGTTTGTGTCCAGTTAGTTGATCATCGGATTTTCCTCACCACACATCAAAAACTATCCATAAGCACTCAGATCTCCTTCCCAGTAAATCCCTCAGTGTGAAATGATAAACTGGTTCACAAGTCAACTGGTTCACAAGTCCTCTTCCATTCTTCTCATAGCTCTCCTGAATTTAGGCAACATCCCTCATGTCTAAGATGAAGATCCGGGAATTGCACCAGGGCTGCAGATTCACGAACAGTATAAAAATCTTTATTTCACCATTTTTTTCCTGTGTATGGTTGGGAGGAGAGAGATATATGATCATCCATCGTTATTGACAAGGGAGGAGGAGAACAAGATAGGGCAGCATTATTGACAAGGGAGAAGGAGAACCAGATAGGGCAGCATTATTGACAAGGGAGGAGGAGAACCAGATAGGGCAGCATTATTGACAAGGGAGGAGAACCAGATAGAGTAGCATTATTGACAAGGGAGAAGGAGAACCAGATAGGGCAGCATTATTGACAAGGGAGGAGGAGAACCAGATAGGGCAGCATTATTGACAAGGGAGGAGAACCAGATAGAGTAGCATTATTGACAAAGGAGGAGGAGAACAAGATAGGGCAGCATTATGACAAGGGAGGAGGAGAACAAGATAGGGCAGCATTATTGACAAGGGAGGAGAAGAACCAGATAGGGCAGCATTATTGACAAAGGAGGAGGAGAACAAGATAGGGCAGCATTATTGACAAGGGAGGAGGAGACAAGATAGGGCAGCATTATTGACAAGGGAGGAGAAGAACCAGATAGGGCAGCATTATTGACAAGGGAGGAGAAGAACAAGATAGGGCAGCATTATGACAAGGGAGGAGGAGAACCAGATAGGGCAGCATTATTGACAAGGGAGGAGGAGAACCAGATAGAGTAGCATTATTGACATGGGAGGAGGATAACCAGATAGGGCAGCATTATTGACATGGGAGAAGAACCAGATAGAGCAGCATTATTGACAAAGGAGGAGGAGAACCAGATAGAGCAGCATTATTGACAAGGGAGAAGAACCAGATAGAGTAGCATTATTGACAAGGGAGAAGAACCAGATAGAGCAGCATTATTGACAAGGGAGAAGAACCAGATAGGGCAGCATTATTGACAAGGGAGAAGAACCAGATAGGGCAGCATTATTGACAAGGGAGAAGAACCAGATAGGGCAGCATTATGACAAGGGAGAAGAACCAGATAGAGTAGCATTATTGACAAGGGAGAAGAACCAGATAGGGCAGCATTATGACAAGGGAGAAGAACCAGATAGGGCAGCATTATGACAAGGAGAAGAACAGATAGGGCAGACAAGGGAGAAGAACCAGATAGGCAGCATTATGACAAGGGAGAAGAACCAGATAGGGCAGCATTATGACAAGGGAGAAGAACCAGATAGGGCAGCATTATGACAAGGGAGAAGAACCAGATAGGGCAGCATTATTGACAAGGGAGAAAAACCAGATAGGGCAGCATTATGACAAGGGAGAAGAACCAGATAGAGTAGCATTATTGACAAGGGAGAAGAACCAGATAGGGCAGCATTATTGACAAGGGAGAAATGAACAGATAGGGCAGCATTATTGACAAGGAGAAATGAACAGATAGGGCAGCATTATTGACAAGGGAGAAATGAACAGATAGGGCAGCATTATTGACAAGGGAGAAATGAACAGATAGGGCAGCATTATTTACAAGGGAGAAGAACCAGATAGGGCAGCATTATTGACAAGGGGGGATGAGAACCAGATAGGGCAGCACTATTGACAAGGAAGAAGAACCAGATAGGGCAGCACTATTTACAAGGGAGAAGAACCAGATAGGGCAGCATTATTGACAAGGGGGGATAAGAACCAGATAGGGCTCTGTGGCCTCTAGTAGTCTTTTCATTTGTTTGTCTACTGTCCATGATTCGCTTCCAAGGGTCAGAACTGGCTCTATATAGCACTGATGAACTCTCTCACTTATAGTGACAAAGACTTATTGCACAAAACATTTTTCATTTTCTGAAATGGTATTTGGCCCAAGCTATTCTGCTTTCTATTTCTGTGATGCATCTTATAACACCACCGGCAATGTTTATATCTGTCTTCGTATATACAACCAAGCAAGAACACACAGACTGGTATACATATCTATCGCTTCCGTCTAGTGTGTCCCGCCTCATTATCCCTAATAGTAGTCTTAGCAAGTCATCCTTCTACATGCTCCCTAAAATTCACAAACACAACAACCCGTAAAATTCTACCATGGATCATATGCATGCTCAACTGAACACATATCCGACTATCTGGACAGTGTCTTCCAACCCATTGTGACCGGTCTTCCCTCCTATGTCAAAGACATGAACCATGCCTTAAGAATCTTCTCTTCCATCTCTCTCCCGTGATTGTTCATACAAACTTTTTGTCCTCAATGTTTGTTCTCTTTACACCTCTAATCCTCACTCCGATGGCCTCCAGGCTCTTTGGTTCTTTCTCGATCAAATGCAACACCCTTCTGTTGATACTTCCACTCTTTTCTGCGTCACTGAGCTTGTCCTCAAACTCAACACCTTAAGTTCAATGGTGACTTCTATGACCAAGTCAGTGGTGTGGCCATAGACACCAAAATGGGTCCTAGCTATGCTTGTCTGTTCATGGGTTACCTTGAACACCAAATACTCAATTCGTATCAGGGTACCCTTCCCATAAAGTATTGAGAACTGCTGTGAACTTACCGATCTAATTAATTCTGTGAACTTACCGATCTAATTTATTCTAAAATCTCCAAATTTATCGACTACATCGGCAGCTATCACAAAGCCATCAAGATCACATCTTCTGTCTCCACTTCCTGTTACTTTTTTGGACCTTATTGTTTGCTTTGGCACTTTTGGCCTCCACACCTTGCTTTTCTATAAACCCACAGACGCCCATTGTTACCTTCTCTATACTTCATCACATTCACCTTCATGTCATGAGTCTACTCTATTTTTATCAGTTATTGTGTTTTTGTCATATCTGCCAGGATGACCAGGATTTCCTCCAATAAGCTCACCCATGTTAGGCTTCTTTAGTAGCCAACTTTATCCAAATTCAATTCTTCAATCTGCCTTCAAACCACATCTGTATCTCTTGTTCTGAGGCACTCACTGCTACCAACCGCACTTCCACCTGCACTATTTGGTATCTTACCTTACATGTTCTTAGTGAACCCCAATCTGAGACATCTCACTCTTTCCTCAAATTTTGGTACCCTGTATTCTTCTGACTTCCGGTCTATTCTTTGTGCTTTGTGTATGCATATGGATCTAGGTGCAGACATTTCTGAGTATGCATGTTATATGCACTTCTTCACATGCATGTGTCCACACACTTATAACGCTGCCGAACATGTGTGAGTGTGTGTGTATATATATATATATATATATATATATATATATATATATATATCATCAAGTGCCATACCGGTTGGCGTAGGCGATCATGTCCCTCCACAATCTTCTAATCACAGTGCATCGTATCAATTCTGTTGTTGACTGTTTTCCATGCCCTGACACCAAGCTATCCAGTATTTTCTCTCTTTGTCGCCCGCGATCTCTCTTTCTTTTTATTTTGCCAGTTGTATATATATATATATATATAAATATTTATAAAATACATATACAGGTCTGTGCTGTTCTCGCACAGTTGAATATACGTAGATATATATAGACATTGCTGGTGGTGTTATAGTTGAGGTAACCTGTGCAATATCCTGCCCACCTATTTTTAGAACCCTTCCAGGGAACTGGTTGGTCTCGAGACAGAGAGTTTGTGAATTAAAATCCTATATGCACTAGTTGGGATTTTTATTTGTGATTTCTCTCTGCGGTAACTTAGAGTCTGGTCTCAGCAATGAGGCCCAACTTGAAATGTCAATTACTTATTGAGGGAAAAAATATGAGTACATCCGAAGTCGGAGTTATCTGCTTATGCGGTAAGCGACCTTGCGCACATGGTTGCAAGGGAAAAATGGTTTAACATGCAAAATTCAGTTCCTAAACTCTCGGGACTTCGCCAGAGGTGAAGGCTTGCAAACAAAAAAAAAAAAAAAACAACCAACCACCTGTGTTTTAGCCCACAACTACACGGAGTATCCTGTGCAGACTAGCCAGCGTTCATTTTCCACCTGGCCTCTGCGCATTACCTTACGCAGGTAAGACATTTTTATTTTTCATTCTAGCTAGAGATTATTTTGTTTTACATTATTAGTTAGCTATGTACAGCTAATTTTATTTAATTACATATCTGTGTGTGTGTTTGTTGTTCCTGTTGAAGGCCTTTTAGGCAAAATAGCATCAAATCTGTGTTGTCTTAAATTAATTACGTAAAGGGGAGAACAGACAAATAATTGCAATGCTACGGTAAAGCTGGTAGCAAGGAGCCAGTAGTGGGGTGTGATAAACACTCCAAGGTATGGTGACAGCTTTACAAGGAAAGAACACAACACAATACTGACGTTTCGGCCTGTGGCCTTCTTCAGAATACAAGGACAACGACAACAGACGGTGAAGCACAATTATCTAAAACTACATGTTAGATGATCAAGTGGAGGAAGAGGATAGTAGGATGTTGAAATAAGAAAGGAGAGAGAGAGTGATGTGTTTGCTATCTGGGGTTATATCATATACTTTTTATGATATTTTTTTTCTCTTTTTACTATTGTAGTTCTTGAGTCTCGTGTTCTTCCCCATCTTTCTATTTTATATCTCATCGCTCATCCTACCTCTCCTCATGTAGCATACTCATCTTTCTCCTCTCTTCTTTCTTATTTCAACATCCTACTTTCCTCCCCCTCCACTTGATCATCTAACATGTAGTTATAGATAATTGTGCTTCACCGTTTGTTGTCTTTGTCCCTGTTCTGAAGAAGGCCACAGGCCAAAATGTCAGTATTGTGTTGTGTTCCTTCCTTGTAAAGCTGTCACCATACCTTGGAGTGTTTATCACACCTCACTACTGGCTCCTAATTACCGTTACGTAAAGCTTTAACACCATACAATTCATACAATTGTTTTAATTTCTCCTAGGCTACATTGATATATATATATATATATATATATATATATATATATATATATATATATATATATATATATATATATATATATATATATATATATATATAATAATATATGTATATATATATATATATATACAGTAAAGTCTCGATTATCCGGAATGCTCGGGGAAGAACCCATTCTGGATAATTGAATTTTTCTGGATAATCGAGAGTAAGAAAACCAAACTCAAAATTTATGAAAAAACATGATTGAAAAATTGCAATGCTCAGAAATATTTAAATTCGTGTGACATTCACTAGCTTTCTCTATCAACATGGGTCCTGATATTGGCATTCCTTTTCTTCTTCTTTCTAAAAACCACATATAAAGGACGTCGTCGAGTTTTTCAAATTTTGGCCGTTTCATACTTCGTCTCTGGTGTATATTGTTGCTGCTTTCAGACTCCGACGCAAACTTAAACAACTCATCTTTTTGATTTCGTATGTCATATAATGTTGAAGAGGCTATGCCAAATTCAGTCATCAAAACGTTGCGATTAACGCCTTTTTCAAGTCTACTAGCGATTTCAATCTTCTGGTTCAGTGTCAATACAGTTCGCTTGCGTTTACCTTTGCGGGAAATTGAGGTGTGGTTTGCACTCGCAGAGGCCATTATTTAACACAAAAATGTATTCCGTTAAAAAGTATGCACACATGCGTTTATAGCATATCATGTATAATTTATACTGATGGAACGAATTTCAGCTTGCACAAATGTCTGAGACAAACTAACGTCAAACTCTGTATCTTACTCTTTTTGAATTTCCAGTCGGTAATTTTTGAACCCCTCCCCCTTTCTTCTCACCATCTCTATGTCACTGCACGCCGGCTGCTCAACCTTTGATTTATAATCATCAAAGTTATGGGCTCTTCAATTTTCACAAACAATACGTCTGCTTCTAATGTTCGGTCAGACTGTCAAACGCCATATTTTTGACAAATTCATGACCAACTTTAGATCTAAAGCAGGCTATGAGAAAATTAAGCAAATTTGTAAAATCATGTAGATAAGTGTTTTTGGCACGATTTCCCGACAAAAACATTTAGTCGGGGGAAAAAGTGAAGATATAGACTGTCTGTCGCTTTTACTTGGAATATTTGGAGACACAATGTCTGGATTGAATAAAATATGTTTGCTCCTATTTGAAGTATATTACTGTAAATACACTATTGTAAACGCAATATTGTGTAATGATAGAGCCTGTAGAAGTAAGCGCAGCGCACAAACCGTGTTGTAGCGTTTTCGATTTCCGGATAAAGGCATTTAATTTAACTGAACAAAACATGATTCAAGCTTTCTCCCTATAATAATTAAAAAAAAAAAAAAAGTCCGTTAAATTGAGAATTCCGGATTATTGAGTACCGCATAATCGAGACTTTACTGTATATATATATATACTATGTGGGGCCATGAGTAGAACTACAGAAAGCAATACAAAATAAACACAAAACGGTATGAAGAAGCTAAACAGGGACTAAACTAATATTGGATAAGATAAACTTAAAATTAAACACTACATGATTTAATATTCAATTGTAAACATCTGCCGCAAAGGGCACCACAAAATCGTGGTGAATATACGAGAACCACCAAATAAAATGCAATGTTACTCAAGGACGTTATTCAACCGAACTGAAATAACTTATGCTAAACTAGGACTTTAACGCCATATTAAATATTTAGAGTGGACGCACGAACAATCATGATACAGAGACAGATAGTGAAACAATAAAATAAACATTCATGATTGTATTATTATCATTTTATGATCATCATCATGCCGGTCCAGACTAGAAGACTAAGTAAACTAAAAAAGTAGAATAATAGAAGTAGATTTTAATTTTTAGTTAGTAGCTAGTTGGTAAGTTAGATCAATTGAATCAAAATGTACCTTTAAGATTTTGATGAAAACATATTTTTAACTAAACTAAACTACTTATAACTAATTTTAAACTTTAAACTGCGCTGCTCAAATAAAAATCAAAATGACCCTCTCACATTTTATTTTTATTTCTTAAAAAAGTAAAAGTGAGTATGGCAAGATTAATTTTAAAGTATAGCCAACCTTCTACGCGTTTGGCTTGAACTGTTTATATTTCTGCAACAATGTAGAAGCAAAGACACAACCGGTATAACACAGACAACGATGATGGAGAAGCAAAGAAGCGTTGATCTTGTGTGTTCCCTTTTTCCTGTACAAAACTGACTTTTAAACTGAGGTGTAATAGAGTGCAATTTTAGCAGTCTAAAATCGTTTAGCTTTGCTTTCTAAAATGAGCGAACAAAACATTGTACATTGTCAACATTATAATTGTTTACTTCTGTAATACATAAATAAAAAGTATATTTACGTGTATTTTTCTGTGAATTTACATACAAAATATAACAAGAGTATATTTTTTTATGTAATGACATTTGTTTGCGAGCTAATATTTTCCCTTTTTTTTGTTGTTAAAAAAATAAAAATCAGCTTCAAGTTTTGTATTGTTCTCGGGTTAAAAACTGTGATTTAGGGTCACACGAAGTATGACGTGGTCTACACCTACAGGGTAAACGAGGCAGGGGTTGCAATGGGCAATGGGTAGATCACATGGGAACCTATGAAGGTGTTTACCAGTCAGTTTGAGTAAGGCAAGAGAGTGAAATCGTGTCCAACCCTTGATGTGGAGATGATGATACATTTAGCGGGCAAGCATTTGACTTTCAGTTTCAGCGTCCAGGAGAGATACAGTCTGCGTCTCTCCTAACTGTTATTTGTTATGTTTCCTAGTATTTGTAATATTTCATCACTCCATCATCCGTGGTCGACTCTTGAGTCTGGTGTTCTTATGGCGTTGAAGGCTCGTGTTGTGTTTTGATCTTTCTGTCTAATCACGTGGCCAAACCATTTTACCTGTTATTTCTTTATGTACTAAATGGCGGCACTAATTCATAGTCTAATAGAAGTAATATTAGAAGGAAAATACAAGGTAAAAGAGGCAGACCAAGACTGACATGGACGAGTAACAACAAAAGATGGACAAGTCAGCCTATGGCAATCTGCACCATCAAAGCAAGAGACAGAGTGGAATGGCGCTCCATGGTAGCCAACCTTCGATGCGGAGACGGCACTCAATGATGATGATGACTAATTCATAGCCTTTCACGGGTTTTAATTCATGATTCCCTCTCAGGCTGTAAGCGCTATTTCCTGTCATGCATCTGACATATACATCATGCCTGGCAGTGGTTATTTTTTTAAAATTGCTCTTTAGCTTAACGTCCTGGTCCTGCATTGGTAGAGCAAATTTAGCACAGTTGGAGGGCGGTAGCTTAGTGCTAAGTGATTTTTTTTTTAAGGCGATCTAGCCATTGGGTTTGATCTTAAAAGATGGCTTCTAGGTTTATCGTGTCAAAAACGGGGACTAGATTTTTCTGGGGAAAAAAGACAACACTGGCGTACTGCTAACCATACCACCAAAAATTGTGGATGGTAAAAATTATAGATACTAACAGTAACACTATACTCCATATACTTCACGGACGTGGTGTTTTTCTTTAAATATTTAATTTCTTTCTTTAGTACAGCGGACATCATTACACTACACTAGAAAGTTAAATTCCGTATAGTTATAGTATATGTCCAACAAATATCACGTCTCTTATTCAATATAAAAATATGACTGACATGTCCAATACTGAGAATTGTTATGAAGAAAGTCTGAAACATTACACTCACATCAGCAAGTTGACTCATGCAATGATTTCAGATGGGTCCCTTGCCCACGCGAAGGTTAAGGGCAGCATGATGTACTACATGCAAGATTTAAGTGACGACACAAAAATAATGTTTATATTTTTGTGTAACTATATGGATTAACGTAATAAAAACGTACATAAGTATCAAGTCTAATCTCAATATCCGCCCGCCCCCAGATATGGCCTATTCAGCTACTCCTTATGGAGGCCAAGGTTAGGAATACAATTTAAAAAAAAAAAATTGTGAATGAGTCGTGCGACATTTCAGAGGGTAAGAGCGCAAATAATACAATATACATTATCAGAACATTGATATAAAGAGCTCTGAATGTAAAGACGGATTATATATGTGATCATCATTCGATAAAGTGAAGCAGCCTGACATTGCAATAATCCTAGAGAATACAATAATAATCTATCTTTCGTTCGCCCGAAGTATTGTCTATATCTGCAATGTCGTTTACTGTATAAATTTTACTGTCTTTTGTAATTCTTGCAGTGACCCATATAGTTTTGTCTGCAGTGTTACATCTATGGGCCAATGGATCTTCCTCAGTCTACTATATTCAGTGCAGTCTTGAAGTATGTGTTCAGCAGTCTGGGGCGCCTGTCCACATGTACAAGTAGTTGAGGTGCCGATCTTGAATTTTGTATACATTTGACTATGGGGTCGATTGTGTCCTATTCTGAGGCATATAATGATAACTTGCTCATATCTATTCATATAATGGAAGGCATCCTGATTTGGGGCGTGTGGTCCTCTGAATAGATTTGATTATCTGTTTCTTATGATGGTATGTAACCGGTGTATCTAGTTGTGTGCCTGTTGAACCTTCCTTTGCCAACTGATCTGCGTTCTCATTTCCTGGTATTCCACAGTGAGATGGGATCCACTGCAGGGCAACCCTGCGGTGCTTGCAGAGTTCAATCAATAAGGTCTGCAGATGTGGTAATTTTCTGGATTGTAGTGCCTGGAGTACTGATCTTGCATCTGTCAAAAAAAAAAAAAAAACAACAACAACAGCCTGTGGGCTAGGATTACTGTTCAGCAGTTTTTCTATTGCCAACTTTATTGCTAGTATTTCTGCATCATAATTGTGACAATATTTCCCTGTTGGTATTTTATTAATATCTCTAGTGTTATTTTTTTTTACTTCTAACGTGGGGATGGACTGTGATTGCCGATATTTAAGTGGAATATGATTTATTCTTCTTTGTGTTGTATGTTCGCGGTTCGATAGGCAAGCACATGGTTTGACAAAAATGTCAACGGAAAAACGGGTATGTTCAACCCTTATGTGAAAAGTCTGTGACGGTGGATGGAGGCGGAGGAATCAAGAATGATCAACGGCCCAGAAAGCGAAAACAGCAAAGTGTGTGGTACACAAGAGGCATGTTCAGAACACGAAAGACGAACATGGCTGACCACCGTGAAAGAGATTGGAGCCTCATCACGTACCAGTCCAGAGGAAGCCATGGAGAGTCGGAGAAATTCGAACTTATGTCGGAGGGAATATCTTAAAATAAGTACTTGGAATGTTAGGACTCTATATCAACAAGGGAAATTGGAAAATCTAATTCAAGAAGCAGAACGAATAAATATAGATATTTTAGGCATATCAGAGACTAGATGGAAGGAATGTGGGTACATTGAAGACGAAAAATATACATTTATATACTCAGGAAACACAACAGAACATCAAAGGGGGGTAGGAATACTGATAAAAAGAGAGCTACAAAAATATATAAGTACCCACTGGACATACAGTGATAGGATTATACTACTCAAGTTGAAAGCAAAACCATTCGACATAGCAATAATACAGACATATGCACCTACTCAAGACTACACAGATGAACAAATAGAGGCATACTATGAAGACCTAAATAAAGTTATGAAGCAAGTGAAATCTTCAGACATCTTGATTGTAATGGGTGACATGAACGCTAAAATAGGAAAAGGTAGATATAAGACAATTATAGGAAATCATGGTTTAGGAAAAAGAAATGACAGAGGAGAAAGATTAATACAATTCTGTGAAGAAAACAGGCTGATAATATGTAACACCTACTTTGAGCAAGAGAAAAGGAAACTATACACATGGAAAAGCCCTGGAGATAGGAAGAGGAATCAAATAGATTACATAATGATAAAAGAAAGGTTCCGTAACAGCGTAAAGAAAGCCAAAACCTACCCAGGAGCAGATATTAATTCTGATCACAATCCTGTAATGATTAAAATGAAAATCAAACTAAAGAGAAACAAGCAAAAATCTGATTCATCAACAAACCCACTCGACATAACAGCTTTAAATCAAAAAGATATTAAAGATACCTATACAATACAAGTAAAGAACACATACCAGAAGCTGCTAGAGGAAGGAATTGAACAATACAGAAGAGAAAATCCTGATGAAAAAGTAACAACAAAATGGCAATGCATAAAGAAAAGCATACAAAAAGCCTGCGACACCTTACCCAAAAGAGAAAAGAACAAAAACAAAAATGGATAACTAACACCATCTTAGAAAAAATGGAAGAAAGGAGACAAGCGAAGAACACTGCCCAATACAATAAAATAGATAATGAGATACGCAAAATGTGCAAAAAGGCAAAAGAAGACTGGCTCAGCCAAAAATGTAGAGAAATAGAAACTATGGAAAGCAAACAAGACCTAAGAGGAATGCACACAGAAATAAAGAGAATGACTAATAAAATAAAAAACCCACAGAAGGTGGATGCATTGCAGACAAAAAAGGAAAAATGCTAACAGACAATAAGGATATCATAGATAGATGGCAGGAATATATAACAGAACTATGAAGGGAGGTCAAAAAGTAATGCACACCAATGTTTTTCTCGGCTAATAATAAAGATAGGAATATGAAATTTTGCACACTTGGAATATGACATGTTCCAATTATGTGCACCAAATTGCACAGCATTCTGATAAATATTACGCAATCTATGAACCGTTAAAATGGAGCTTGTCAACAATGTCCGTTACAAACAGCGAATTGTCATAGAATTTCTGGTTGCGGAAAAAGAAACTGTGGCAAACATTCATAAACGACTGTGTGCAGTGTACAAATGTTCTGCAGTCGATAGGAGCACAGCTAGTCGCTGGGTTCAGAGAATTAAAGCTGCAGAAAGTGTACGAGTGGAGCTGCATGATTTACCGCGTTCTGGACGTGTTGCCTCGGCTACCAGCACAGACATGTTAAACCGGGCTGATGCCATTATTCGTAAGGATAGGCGTATCACTAGTCAGCAATTGGCATTGCAGCTTACAGTCAGCAAGGGAAGTGCAATCGCAATTTTTAAAACTCTCGGATATTCAAAGATTTGCGCTCGATGGGTTCCTCTGTGCCTAACAAATGATCACAGAGTTCAAAGGAAAACATTCTGTTCTGAATTGTTGGAGCGTTTCGGTGTTGAAGGAGAAATGTTTTTGTCAAAAATTGTTACCGGTGACGAAACGTGGGCACATTATTATGAGCCTGAAACAAAAATGCATTTAATGGAATGGCATCATCCGTAGTCACCAAAAAGAAAAAAATTCAAAACATCTCCATCAGCCGGAAAGGTGATGATCACTGTCTTCTGGGACATTGATGGTGTGATTCTTGTTGATGTAATGACAAGAGGTGAGACAATCAACTCGACAGCTTACATCAATACACTGACAAAACTCAAAATCGGTTCCACAGAGTTCGGCCTAATAAGCCATCTGCAGATTTGTTGCTTCAACATGACAATGCACGCCCTCACACAAGTCTGGTAACACGGGAAGCAATCAACAAATTTGGTTGGACTGTACTGCCCCATCCTCCTTACAGCCCTGATCTGGCTTCCTCAGATTTCCATCTGTTTGGACCACTCAAAAAATTCCTGCGTGGGACACACTTTGACAATGATGAGGATGTGATCCGTGCAGTTAAAAAATGGCTACGCGAGCAGGACAAAACTTGGTACAAACGAGGCATTCATGACCTAGTTTCGCGTTGGCGTAAGGCAATACGCTTGGACGGAGATTATGTTGAAAAATAGGTAGTGTAAAGGGGATGTTCAGCTACAATCTGTGAAAATTTCACACATTTTGCCCGAATAGTTTCCGAGAAAAAAATTGGTGTGCATTACTTTTTGACCTCCCTACGTATTTCATGATCAAAGGGACAAGAAACCAGTTATAAAATGTACATCAGGCTATAAAATCTTAAAATCTGAGGTGGAAAAAGCTATAAAAACAATGAAAAGGGGAAAAGCAGCAGGACCTGAAAACATACAGATAGAGATGATACAGGCACTTGAAGATTTTGGCATTGAAGTGATTACAGACATATGCAACGACATATACCACACAGGATACATACCAAATGAACTAAAAACATCAACTTTCATTGCATTGCCTAAAAAGAATGGTGCAGTTGAATGCAGTGACTTTAGAACAATAAGCCTAATGAGCCATGTTACAAAAATCTTGCTAAAAGTTATACAAGGAAGGATTCAGAATAAAATCAATACTGAATTAGATGAGCAGCAATTTGGATTTAGGAAAATAGCGGGACAAAAGAAGCCATATTCTGCATGAGAACATTAATCGAAAATACACAGAAGTAAACAAACCAATATATGCCTGCTTCATAGACTACACCAAAGCTTTTGATAGAGTACACCACAAACAACTTATAGAATGCCTAAAAGAGATACATCTAGATGACATGGATATACGAATAATATGCAATCTATACTGGGAGCAAACAGCAATAATAAAATATAACAAAGAGTTCTCTACACCCATTGATATAAAAAGAGGAGTAAGACAAGGATGCATCCTATCACCAAGCTTGTTCAATCTATACACTGAGCAAATCTTTAAAAACATCATAGAGATGCCAGGCCTGCAAATTAATGGAAAGATAATCAATAACCTAAGATATGCTGATGATACTGTACTACTAGCAGAAAATCCTAAAGACCTACAACAATTACTTAATGAAATAAACACGCCAAGCAAAAAATATGGACTAGATATGAATATCAAAAGACTAAAACTATGATCATAAACAAAGAAAATACTCAAAACCCACAAGTAGATATCAAAATTGAAGGAATAGACCTTGAGACAGTTCAGAACTATAACTACCTTGGACATACTATAACCAGTGATGGAAAATGTACAACTGAAATAAACAAAATAGGAATGGCAAAAAGTAATTTTAATGTCATCAAGGACATACTAACATCAAAACAAATAACACCAGAGCTAAAACTAAGAATAGCAAAATGTTACATCTTCTCAATATTCCTATATGGTGCTGAAACATGGACATTAGACAAGAAAACAGAACAGAGAATTGAAGCCTTTGAAATGTGGATATATAGAAGAATAGGTAGAATTGGATGGAAGGAAAAGAAAACAAATGACAAAGTCTTAAAACAACTAAAAATGAAAAGAGAACTTCTGAACACAATTAGAACAAGACAATGCGATTCTTAGGCCATGTTAAAAGACACAACAGCCTACTGAAAGTGATCCTGGAGGGGAAAATACAAGGTAAAAGAGGCAGAGGCAGACCAAGATTAACATGGACGAGTAACATCAAAAGATGGACAAATCAACCGATGACAACCTGCACCATCAAAGCAAGAGATAGAGCAAAATGGCGCTCCATGGTAGCCAACCTTCGTTGCGGAGACGGCACTCAATGATGATGATGAGTGTTATTTGGGTACTCTAAATATGCACCTGCTCCCCCATTATTTACTGCATTCTGTGCTGATCCATCTGTGTACACAAGAATCCATAGGTCTTGTGGGTATTCTTCATCCAAGAAACTGAGAGTTATTGTTTTTCGCTGTAGACTATTTTGTTCTTCTTTGTCAACTATTCCTTTCACTTCTGTCCGTATTTGTAATGATAATCCTGATTCCTCTGTCCAGGGAGTCTGTTCTGGTATGGGCAGTAGGGGGGTTAACAACTCTTGGCATGCCTGGTGTTTGTCTACTAATACGCTTGGCTTGGTGGATAAAACTGCTTCTCTTAAGTCGTCCCAATGAAAGATTTTGGAATCGGTCCTTCATTGGATGTCTCGGCATGCATACACATTTTTCTTCCTGTATCAGCACCTTTGTGTCTCTCCGTTCTCTCAGTGCTGGTATCCTCCACAATTTCTCCATCTCCAATATTGGTGTTGATTTCATTGCTCCTGTGATGACCCTAAGTGTTGGTTTTGTACTTTGTCCAGCTCTTGCAGTGTGGTGTTTGATGCTGAGCACCATGCAGATGATCCATATTCTAAATGTGGGCGTATATTCTGTTGGTAAACTTTACTGAGTATTTTCCCACTCGCACCCCATGTGGTTCCACACAGCTTTCTTAGAATAGCCATTTCCTCCTTGCTTTTTGGGTTGCCTTATTTATCTGCTGTTTCCAAGATAGTTTGTTATCAAATGTAACTCCGAGATACGTAGCTTGTATGTCTTCTTTCACAGGCTCATTGTTTATGTAGATGGCTCCTGCTTTTTGTTTTGGGGAGAGAGTGAAAAGTATAGTACTGCATTTGTCTGTATTGATGTTGATACACCATCTATTTGTCCATGAATTCAGTGCATTCATAGCTCTTTGTAGCAATTTGGAGGCCACTGTTGCATACTCCTCTGTGCACCACATTACCAAGTCATCTGCATAAATTGCCACTTTGATGCCATGTGGTAGTTCAGTAACTAGGTCATTGATGTAGATTTAAAAAAGTGTTGGGGATAGTACCCCTCGCTGTGGGACGCCCTGGCGCAGTAAGACCTTCTTACTTTGACCTCATTAAGGCCAGCTCCTTGTCGTGGGGATGAGGCTTAACAGTCACCAGGGACTGAAAACCAAGACTGGCCATGCCTTCCTACACCCGAGCAAGACCACTGGTCATAACTCCCAGGCGTCGACCACCTGCTACATTCAGACAGATAGACAGCACAAAGTTGGTAATCGTTTTAAAGACAAACTTTGGCATCAAACAGCGACAATAAAAGTTAATAACAAAGTTGTACACCATCAACCAGTAAAAACATCGAAAGACAGGAGAGTGTATTGTCATCTTATCTTTTCAATCTAAATAGTGAAATAATGTATAGAGGGACTGGTTCATCTCGAAGCAAGATGCCGATCTTGAGACAGAGAGGTTGTGAGTTCAAATCCCGGCTGCACCAATCGAGATTTGTATTTGTGATTTCTCTCTACGGCAACCAACTCTGGCCTCATCAGCGAGGCTCGGCTTGAAACATCATTTGATCATCTTCTTCTTTCCTTCTTCATTTGTCTTTCAGCTCAGGGGAGATATAATTTTCAGTCTTTTGCTCTTCTGTTCGTTTCTGCTGCTGTTATTTTTCCTAGTGCTTTTAAAATTCCGTCAATCCATCTTTTTCGTGGTCGACCCTTGGGTCTGATGTTCTCGCAGCGTTTATTGAGGGCTCGTTGTGTTGTGTTTTGGTCACTCTGCCTTGTCACGTGACCAAACCATTTTATCTATTGTTTATTTATGTATTGTATCTATCTATCTATCTATTGACCTTTCGAGCCGTAGCCGGCACATAGGGCATAGACCCATATACTCTTTCTCTTATCTAAACTTTTATTCTAGCAATTAACAATCCTTGTAAAGATCTTTCATCAAATCTCGCCATTTGTCTCTGTTCTGTGCAAGCAACTCTGTCTCATTGAGGGAGCCGATTCTTGCTGCTCTTGCCTCTCTGATCAATGTTCTTCTCAGTGTTTCTCTGGGTCGGTCTCTTTTCCCTCTTACCTGTTGTAACCCACATGAAGGATTGCTTTGATATTCGGTTATTACTTCTCCTCAATACATATCTAACATATGACCATGGTCTTTTCTTGATTACTGAAGATATTATCTCCGTAAGGGTAGATAGTACATTTGATTTGAATAGTCTAAGTTTTGTGTTTGTGCTGATGAGTTTTGATTTCCACAACTTTTCAAGGCTTCTGAAAGACATTGCTGCTTTAGCTATTCTGGTTCTAATTTCTTTGCTTGTATCCCCTTTCCGATCAATGTGACTTCCAAGATAGATAAAGTGATCGATCTCTTCCACTGGTATTCTGTCATCTGTTGGAATTAGGCTTTTCATGACTTTAGTCTTTTTATATATTCTATGGCGGGGTTATTCCTACCCTTTTTCTTAGATCTTCATTTATGATCTTATCTCTCAGACTGTTTCCTGTCATTCGTCTAACACATTTCATCAAAGAGGTTATTTTTCTTATTGTTCTTGCATCTAGGGTCCAGGTCTGGCATTGGTAGCACAACGTTGGGATGAAGATTGTATTGTAAAGTGCCCGCTTTGCCTCTAGTTATTTCCTTGTTGAACAATAGTGGTGATAGCTGTCCAATGATTTGACAAGCTTTGTTGCATCTTGATTCTATCTCTGCTGTTTGAGAATTATCGTTTGTCACTAAACTTTCTAGGTATTTGAATTCCTCTACTTGTTTTAGTTGTCTGCCGTCTTTTGTTATGTTGATGTTCTGTTTCTCTTTGGCGACATTCATGACTTCTGTTTTGTTGATGTTGATTTTCATGTAAATTACTCATCGACGAAAGAAATATGAGTTCCCCTGAAGTCGGAGTTATCTGTCTATGCGGCGAGGGACTCCTGCGCACACGGTTCCCGGGGTAAAACACTCAATTCCTAGTCTCTATGGACTTCGCCAGAGGTGAAAGCTGGCGAATGGAAAAAAAAAGATGTTTAGATCCGTAGATGTGCATGCCAGGGATATCAGTTTATCCAGCCAGGGGCCAAGCGAGTCCGATTAGTAAAAGTAGTAAAGTACCCCCTTTACACCAAGTGGCGTTTAGGGAATATGGTATTAGTGACCATACATTTTATAGACCTTCAGCACATGGTTTTTCGGGGTAATGTGGTCGGTATTACGCCCGTGCCGCTTTACTTTCCCAGAAAAAAAATCCGGTACCCATTTAAGGCTGGCTGAACCGGAAGCCGTCGGCTGGGATCGAACACTATCTCTTGTCCTTTGTAGTCCAATTCACTAACCACTGAGTTATCGCGACTCCCTGAGTCCGGATTGGTAGACATAACAATGAAGTCAACCAGATGCCCAGAGATGGCGTACTGAATTCGGCTATTTTGGGCCGAAAGATGCAATTATGGTATCTTGTTGTAAACTATGACCACCTATTGTAGGAGCGGAAGGGTTGAAAGGATTTTCCCGAAGGCACCAAAAGCTTGTGACGTCTTCAGCTGTGTTAGCTATAGACACCCACAACCGCCCCTGCTCGCAATGTTGAAAACGTCACAACTTTTGGGCTGTCTCCCTCAGCGATTTCCTACATGATTCCCACCGGATGTATGACTTCTTCTGCCGACGCCTCTATCCCGAATCATTTCTTCTACCTGATTTCCAACGGGTTCTCCGCACCTCACGCCAGGCTGCACTCACCCCCTCTACCCGTAGAACGTGCTCTCACTCTTCACACTCACCACTACGCGGTGACCAGAATCATTCATCGCTACCTTCCCATTCTCTGCTCCGACTCCACTTCACGTCTACTCTCCTTGATCCCCCACCCCCATCCCATTAGTTGCATTTAAGCGTGATTGCACACTCCGTGACAAGCTTGTCAGGAGCCGCCTTCCTGCCTCCCTCCATAACCACCGGGACACTATCCGTTGTAATCGTAATCAATGTAAAACTTGTAACCGCGTCCTCCGGACAAATACGGTTCTCTTCCCCTTTGGTATTATTTAGATCAGAGGATTGATTTGTATATTAAAAAGTAAAGTACCCCCGTCACGCCAAGTGGCGTATAGAGAAATATGGTGTTAGTGACCCTATATTTTACAGACCTTCAGCACATGATTTTTGGGGTAATGTGGTCGGTATTACGCCCGTCCTGATTTACTTTCCCAGAAAAAAATTCGGTACCCATTTAAGGCTGGGTGAACCCGGAAGCCGTCGGTTGGGATCGAACCCTACCCCTTGTCCTTTGTAGTCCAGTTCACTAACCACTGAGCTATTGCGGCTTCATTTGTATATTGCGCTACGTTATTTATGCCATTATAAGTAAGCTATGTAAGATGGCTTACATCGGCGAATTAAGCTGCCGACCGATGCCGGGAACATCAGTATGATACCACTCGTGTTGCAGGCATCCCAATAGCATCCCACTTCAACTCTAAGGGCCGTCAGGGTAAGACGGATGTGCACGTTGCTGGCCTATTGTCATGTTCTTCTGACAGCAGCAGCCGATTCAGTTTAGAGAATCGTCTGATTGCCCGTATGGGCTGCTTTATCTCACGGGACATCAATAAACCCATTTCTCATGGGTAATCTATTACCCCTCTCTCTTCACCACCTCTCCATTTCCTTTGTTAACTTCCATCTCCTTCCGTTCACCCTCTCTCTCTCTCTCTCTCTCTCTTCTATCCTTTCTTTCTTTCCTTGCCTCACGTTTGGCCCCTCACACCCTGACGTAATCTTCCCAGGTGATATTCAGGGTCTATATTACATATCTGTAAGTACGTTGGCACCCTTCCACTGGAATCATGATCCCCGTTTACCAACTTATTTTTATAATGACGGCAGCACTGTTATTATTAGCATGTTATCCTTCACTTACATTTATTATCCTTATCAATACATATTCTGTCACTTTATTTCCAGTTCTATTTTACTCTCCCCCACCCTCTTTCTTTTTAGATCGGCTACACTATTCCTGTCTAACACTTTCTACCACCTTGGACAGCCAGTCCTCGATAATCCTCCTATTACGCCACTTTTATCGCCACGTTTCCAAAGTAATCTCGAGCTTTGTTTGTTCATGTTTACTCCATATATACAATTCTCTGTCTCTAGTGATTACCGGTGTCACGCTTGACTGCCTTTCACATCTCATTTTACTATTTTGTTATCTCGTCCGACTTCTTATTTATTCACGTGACTGATTTCCCACCCCTCCAACTCCCCTCCTGCGTCCCATTTGACTCACATTCATTTACTCGCAGGGGGCTTTTGAATCTTGCCTCAATTACGTCTAGCATTTATTTTATCTATATTTTAGCGTACTAATTTTCACATATTATTTTTACCCTCTGATATGTAGCACATCTCTCTTTCGTTTAATAATTTCATCTCTTATCCCTCTGTTTTTGTTCTCATTAATTTATCTGTCACGCTCATCCTAGATATAGAAGAGTTTATCTTTATTTTGTTGTTCGTTTGTGTTGTTCTCCTCTTCTGAGGAAAGCCGCATGTAGACCGAACCGTCAGTATATTATTGTTTTCCTTTTTTGTAAAGATGTCACAATACCTTGTAGGAGTGTACGTTACACCCCACCACTTGATCCAGGCATTCAATATGAGTGGCAATGGTTGTAAACCAAGACACGACTACAACAAAACTAACAGAATGAAATAGAGTGGGCCTAATATTAGCAAAGGAGAACGTATGCCCCGAAACATTGGCGAAACAGCGTTAGTTCTTAGTTTTACAAGCTCAAACACAAACTGTCATAACTTCAGAACTGCATCACGTGGTCAAGGTGGCGGAAGTCACGAACGCCTGACTTGGTGATTCACTTAGGGAAGGTGTATTTTTAGATGAGATTTTATTACAAAATATGTTTTCTAAGAAACTCAAGGGCGAACACAGGGATTGGGCGTAGGTATGTGGTTTAATCTTCTAAAACACTCTCTTAGTATTGGTCAAACTTTACCATTGAATGCCGGGTATGAAAGATGGGCTTACTATATTTTGATTTGTTTGAACTATGAGCGACTTCTTTCTTTCCTCCCTTAATCATTTGCTTTTTAGCGTCAAGGTGGGCATGGGAGGTATAGTTTCTAGTTTGTTGCTCTTCTTTTGGTCTTTCCTGTTATTTCCTAATGTTTCTAATTAAATCCCATTAATCTGGCTTTTTTCGTTGTCGGCCCTGGTTAGTGTTCTCGTGTCGTATTTTGATTTTTCCTTCTTATCACATGACTAAACCATTTTATATATTGTTTCGTTATATATATAACATGGCGGAAATTATTCCTAGCTTTTTCTCTGTTCTTGATAGCTGATCTTTTCGCCCAGGCTGTTTCCTGTCATAGGCCTAACACATTTAATCTCTGTAGTGGTTATTTTTCTTAGTGTTAGTGAGTATTGCGTCCAATTCCCTCATTAGTATCACAATATTGGAATAAATATTGTGATGTATATTGCCAGTTTTGCCTTTTTTGTGTTATTTCCTTTTTGGTCAGCAGTCGTGACATCTTCCCGATGGTTTAACAAGCTTCATTGCATCTTGAGTCTATTTCTGCTGTTTGTAATTTGCCAATAGACTTCGTAGGTATTCAGATTCTTCTGGTTGTTTTAGTAGTCTGCCGTCTATCGTTTTGTTGATAAGTAAAGGTAAAAGGTAAAGTACGAGACTTGAACCGGCGTCTTAGCACGCGAGTATACACCCATATGTGCTCGGCCGCCTATCCAGAAATGTTCGGATATTTCTGTATAGTGTAGCCTCAAGCATCGAAACTCAGATGCGAAGCGACATTCCTCACCTTCCCAGGATAATATACCCTGGTACCCATTTCTGCCAACGGCTGGGTCGACCGTGGGGGTATTTTTTTTTTTTATTCCAACCACGAGTACAACTCACACTGCTCCCAGCGGGAATCGAACACGGGTTGTCCGAACGTCGGTAGTCTAGTCGGGTGGTTTTCCCAACTAGGCTACCGAGGCCCCCCCCCTTTGTTGATAAGTTCTGTCTTGTTTGTGTTGATTATCATGTTGTATTGGATGTCTGTGCCTCTTCTTCTTCTTTCCTTCCTTCCGTGGAGGATGTTTCATTATCTCTACGGATTTAATTCTTCTTTTTCACACGACTTGGCACGTTGTCGCTGTGTCATCATCAAGTACTATGCATGCTGGCGTAAGTGATCAAGTCTCTTCACAACTCTCGATCTCACAGTTGTTTATCATTTCTGTTGTTGTTCGTCTGCCAAGCCATTATCTTAAGCTGTATGGTATCTTTTCTCTTTGCTTCCCTCTATCTCTTCGGCACCTCAATTTTCCCAGTTGTCACAATATATTCCAGGTGTTCCCTTCTCATTACATGACCCAAACATTATGATTGTTTTTACCTAGTAATGGATTTAAGCTCTATTTTTGTTTTGGCCTCTTTCAGAACGTTTTCATTACTCTTCTTTGCTGTCCATCGTATTCTCAACATTCTTCTGTAAATCTACAATTCTACCGCCCCCATCGTCTATTTTCCATGATTAACATCCATATGTTAAGACAGGCTCTACATAGCAATTAAGAACTATTTTTCTTTTTTTTTTCCATTGTCAAAATGGATTGCATAGTATTTTCCTAATTTTTTTTTGGGAAGCTGCTTTTGCCTGAGCCATTCTGCATCTCACCTTCATTGTACATCTACCATCTGAGGTTAGCATTGTTCTCAGATATTTAAATTCATTTACCTGTATTAATATTGTTCCACTTATCTTTATTATGCATTGCTGTGATATCTTTTCTCTTTGTTGCTACCATTACTTCTGTCTTTTGATATTAAGGCCGAGTCCTTTATTTTTGATTTCCTTCACTATAATGTCTAATATTTCTTGTAACTCATTTTCACTCTTAGCGATTAAGACTGTGTCAACAGTATACCAGAGGTTATTGATATTATGACCTCCAATTTTTCGATGTATATGTTACGTTTATTTTTCTTCTTCTTCTAAATCCTCTGAACTCCTGTCGGAGCATAGGGCACTCACAAGAGATCTCTACAGGAGACTCCAACCAATCCGGCCCGGAGCAAACATGGACAACTCTCGACACGACCTTATAGCTTCTTTCATTTCATCATGTCTGGTTCGTCACCATGTCCCTAACCATCTTCCTTTTCTTCGTTTGCCAGGTTGTGTTCATGTTAATGCTTAGTGTAGATATCTGGTTCGTTCCACTCGTAGAACGTGACCTAACTGTTTTCAACATCTTCTTTTCACTCCTTCGTTGATGTTGTTAATGTCTGATCTTCTAGTGACTTATTTATTTGTAATGTGTTGATCCCAGAGGATGCTTAGAACCTTCTTAAGTCAGCGACCTTCAAATCCTTTTAGTCAACTTTCTATTGTATGGTTCATTTTCTACGTTTCTGCTGCATATAGGAGTATGGATAGCACTTTTGACTTGTAAATTTTAAGCTTGGTGTTAAAATGGTGACTATTGTGCCAAATGTTTTTAAGTCTATTGAATATCTAGGCTGCTATAACCATATTCTAGTAGATATCTTTATTTCACTGTCGCTATTTGATGGAGTCTAGCTTCCTTGGTATTTAAAGCGATCAACTACTTCTAGTCCCACTCCTCTGAACGTAACTTTCGTGATACTTTTGGCATTTATCCTCATAATCTTATATTTTCTCTGCATTTATTTTCAGTCCTACTGTGTCAGAGTACTGATCTACTCTATTTGTTTTCTCTTGAATGCCTTGGTGACAGTTGGCGAGCCATCCAACATAGTATGCAAAGTCAGTATCTTAAGACTTCCGGTGAGACCGCAAGTAATTCCTCTTGGTCTGTCGCCAAAAACCAATTGAATGATCTAGTCCATAACCACAAGGAAAATGAGTGGTAACAAAATACATCCTTGTCTAACTCCCGCTATAACTCTAAACCAAGCTGTCTGATGTCCTTCATGCCTTACACAGCACTGGTTGCCGTCCTTCATGCCTTACACAGCACTGGTTGTCGTTCTCCATGTCTTACACAGCACTGGTTGCCGTTCTTTATGTCTTACACAGCACTGGTTTCCGTCCTTCGTGTCTCACACAGCACTGGTTGCCGTTCTTCATGTCTTACACAGCACTGGTTGCCGTCCTTCATGTCTTACATAGCACTGGTTGCCGTCCTTCATGTCTCACACAGCACTGGTTGCCGTTATTCATGTCTCACACAGCACTGGTTGCCGTTCTTCATGTCTTACACAGCACTGGTTTCCGTCCTTCGTGTCTCACACAGCACTGGTTGCCGTTATTCATGTCTCACACAGCACTGGTTGCCGTTCTTCATGTCTTACACAGCACTAGTTGCCGTCCTTCATGTCCTTTAGAAAATTGCCAATTTTATCCGCCCTGGTTAAGACATACTCCAAGACTGTACTGAACAGTGGCGTATACTGGTTTTGGGGTCTGGGCTAACGCTGACATAATAAATAAAAACATACATTATATTCAATAGGCTAACATAAGTAATATTTTCTAACGACATCACTACATTTTAAATTACTTACTTATTTATATGTAAACTCTATCCGTCTTGTTTGGGACGAAAATGTCCTGATGACTTTGTCATTGAAAGTACTGTTGGGTTGGTTTCTAAGTTTCTGAGGGAATGATTTCACAATGGACATTAATGCCAAACCAGATAAGCGTTCTTGTGTCTGTAAGCGTTCTTGTGTCTGTAAGCGTTCTTGTGTCTGTAAGCGTTCTTGTGTCTGTAAGCGTTCTTGTGTCTGTAAGCGTTCTTGTGTCTGTAAGTGTTCGTGTGTCTGTAAGCGTTCTTGTGTCTGCGTTGAGCGACAATTAGATCTGATTCTGGCTAATATCTTAGCTTATGTGTGTATGTGTGCTAGCCATGGCTCATATCTTAGCTTATGTGTGTATGTGTACTGGCCATGGCTCATATCTTAGCTTATGTTTGTATGTGTACTGGCCATGGCTCATATCTTAGCTTATGTGTGTATGTGTACTGGCCATGGCTCATATCTTAGCTTATGTTTGTATGTGTACTGGCCATGGCTCATATCTTAGCTTATGTGTGTATGTGTGCTAGCCATGGCTCATATCTTAGCTTATGTGTGTATGTGTGCTAGCCATGGCTCATATCTTAGCTTATGTGTGTATGTGTACTGGCCATGGCTCATATCTTAGCTTATGTTTGTATGTGTACTGGCCATGGCTCATATCTTAGCTTATGTGTGTATGTGTACTGGCCATGGCTCATATCTTAGCTTATGTTTGTATGTGTACTGGCCATGGCTCATATCTTAGCTTATGTGTGTATGTGTACTGGCCATGGCTCATATCTTAGCTTATGTTTGTATGTGTACTGGCCATGGCTCATATCTTAGCTTATGTGTGTATGTGTGCTAGCCATGGCTCATATCTTAGCTTATGTGTGTATGTGTGCTAGCCATGGCTCATATCTTAGCTTATGTGTGTATGTGTGCTAGCCATGGCTCATATCTTAGCTTATGTGTGTATGTGTGCTAGCCATGGCTCATATCTTAGCTTATGTGTGTATGTGTGCTAGCCATGGCTCATATCTTAGCTTATGTGTGTATGTGTACTGGCCATGGCTCATATCTTGGTGTGTGTCATGTTAGTCATATCTCATATCTTGGTGTGGCCGTGTTATTCATGTCTCATATCTTTATGTGTGTATGTGTTTAGTCATATCTCATATCTTAGTGTGTATCTGTGTTAGTCATGTGTCACATCTTTGTGTGTGCATGTTTGGGTTAGTGATATCTCATATCTTTGTGTGCATGAATATGTTAGTCATATCTCATATCTTTGTATGTGCATGTCTGTGTATGTCACATCTCATATCCTCGTGTGTGCATGGCTATGTTAGTCACATCTCATATCTTTGTGTGTGCATGTCCATGTGTTTGGGTAGTGATATCTCATATCTTTATGTGCATGTCTATGTTAGTCATGTGTCTTATATATTGACGTGTGTCAGTGTTAGTCATGCCCCGTATCGCTGTGTGCATGTCTGTGTTAGGCACATCTCATATCTTTGTGTGTGCATGTCTGTGTTAGTCACCTCTAGTGACTCGGGCAGATGGTGCTCGTAAACATGGGAGGGCCGACCATCTAAGGGCAGAATTCCCTACAGAAAAGATCATCTGCTGCCTTGCAGGAAGTTTGGGGACAATCAAAGGCTAAGGAAAGCTAACCTGAATAAAATGCTGGCTGAAATCGGATGCACTGGGCCACTGGCGCAGAACACAGTGCAACGTTTTAACGGGTGTTCAATCAGAGTGGATCTGGCAGACTCTGACTTCATGTGAGAGTCTGGAATCCTACTCTGATTGAGTCCTGATCGCAGAGAGAGAGAGAGAGAGAGAGAGAGAGAGAGAGAGAGAGAGAGAGAGAGAGAAGAGAGAGATCTGATTCTCTTGAGAGCAGAAAAAGTTCTTTCTACAGAAGCTGATGCGCATAACGTAGTTATAAATAGCTAAGGAAGTTCCGGCATAGTTTCACTTTCAATTTGTGACTATTCTGATTGGCTAGAGTTAAAAAATAACCCATGAAACCGCATTCATCTAGTGGTAACAACCGGTATATTATTGACGGGAAGTTTTGAATGTCAAGGCCGTAAATACTAGATTCGGATAGAGGAAAAATGTACTGCTAGCTCCTAGAGGTTTCAATGTAGAATAATTTCGTTTCATTCACAAACGCTATAGTGGCCAGAGGAAAACCTTGTTTTAATAAATGCAAATTAAAGCAAATAAATCATATTAGCCTACGATATATGTAATAGAATATTCGAAATTTGTAATATAATTATTTTAAAAAATATAATAAATTATCATTTCTTTTGTATTTCGTTAATATGTTCGGAGGCTTTTGAAATGTGATTTTACAGAAGAATATTGAGAACACCACGGACAGCTAAGAAGAGTAATGAAAACTTTCTGAAAGAGGTCAAAGCAAAAAGAGAGCTAATATCAAATAATAGGAAAAAACAATCATCATTTTTTGGCCACCTTATGTGTAGCGAACAGCTGGAATATATTGTGACAACTGTGAATATTGAGGGACAAAGAAATAGAGGGAGGCAACGAGAAATGATACCAGACAGCTTAAGAGAATGGGTTGGCAGAAGGTCAACAACAGAAATAAAAAATAACTGTCGAGATGGAAAGTTGTGGAGAGACATTATCACCTACGCCAGCAGGCATTGTACTTGATGATATTTTATTGAATCATTTTTCTAAGACTTTTGCGCAAAGCCCTGGGTTTGCCTTTAACATGTTTGCAGAAATTGTATCTTCACCAGGTGCTTTGTTACTTTTGGTCTCTTTGATGGCAGTTTCTATTTCATGGCAGGTAATCTTCACTTTCTTCATTTACATATGGGCATGGAAGGAGGAGTTTAATCTTCACTTCTAGTCTGTTGAGGGTTTCTTTAAAATATTACCCCCATATTTCCAGTTTTTTTTTTAAATCCTATTTTCTTTAACTAACGATTCACCATTTTTACTTCGTACTATTTTTGAACCCACCAGAAAGGCTCTTTGTGACTTTGTAAACAGTTCTGTTATCCCCTTTTCTCTAATGCTTCCTGAACTTCACTTGTCAGAGACTAAATACACCGTCTTTTATCTGTCATCATGCTCTTTTTAACTAGTTTGTTCTTGTCTATATAATCTTCCATTAACGTGGCTGTATCATCTCTCTACAAGTTAGCATTCGTTGTTTGATAGTCTTTCGTTCTAGAACCAAGTTCCATGACACTTCTGTGACCCAATTCTTCTTTGCTCAAGGATGGTGTCCAAGGATTTCCTGAATGACATCTTCACACACACACACACACACACACACGCACGCACGCACGCACGCACGCACGCACACACACATACATATATATAGTATCTTTTGGAACTGTTCATCTACCTCTTCTTCTGATATATCCGGAAGGGCTTGGAATCTGTAAGCGAATGTTTATAACAAATTGGGCCTTGATATCGGTCAATCACTGTGAATCAAATATATGTTTTGGTCTTTGTCTTGTGTCTTTCTCGATTTTAACTTTATTTTGAAATTAGGAGCATATTGTGATCGTTTCAGATATCTGCATCCTCTGATTGTTTTGACGACATGCAATGATCTTATTCAATTTCTTCCCATGCGATGTGGTCGATTTTTTTGGGTAGATTTTCCATCTAGTGATGGCGCACGTTGTTTTGTGAATACGTTTATGTTGAAAAATTGTACCCCGTGTAGTAAATCCATTCTCCATAAATCAGCAAAGCGTTCCCCACCGGTGTTCATATTTCCTTCACCATGTTTTCCTATGCATTGTTCGCCACCCCCATTATCAGATCCAACTTTAGCATTGAAATCTCCAATTACAAGTCACATGTCATGTGATGGCGTCTTGATCTTGTCCCGTAAACATTCATATAAGTCGTTCTTTTTATATTCTTCTGCCTGCTCAGCTGGGTCATAGCATTGAAGTATGGTTGTCGTTTCCAAGTTTGAATACAATCAAGCTCGTATTGTGCGTGGATTTATAGGTTCCCACTCTAAGAGACTTTTCTCTATCTGTTCACAACTACAGCAACTCCCTCAAGATGTTGGGTCATCACTTCTCCCAGAATAATAATTGGTTTCTCCAGTTCCTGTTCTCTATCTGTTCACAACTACAGCAACTCCCTCAAGATGTTGGGTCATCACTTCTCCCAGAATAATAATTGGTTTCTCCAGTTCCTGTTCTCTATCTGTTCACAACTACAGCAACTCCCTCAAGATGTTGGGTCATCACTTCTCCCAGAATAATAATTGGTTTCTCCAGTTCCTGTTCTCTATTTGTTCACAACTACAGCAACTCCCTCAAGATGTTGGGTCATCACTTCTCCCAGAATAATAATTGGTTTCTCCAGTTCCTGTTCTCTATCTGTTCACAACTACAGCAACTCCCTCAAGATGTTGGGTCATCACTTCTCCCAGAATAATAATTGGTTTCTCCAGTTCCTGTTCTCTATCTGTTCACAACTACAGCAACTCCCTCAAGATGTTGGGTCATCACTTCTCCCAGAATAATAATTGGTTTCTCCAGTTCCTGTTCTCTATCTCCCATTGACTGTTCATCTCACTTTGCTTAGATCTAAAATATAAGTGTTGTATCTCTTTAATCACATGAGCCGCCCTGCCTGTTTCATACATTGTTCTCACATTCCATGTTGCAATTCTTATTAGTTGCTTGGGGGTGATCAAGGACTTTGTCGGGACAGGGACTTCCACCTGGGGGTGATCAAGGACTTTGTCGGGACAGGGACTTCCACCTGGGGGTGATCAAGGACTTTGTCGGGACAGGGACTTCCACCTGGGGGTGATCAAGGACTTTGTCGGGACAGGGACTTCCACCTGGGGGTGATCAAGGATTTTGTCGGGTCAGGGACTTCCACCTTTGATCTCTGTCTGTCATGGACGACATATCTGCCTGAGACCCCACTCGTTCCCCCAAGACTTGATTGTTTACATTCTCTTGTTTGTGTTACTGTTGCATTTTTCTATGTGTGGGTCGTTGGCCGGACGCCAAAACACCCAAACTGGTGGACCAGTGTGTCTTTTCTGTCTGGCTCCTATCATTTGACCTCTCCGGCTTGGGAGACCCAGCTAGTAGCTAGGCTGAATACTTACGTTACAGACAAAGTTATAGGACGAAACAGCACGAATTGTAGTTTCCAGACTGGAGACAAATAATAATAAACTAATATTATTATGGAGGGAAACTTCCGAGGCGATAGATCAGCGAATCATTTCAGGAGATGATGTATGTTTACAACTCTCGGGGGAAAAAAATCATAAATAAATAAACAACAACAACAAAAAGAACAAAAGACAGCCTGGAGCAGGATCAAACTTGTACTCCATGCCACGCGAAATTAACGTTTGAGCACACGGCCAACTAAGCTACAAAGCAGAACAATTTGGTGTCAAATGCGTCTCAGGAGCTGCCACAATAATATTGAAATCAACAATGAACTGCCTTAGGGACTCCATCTACGGATTTTCCCCCATGGTTTGCTCCCGAAGTCTGTTCTGTGAACGAGTGGACCCGCTAGACAGCTGGGGGTTAATAATCAGAAATGACATTCTTCTTCATGGATTGCCATTTTTAGACTAAAGAGTCGCATCTACCAGAGGAGAAGGTTATGACGCCTCCAACTCGCCGATGATTACTTCACAGGGCATAGGGAGCATTTTATAAAATTAGCTACCCCACGCAACTAATTCACCCTACCCTCTGTAATCACCACTTGTTGTGTATGATTCACCGTTAAAAAAAGCTAATATAAGTTAAATACGACCGTAACTATTCTAAGGAGACTAAAGAAGTGCATGGCGTATTTCTTCTTATTTTACATTTGCAAAGCGAATTACACGCACTGTTTTTAGGGCGTCTCGGATCATTACTTTCATGGTAAACATTATTGTGTGCTGTGTATTTTAGTAGAGCAGACATTGCACACTCACAGGTAAATAAAAAGCCCCGTCCCGCCAGGTGGCGTATAGGGAATATGGTGTTAGTGACCATAAATTTTATAGACCTTCGACATGATTTTTGGGGTAATGTGGTCGGTATTACGCCCGTGCCGCTTTACTTTCCCAGAAAAAAATTCCAGTACCCATTTAAGGCTGGGCGAACCTGAAAGCCGTCGGTTGGGATCAAATCCTACCCCTTGTCCTTTGTAATCCAGTTCAATAACCACTGAGCTATCGCGGTTCCCACACTCACAGTGTACTAGTGTGATAATAAATATTCATGTTCAGGTTCACATATGTCTCTTTTAGTATCGGAATAGAAACTTTTAATACAACCGAGTTCTCTATGGTCAAAACAGAATACTTGACATCTCTTCTACCTTTTAGCTCCCAGTGGAGCATAGGTCTTCAACAAACACTTTCCAAGTCGTTCTGTTTTTTGCAATTCTTTTAAGATCATTCCATGTCTTCCCCATCCTCTTCATCTCTGCTTCAATCTGTCTTCTCCTAGAATTCCTTGGTCTTCCTCTTTGTCTTTTCCCCTGGGGATTCCAAAAAAGGGCCTGTTGTGTAATACTCTCAGTTGGCTTCCGTATTGTGTGTCCTATCCATCGACATCGTCTTCGCTGTATTTCTTTATCCACTGATATTTGACGGTACATTTCCATAATTCCACGTTAGTGACTTTGTCCTGCCATTTCCATCCCTTTATTCTGCGCAAGCATCCATTAATGAAAGTCTGTACCTTCGTGATTGTCAATTTTGTTATTCTCCATGTTTCACAGCCGTATAATAGAACCGACTTAACATTGGAGTTGAAAATTTTTATTTTTGTATTTAGCCTAATTTCTTGACATGCCAACATAAAGAGTCTCTATGGTCAAAACAGAACACTCAAAGTGTCAACATAAAGAGGTTTTCATGGTCAACACAGAATACTTGATATTTCAACTTAAAGAGTCTGTATGGCCAAAATAGAATACTTGACATATCAACTTAATTTTTTAATAACAAGATTTGGTTATTTGGTTATGGAAGGCCCCGTATCAGTACAAACAAATTAAAATCCATAGTTGCTCAACCGCCCGTGCCAGTGTAATCATCCGAATTAATATCTCATCTCCAAAACAAAGAAAGGTAACTGTAGTCCCCATTGTAGTAGTCTCAGCACACGCCAAAAGATATAAGGCGAAACTGCGCAGAACATGAACACAGCCAACTGTTCCCTGTCATACGATATCATACTTTATCGTAAACAATTGACCAAGATATCCTTTGTGAAGACAGATAGAAGTAGAGATGAAGATGATGGGGAACACATGGAATGATCTTAAAAGAATGGCAAGAAACAAAACGGCTTAGAAAGTGTTTGTTGAAGACCTATGCTCCACAGGGAGCTGAAAAGTAAGAAGAAGAAGAAGAAATAATTATGTATTATTTGGAACAGTACAACAACTAAAGAACATACTAACATCAAAACAAATAACACCAGGACTAAAACTAAGAATAGCAAAATGTTATGTCTTCTCAACATTCCTATATGGTGCAGAAACATGGACATTAGACAAGAAAACAGAACAGAGAATTGAAGCCTTTGAAATGTGGATATATAGAAGAATATGTAGAATTGGATGGAAGGAAAAGAAAACAAACGATGAAGTTTTAAAACAACTAAAAATGAAAAGAGAACTACTAAACACAATTCAAACAAGACAAATGCGATTTTTGGGCCATGTTAAAAGACACAACAGACTACTAAAAGTAATCTTGGAGGGGAAAATACAAGGTAAAAGAGGCAGAGGCAGACCAAGACTAACATGGACGAGTAACATCAAAAGATGGACAAATCAGCCTATGACAACCTGCACCATCAAAGCAAGAGACAGAGCAGAATGGCAGTCCATGGTAGCCAATCTTCGTTGCGGAGATGGCACTCGATGTTGATGACAACATCTGAAAGGTATGAGGGTTGGGGTGTTGGTCCTGGTGGTAAAATGTTAGCCTTTTGGACAAGAAGGTCCTGGGTTTGATTCCCACCATAGACAGTGGAACATTTTTATTACAAATTGAATCCGTGGGTTCTTTGTGGTTTTAGCCTGCCTGAGTTTCTGGGTAGAGAGATCTGATGTCTGGCTCTCTGGAATAAAAGTTGGAAAACAGGAGGTCCCGTGAGCATGTTACAGAGACCTTGGCAGTTGGAAATCACAAAGAGTAGGCTAAAAATGGCAGCGTCCCTGTTGAAAATTAATCAGAAAAAATCTACCCAAAATGTTTAAACTCGTGATGATGAAAATTAGAGCATCTATGATGTCAGAGAATATCTGCCTATAAGGCGAGGAACACCTGAGCAAACATGGTTGATAGTGGAAAAAAATAGGAAAAAAATTATATTTATGCAAAATTCAATCCCATGAGACTTTTCTAGAGATATAAAGCTGGCGAATGCAAACAAACAAACAAACAAAGGTATGTTCAAGCATCACTTTCTGGAATGGCAATTTACTAGTAAAATGGAATTCAAAATGGAGTCAAAAACAAGTGAATGAAAGAAGAAAGAAAATGTTTAATTGCAATTAAAATAAGTAAAATTCATCAAGCAAATAAGAACGACAGTAAGCAGTTGAAAACATAAAACCCAAAAACGAAAAGACTGAATAGAAAATTAACACACAAAAAAATTGAGCAAATAAATGATAATGAAAATTTAATAAATAAAATATAAAATAAATAAATAAATTGTACATGTTAAAAAAGTCATGTGTAAAACCTATTGTAAAACTCTCTTATATATATACATAGTATTTTCTGTTCACTCTATCAAATGCTTTTTCTTGGTTTACAGATGCAGTAAATATTGTTCTGATTGTACTCCAGTCTCTCTTCTTCCAATTATCTGATTGTATTTGTACAGATTGTAATTTGTCTGCAGCCCACAAATTATTCTGCCCTCTGTGGTGCTACAGTTTGTCTTTAGTTTTTATAAATAAAATATATAAAAAAGTACACGACAACAAGTTTCAGTAATGAGGATTTGAAACCAAATAGGATATTTTATACAAACATAGTATGGGATATTTTATACAAACATAGTAAGGAATTGTACTTTAGTTTGATATACTGTTTTCGTAAGGTGTGCCCTGGCATATTTTAATGTCATAGGGAGTGAAGGATTAAACTTTCATACCGTGGATCCCAGGATGGGCTGCGGAATATGCACTTTGGACCAGGATTCTCTCATGATCTTCCAGTGAGACATCAGAGCACCTATGGATTTGTCTAATGTGCAGTGATGATGATCCTAGTACAAACAATACAATTCAGTATTAAACTTTACCACACAAAGCCACAGCATTTGAAGATTTGGAGACAAGGAACTAGTGTTTTTCCTTGCTGTTATTTATTTTCCCCAAAACATTGAGTCAGGTACCAATTTTTTCTTCAGAGTTAACCAAGAGATACATGCTGTGATTAAACCAATGCCCTACTATTCAATGAACTGACATTCACTCTGTACAATATAAATATAAGCATATATACAATAAACTGAGGTCAACTGATGGTATGTTTGAAAAATATATACATAATCATATACTTTATAAATATACATATATTTACACTGTAAGGTGTTTTTCAAATGTGGGAAAGATGATTATCAGCTTGAAGAAATCCTGACAGAATCATTCTGTGATAGGAAACACTTTATTCTCTATTCTATTCTCTTTCTTCTTTATTCTACTCTCTTTCTTCTCTGTTCTATTCTTTTTCCTGTGTATAGTACTCTGGGAAGGTGAGGAATGAAATGCTGCCTTGAATCATGAGTTTCGATGCTTGAAGCGAAACTATACAGAAGTCTACGAACACTTCTGGATAGGCGGCCAAGCACATATGGATGAAAACTTGCGTGCTAAGACGCCAATTCAAGTCTCGTACTGTACCTTTATTCTAGCAGGGTCATAACTCCCAGACATCAGGCATTTGGTGCCTTCTGAGCCTGAAAGCCCATGAAATGTCTTAATTGAAAAATTCTTCAGACTAAACTAAGTGTCTTTATTATTATTTTAAAATAAATCCAATTATCAGCTGATGTTGACACTAGGGTAAAGAGTAAAGTAGCTGACTGATTGACTGATATGTGATATTACAAAAATAGACTTCTCTAACATGCTGCCATTGAATATATAAAGAAACAACAGATAAAATAGTTTGGCTATGTGACAAGGCAGAGTAATCAAAACACAACACAACGAGCCCTCATTAAACATTGCAAAAATACCAGACCCAAGGGTCGACCATGAAAAAGATGGATCGATGGAATATTAGAAGCACTAGTAGGACATAACAGCAGCAGAGGCAAACAGAAGAGCAAAAGACTGCAAATTATATCTCCCCTTGACACTGAAAGGCAAATGAAGAAAGGAAAGAAGAAGAAGAAGTTGTATGTTTGTTCCTGTTGAAGGCCTATTGTGCAGAAATTTCATTCTGTGTTGTCCACTTGTTACATAAAGCTTTAAGCAAACCGTTTTTTTCTATTTTTTTTCCCCTTTCTCCTCAAATATCATATACCTGGGAATGATGTTAAGTTTAAGTGGTAAATGTATATAGCAGAGGCGAGGTGTAGAATAGCACAAACAAAGGCTGCATTTCACAACAGTGACAAGATACTATTATGTAGGACTGTTGTCCTATTTACGACAATGGAGATAAAAAAGCAGAGTTCTTCACTGTCAAGTAGAACCATTGTTGGTATATGGAGGCAAATCATCAACAATCAGACAACAGGTAAGAAAACGTTTGAAGAAGACAGAAATTTTGTTTAATAGAAAATGATGAACAATGACCACAGACAGCTTAAATAAGAGGTAGCAAATACATGCTATAATGGGATAAGGAAAGGAAAGATTATTACCAACACCACAAGGAAATTTTGATCATGTAACGAGAAGGAAACAGCTGGAGCTGTGACAACTGAAAAAAACAAGGAATAAGAAAGAAGAACAAAGAGCGAAAATACCAGATAATTGAAGAGAATGGTTTGGTAGGAAATCAACAACAGAACTGATAAAGAACTGTGAAGATATAGAAAGTTGTGGGGAGACATGGTCACCTATGCTTGTAGTCATGGTATTAATTAATGACCGACTACAAAATGTAGAAAGTATTTAAAAAGAAAAATACAAAATCAAACTAGAGCTTTTTCTTATTCGTTTGTTTGGTTATTAATGGATTTTGTTACACTTTGTTTTGCACCCCATAATCAGGGTGTAACTATCATCATTAAACAAGTGTACTGGATTGCCTCCCTATTCTATTCTAGTGTTCATCCAATGACTACTAAAGAATTTATAATCCTCTTTGTTATCTGTCGTTAAAAAGACGTTAAGTTGGTATAGATGCGTTATGTTGTGGTCTATTTGCGCTTTTTGGCCAAACACATTCGACTTCAGCAAGACATTTTTGAGTACTGGGTTGCAGTTCCTCATTGACCCTTACTCTCTTGGCCAGATTTGACTGGTTAAACTTTTTCTAGAGGCACCATGTAGAGGTGGAGTAGGATCTGAATGGTTCTGGTTTACCGATCCTGGCACAAGCCATCAGCTATTAGTTGTAGACAGCTTCCTGCTCTATTGCTAACTGATTCATTAACACAAGAAAGGCTACCACCTCTTGTATCTGAATTTACAATCCAGTGAGATTTAGATATACCCAGCTTTTTCTTGCTTTTACTTGAATTATAGAATCCACAGTGAATTCTGTAGCAAGGTCCACCATCACTCCAGCCTGGACCTATCACCGGGGCTCCAGAGCAGCCTTTGCATGTCTCTACCTCATAGCTTGTTTCCATATACCACTGATCATTTGAGCCTTTTTTGTGCACACACTTAATGGTTTTACCAATGCTGACAACTTTTTGTGTTCCATGAGGATGTGATATAACAACAACATAGTCATGAATAAACTTCTCTCTAATGTCGGGAGGTATTGATGAGAACAAATGAGAGATGTCATCCTGCATTGTCTGCAGGAGAGTCTGAACTTGGCAATTCATATCCATCACACAAACCAAGTGAACTTTATCCTGTTCTTCCCAACTCTCACACAAACTGGCAACTTTTGCAGTTAGCATGTCTGCTTTGTCTTCTCTATGATAAAATAGATGAACCGTTGTATTTTTTGCTGCATCCATATCTCGGACAACATGCTGGTTCGTAGACACACGAAATGCAAGATGAGCCCTTTTAAGTTTGTCCTCTGAAAGGTTTGATTTAAGGCTTGTCACCATAAAATGACCTTCACCTAAAGTGTCCAAGTATGGACAGTTAGGAATATGACATTGTTGACATGCACCATTGTTGTCATGGTTACAAGGATACAAGTCATGTGTTTCAGAAAAGTAACAAATTGAACCACTAGCAGATGTGTGCATACTCTCATTAATTGTAGCTTTGGGATTTATAACAGAGACCATTACAGCCAGTTTAATGTTGAGGATGATAAGTTTGAACACATTAATGTTCTGCAGGTCTTCTGGCAAGTGATTTAAGCTGAAATCTTTCACTGGCACATAGTTATTGTGATTTGAGCTACAACCAAGAACATAAACGATAGATCCTGATGTGTCTAAAGAGTTGTGGACATCTATTTCATACTGTAAAGGTCCATACTCCTCAACTGTTGACATGTCTTTTGCTTGAAATGTTAGTCATAAAATAAAGTTTAAATTTAATTTTGAGGTTTCTGTTTCAAATTTACTAAACATTCAATTTACTTGTAGTCAACCTTTGATGCTGGTGTGACGCTTGATTTAACAGGTTGCACAAAAGCTTTGATTGAAGTAGTTTTTTACAATAATTTGTAGGTAGGCGGGTTGGCAGCATGGTCGGTTATTGATCCAGCAGCTACATGTTGAAATTGTCTATGCTAAAGTGCCTTCACTCAACCACTTTAAAATACAATAAAAGAGTAGTTACATCATATGAGACATAAGATAGTGACTATGCTCTCTCTGGTGGACTGGTTGGCAAGACACAGGTCTTGAGACAGAGAGGTTGTAAGTTCAAATCTTGTCTGAATCAGTTGGGATTTTTATTTGTGCTTTCTCTCTGTGGCAACACCCCCTGGTCTCAGTAGTGAGGCTCTGCTTGAAACGTCATTTACTCATCGGTGAAAAAAAATATGAGTACCTCTGAAGACGGAGTTATCTGCCTGTGTGGCGAGGGACCCCTGTGCACATGGCTGTCAGGGAAAAAGGGATTAACATGCAATATTCAGTTCCTAGTCTCTAGGGACTTCACCAGAGTTGAAAGCTGATGAATGCAAACAAAGATAAAAAATGCTCTCTCAAAAATACAGTAACAAGGGCAGGGTTTAATTTGCACATTCCTTGCTATCAGTTGCTTGCTGGTTACACTGAACTTCTATAAATCTCTGGTATATATATCCATAAGAATAAGAGTAATATATCATTATGTCTTTAATCACTATGTGTTAATCCTATGGGTTTCATTCATAAGAGCACAGTGCAGTCTGCATCCTGTCAACCCCCCCTGTGTAGTTCAGTTCTTGTTCTTCCCAAATCACAGAGAATGATGAACATTAATTAATAAGTCACAAATTTACAGATGAACCATGAGAAGTTATAATACATATGATTTCACTTTATAGTAAAACATCAGCTAAATTTTACTGTAGCTTGTTGTTTGATCTGATTGGTTATGGGAGAGATGACATCGCAGATACTTTAAGCTGCACTGAAGCTGAAATGGCTCTGAAACAATAGTACTTTGATATTAAATACAATTTTAAATAAGTAAAACAATTTATGCTATTGATTAAAATGTCAATATTAATTACAGTTTGTACATTTCTGTTTGTATGTAAGTAGAAAATTATGATTATTGTATATATGTTTATTTGAACTAGTGAACTAATGAGCACAGAGAGCTTGATAATAAAAAAGAAGAAAAGTGATAAGGATATTTAAACTTGCGAACTAATGAACACAAAGAGGCTTACAAAGAGGGGAGTAAAGTGATTATCAAAAGCTAACAAAGCGGGGAGTGAAGTGATTATCAAAGAGCTAACAAAGAGGGGAGTGAAGTGATTATCAAAGAGCTAACAAAGAGGGGAGTAAAGTGATTATCAAAAAGCTAACAAAGAGGGGAGTAAAGTGATTATCAAAAAGCTAACAAAGAGGGGAGTGAAGTGATTATCAAAAAGCTTACAAAGAGGGGAGTAAAGTGATTATCAAAGAGCTAACAAAGAGGGGAGTAAAGTGATTATCAAAAAGCTTACAAAGAGGGGAGTAAAGTGATTATCAAAGAGCTAACAAAGAGGGGAGTAAAGTGATTATCAAAAAGCTAACAAAGAGGGAGTAAAGTGATTATCAAAGAGCTAACAAAGAGGGGAGTAAAGTGATTATCAAAAAGCTAACAAAGAGGGGAGTGAAGTGATTATCAAGAGCTAACAAAGAGGGAAGTGAAGTGATTATCAAAGAGCTAACAAAGAGGGAGTAAAGTGATTATTAAAGAGCTAACAAAGAGGGGAGTAAAGTGATTATTAAAGAGCTAACAAAGAGGCGAATAAAGTGATTATTAAAGAGCTAACAAAGAGGCGAATAAAGTGATTATTAAAGAGCTAACAAAGAGGGGAGTAAAGTGATTATCAAAGAGCTAACAAAGAGGTGAGTAAAGTGATTATTAAAGAGCTAACAAAGAGGGGAGTAAAGTGATTATTAAAGAGCTAACAAAGAGGCGAGTAAAGTGATTATCAAAGAGCTAACAAAGAGGGGAGTAAAGTGATTATCAAAGAGCTAACAAAGAGGGGAGTAAAGTGATTATCAAAGAGCTAACAAAGAGGGGAGTAAAGTGATTATCAAAGAGCTAACAAAGAGGGGAGTAAAGTGATTACCAAAGATGTCAACCTGAGTGTGCTTGGTTGGAAATAAAGAGAGATGATGCCAAGACAAATTGAAGAAGTTGAACAATGATAAAATGGCAAGAGATACACCGATGTATGGGAAAAATGTAAATCGATATGTTTTGCGGCAAATATGTAAACTGGTATAAAAAAAAACTGAAAATGAAAAGATAGAATAATGTTGTTATAAAAATAAAACGCAATTGCAGGTCAAAAAATGGAAAAATTACAGAACAATAGCAACAGCATTTGACAAGGCTAATGGCTAATGGAATGGATGTTTTGTTAAAAATGAAGATATTTTACAAGCTACACAAATATAATACTATTATATTCTAAACATTTTATAATTCTTTTCTGAAAAAAAATCTATAACTTTTTTTTATATAACATTCAGATAATAACAGTAACACATTCTACAAAACTAGATGATAAATCTCTTGTTATAAAATGTCACACTCCATAAGCAAGGTAAAGCTGGCTAATGTTGCTATTGATCAAGAAAGACATGACCAAACACAAACTCGTGTAACGTCTACTTTAATAAACTAATTCAGATTCAGTGAGTTTTCACGTTCATTAAAATGAAACTACATCCAGTTATTAAATTAATGGTTAAAATATTAATATTTTATCATTATTAAACTTACCTCCACGTGACAAAACTCACCAAGCGACAACTCAACACGTTATCTTAACGTTTCAACGGTTTGTAAACATCCCTGTACTGTGTTGATGGTTAGTACCAACAAAAAACGTAGGAGGCTGGACTGCTGGGGAATTTCCCTTTTATTTATAGCAACCGCTATTATCTATTTCTGTTTTTGGGGATTTCCAGGATTGACTAAATGAGATTTAGAACTTTATATGTAGACCGGATTTATTTCTCAAATGTAATTCATGACTGACAGTACCGTTTCAGCAAACAGGCAACAAACAGAAGTAATTACAACATAGTAGCAGCATCAATTTGTTGGGGGGGGGGGGGGGATGTTAAAAATAATATTGTTGTCGTCAACGACTCTTAGTTATAGCAACACTCAATGATTGAAGCCGCGATGACTATAAATAGAGTTCGTTCTCTCTTTTGACCAGGATCGCTTGCTTGCTTGCGTTCGTCCGATGACCAAGGGTGTGTACCTCTTCATCATCCGCCCTTAAAATGACGTTAAGTGGGCGTGTCTGCGTTGTGTTGTGATTTACAGTATAACTGTGATATTTGCGCCTTTCGGCCCAACACATCCGACTTCAGCATGACATTTTTGAGTACCGGGTTGTCTTCCCTCTTCGATCCCTACTCGCTTGGCCAGACTAGACAGGTTAGTCTGTTACCAGAGGCACCACGGAGAGGTGGAGCAGGGTCTGGATGGTTCTGGTTCACCGATCCTGGCGCAAGCCATCAGCTGTGAGTCGCTGACAACTTCCAGCTCTGGTGCTGTGAGACGCGCCTTCACCCCATGACCAGGACTGAGGATCAGGGTCCATTAGTCACAGACAGGACTATGTTTTTGTTTCCAGGTTAACCCTCGAGATTCACACACACAACCTGCTAAAGTGTCCCTCTCCCCGAAGAAGCGGTCAGGCGTAAACAGATCTTAAAGTGGGCACTATATAATATAAAATGTGTATATATATATATATATATATATATCTTTATGACCTTTTCCCATTACTAGTGTCTGCCGTGACAGGGGAAGGCGGGGTCTTTAGGGCCAAGAATAATGACCTCCTGTCCATTGAAGATGCCGTGAGATGTTCGGGTCTGAGTTTTTATTTCGCTGTATAACGACGATATAAGCAGTTCTAAACTTGAACAGAAAAGGAGGGGCAGGGGCAGATTAATCTAATAGAAAGGAGAAAATTAGAAGGAAATAACGAAAACGAATAAAGAAGAAATGGATACAGAGATTTTTAGAAAAAGTAATGGGGTTTATTCCTTTCAAGTAAAGCTATGAGTCAGTTTTAAAGGGAAAAGGGGCTGTGGTAGTGCCTTTCCGAGAACCCTGAGGTCAAGCCAGGGGCCCGGACGGCCCGGATATCCTGGGAGCCAACATTGTCTGATTGTCTGTCGAGGGAGTTGAAGTGAACCGTTACTTGTGTGAGATGTCATACAAGTGTTCATGAAATCTCTCATATAATCGTCTTTCTGTCTCACATACACACCTCTGCTAATGTTGGCAGATAAAACATAATGGTATAAATCATCATCATCATGTACCCTGGCGGCTGGCGTAGGCGATCATGTCCCTCCACAATCTTCTATCTACTGTGCATCGTATCAGTTCTGTTGTTGAATGTTTCCATGCCATGACACCAAGCTATCCAGTATTTTCTCTCTTTGTCGTCCGCGATCTCTCTTTCCTTTTATTTTGCCAGTTGTAACCAAGTACATGTATTCTAACTTTCCTCTTCTCATGATGTGCCCGAAAAATGTTGATTGCTTCTTTCTGATGTTTTTTAAGAGCTCCCTTTTTGTGTTGGCCTCTTTGAGAACTTCCTCATTGGTCTTTTATCTGTCCAGGGAACTTTCAAAATTCTTCTGAGAAATCCCATCTCTGTGGCCTCTAACCGTCTTTTCATTTGTTGTCTACTGTCCATGATTCGCTTCCATAGATCAGAATTCGTTCTATATAGCACTGATGAACTCTCTTTCTCATTTTTATTGACATAGATTTGTTGCATAAGATATTTTTCATTTTCTGAAATGCTATTTTGGCCTGAGCTATTCTGCTTTTTATTTCTGTGGTGCATCTCCCATCTGATGTAATTATTGTGCCTAAGTATTTGAAACTTTGCACTTGTTTTAGATTTGTCTCGTTTATTTTTATTCTGCATGATGGTGATGATTGTTTCTTCGATATTGCCATTACTTCTGTTTTCTTACTATTCAGACTGAGACCTTTCTTGTTGCTTTCTTCTACTATTATGTCTATCATTTCTTGTAGTTCGTTCTCTGTCTCTGCTATTAAGACTGTGTCATCCGCATATCGCAAATTATTTATGTTGTGACCGTTGACTTCAATTCCTTTTTTGTCTACTATTGATCTCATAATATGTTCGCTGTAAAGTGAAAACAAGTCCGGTGACAGAACACAGCCTTGTCTGACTCCTTGTTTTATATATTGGAATTGTCCTGTTTGGTTGTTAATTCGTATAGCTGCTGTTTGTTGCCAGTACATGTTTTTTTATGATTCGCAGATCCTTGCCATCAATGTTTATTTTTCCAGCATATTGATTATTTCCACATGCTTTACTTTGTCAAATGCTTTCGTGTAGTCTATAAAGCACATATATAGATCTTTGTTTACCTCTATAGATCTTTCTATCAATGTCCTTAAGATGTACATTGCGTTATTGGTGCCCTTTCCTTCCACAAATCCACATTGTTCCTCACTTATTTCTGGTTTTATTTTGTTCCTTACACGTCTCATGATTATTCTTAGTAATATTTTAGTCATATGGCTCATGAGACTAATAGTGCGATGGTCTTCACAGTCAGTGGCGCCTGACTTCTTCGGTATGGCTACAAAGATAGATTTTAGTAGATCCTCGGGTATGTGCCCAGTGTTATATATGTCGTTGAGTAATTTTGTTATGACTTGTACTCCCAGCTCTCCTAATGCATTTATCTCTTCGATTGTTATATTGTCAGGACCTGGAGCTTTGCCTCTTTTCATGTGTTGAATTGCGTCCTCCACTTCACTCTGCATTATTGGTGGTCCTGTATCTTCATTTGAATTGTTTAATTCTGGTCTTTCATCATCATAGAGTTGACTGATATATTCTGTCCATCTTTCCATTGTCTTCTCCTGTCCCATTATTATATTTCCTTCCTTTGATTTCACACATCCTGAAACTTTTACTTCTTTTCTTCCTGTTAATTCATTTAACTGATTGTGCATAAATTTTGGTCTTTCTTTTGTTGTTTTACCATTTCTTCACATTTCTGTTTTAACCATCCTTCCTTTGCTTCTCTGCATTTGTTTTAAAATGATGAATCCGTAAATTATTCGTTTTGTCATTGAATAATGTGTGGATTAACACTACATTCCCCATATGTCTTAAGACTATAAGGGAATCCTTGCTGCTTACTTAAACAACAATACAGATTAGATGGCATATCAAAGGCAGTATTGGAAACCTTTAGTCGTTAGTTCAGACTGGCGTCACTGCAACCGGGTCATTCCCATATCTACTCTCTTGCGCAGTAGAGGCATGTTAAAAGACACAACAGCCTACGAAAAGTAATATTGGAAGGGAAAATACAAGGTAAAAGAGGCAGAGGCAGACCAAGACTAACATGGACGAGAAATATCAAAAGATGGACAAGTCAACCTATGACAATCTGCACTATCAAAACAAGAGACAGAGTGGAGTGGAGCTCCATGGTATCCAACCTTCGATGCGGAGACGGCGCTCAATGATGATGATGATGGGCAGTAGCTAAACCCGCCAACCTGTTGGTTAACCAGCCATGTAATAGCTTCCATCACAGCCTCACTCTCCATGCGCGTGCTGAAGGTAGTAATCTAGTAGGCTCCTGAACCTTTCACTATCAACTTTCCATTGGAATACACAACGAAGCACCAACCGCCCCGTCACTTCTTGTGACCGAGAGAACTACAAATGTTGTATTAAAGCCTGAGTAGGGAGACCAACTGTTCGGCTTTTACCGGTCACGCTTCTATTTACTCGTAGTAAATATGCTTTATGCCAGATAGAGATTTAAAGAAATGTAAATAAATAAATATATAGAAATGTCCTGCGATTTGTGCCAAAACTCGATTGTTTCCCCTTTCTGCTAGAAAAATTAAATGAAGGCCGCCGCAGTAAAACAGTGATAAGTGAACTAGTCTGTTGAGCACAAGAGATTTCAGTTGGTACCAGATACCAGAAAAATACCAACGGACAAAGAAATGAGACAAAGATATTGGCGCTGGATAGGACACATACTGCGGAAGTCAACTGAAAGCATTACATGACAAGCTCTTTATGGAATCCCAAGGGTATGAGACTAATAGGAAGACCAAAATATTCTTGGAGAAGTCACACGGAAGCAGAGATGAAGAAGATAAGTAAGACATATAACGATCTTAAGAGAATGGCAAGAAACAGGACGGTTTTGAAAGTGTTTGTTGAAGACTTGTGCTCCACAGGGAACTTACAGGTAGACAAAGAGGAAGAACAACAACAAACAGAAGGGCTTGGAAAGTGTTTATTAAAGACCTAAGCTCCGCTGGGAGTTGAATGGTAGAAGAAGAAGTAAAAGAAGATACAGAACAGCTTAGAAAGTGTTGAAGACTCATGCTCCACGGGGAGTTGAAAGGTAGAAGAGAGGATACCATATATTGTTTCTGGAAAAGCAAGACGCATTGGCGTAGTGCTGATAGTGTGACGTTAACAATGTGCCGAAGGTTTGAAAACCTGGCACGAACACCATGCATACAACACACTCGAGACGTGACGAAGGCCGTTATTCTTTTTATTCTTATCCTTTCTTTACCACATTTCAAGTATTTTTATTTACTAAGACTATATAAGATTATATTTATCAGAATCATAGGGCATCTATCGTGGCACCAAACACACTCAGTGTAATATGAGACAATATAGGAAACCTTTATATAGAAACATACCGTGATCTATTAATAGTTTGTCACTTCTGTGTTCTTGTTTTAAACAGCAACACAAATTTAACAACTCTAAACAATTATAAATAACTGAAAATGTATTTTCTTTAATGGATTTAACAGGATTTAATGAGTCAAGTGGAACAAAAGATAAGAACAATATCTTATTTAAGGAGTTAGCCAAAAGAATCATAATGATAAAAATAAATTACGAATAGAAGAGCAAAAGAAGGCTAGTTATATCTCCCCTCGACGCTGAAAGGCAAATGAGAAAGGAAAGAAGAAAAAGAGAGAGAATGCAAGAAAAAAAATAGCACCTATCTTAAAAAATGTGATTCTGAAGAAGACTTTTGCTAAAACATAGTAGTTTGTTTTTCTGTTAGTTTAGCTGCTCAATACCGTTTATGTTATGTTTATTTAATATGTTTTCTGCGGCTGTACTCGCGGGCCCGCATATTTAATGTTATCCTCATCATCAAGTACCAAGCCTGCTGGCGTAGGTGATATGTCTCTCCACAACTTTCGATCACGATAGTTATTTATCATTTCTGTTGTTGACCTTCTGCCAAGCCATTCTCTTAAGCTTTCTGGTATCTTTTCTCTTTACTTCCCTCTATCTCTTCGTCCCTCAATTTTCCCAGTTGTTACAACATATTCCAGCTGTTTCCTTCTCATTACATAGCCAAAAAATGATGATTGTTTCTTCCTAATATTGGAAATTAGCTTTTAATGTTATAAATTTGATATTGTTGTACTTGTCACCTTCTACCAAGGGAGAGCATTCTCATAACAAAGTATTGCAATTCTGCAAAACTTTTTCTAGCAAATTTCCTCGTCTTTCTGAATTGACAGGACTCAGTCAATAATATTTGTCCAAAGACTTGAAATGTAGCAGAATTCACAATGATTTTCCCCATTTTCAAGTCACCAGCTTATTTTTGTTTTTTTCTCATATCTCTTCTTGTGAAATTTATCCAAACAGTGGCCTCAAATGGCGACCGGTCATTTATTTTCGATAAATGTCTCCGCAGATGTTCGGATATGTGGTGCTCAAATGTAACGAAGTTTTTGTTGACTCAACCGATTCACTTGAAACTGCTGTCGTGGTCATGTGTTGATGAGTGCAAGTATCAGTGCATGTGGGAAGCCGTCGTGGCTTTTCAGAACGATGGCAGCCAGGTCCCACAGTTTTTCGGGAAGGTTTGTAAACAAAAGTAAATTACAAGTAAAGTAGTAAGGTAAAGTAAAGTACTAAGTTTAACTAAGTAGTGTTTAAGTTCCAGACAGAATTTTAAAGAGGGACAGTGTAGTGTAGTTATTAAAACAGTTATGTCACAATCTTAATACACAATTGGCAATGAGGTGTCGCACCATTTTATGAAAACTACCCAACGCCAACAGCATCATTATTGTTTTATTTATTACATGGCACTTAGCTGCACTGTGACTTTGTCCTGCTGCTGTTGCAGTTAGTATTTGAATCTGATTATCATATGTTGATATGAATAGATAGCATACAGATATCATGATATACTTCAGAGCACTGGGAAAAAATATCTGATATAATACAAATGAATCATCATCATCATTGAGGCCTTCTCCGCAACGAAGGTTGGCTAGAATGGATCGCCATTCCCCTCTGTTTCTTGTTTTGATGGTGCAGGCTGTCATAGATTGACTTGTCCATCTTTTGATGTTACTCGTCCATGTTAGTCTTGGTCTGCCTCTTTTACCTTGTACAAATGAATATCAATTTTAAAAAAGGAGTCAAACAAGGCTGTGTTCTGCCACCGGATTTGTTTTAACTTTACAGCGAACATATTATGAGATCAATAGTAGTCAAAAAATGAATTGAAGTCAACGATCACAACATAAATAAATTGTGATATGCGGATGACACAGTCTTATTAGCAGAGAATGAACTACAAGAAATGATAGACATAATAGTAAAAGAAAGCAACAAGAAAGGTCTCAGTCTGAATAGTAAGAAAACAGAAATAATGGTTATATAGAAGAAACAATCATCACCAGCATGCAGCATAAAAATAAACAGGACAAATTTGAAACAAGTGCAGCATTTGAAATACTTGGGCACAATAATAACTTCAGATGGAAGATGCACCACAGAAATAAAAAGCAGAATAGCTCAGGCCAAAATAGCATTTCAGAAAATGAAAAATATCTTATGCAACAAAACTATGCCAATAGAAATGAGAAAGAGAGTTCTTCGGTGCTATATAGAACAAATTCTGACCTATGGAAGCGAATCATGGACAGTAGACAAACAAATGAAAAGACGGTTAGAGGCCACAGAGATGGGATTTCTCAGAAGAATGTTGAAAGTTCCCTGGACAGATAAAAAGACCAATGAGGAAGTTCTTGGATAGTAGAAAAACAAATGAAAAAATTATTAAGTTGTTCCTAGTATCATCATCAAGTATCAGGCCTGCTGGCATGGGTGATCATGTCTCTCCACAATTTTCGATCTCGACAGTTATTTATCATTTCTGTTGTTGATCTTCTGCCAAGCCATTCTCTTAAGCTGTCTGGTATTTTTTCTCTTTGCTTTCCTCTATCTCTTCGTCCCTCAATTTTCCCAGTTGTTACAATATATTCCAGTTGTTCTCTTTCACATTACATGACCAAAAAATGATGATTGTTTCTTCCTAATATTGGAAATTAGCTCTCTTTTTGCTTTGGCCTCTTTAAGAATGTTTTCATTACTCTTCTCAGCTGTCCATGGTATTCTCAAAATTCTTCTGTAGAACCACATTTCTACAGACTCCAGTGATTTTCTTGTTTGTTGTCCTATTGTCCATGATTCACATCCATATGTTAAGACTGACTCTACATAACATTTAAGAACTCTTTTTCTTGTTTCGATTGTCAAAAATGGATTGCATAGTATCTTCCTCATTTTTTGGAAAGCTGCTTTTGCCTGAGCCATTCTGCATCTCACCTCTTTTGTACATCTTCCATCTGAAGTTAACAAAGTTCCCAAACATTTAAATTCATTTACCTGTTTTAATATTGTTCCACTAGTCTTTATTTTGCACTGAGGTGATGTCTTTTTCTTTGTTGTTACCATTACCTCTGTCTTTTTGCTATTAAGGCTGAGTCCTTTATTTTTGCTTTCTTTCACTATAATGTCTAACATTTCTTGTAACTCATTTTCACTCGTAGCAATTAAGACTGTATCATCAGCATACCTTATATTATTTATATTATGACCTTCAATTGGGAGCCGCGATAGCTTAGTGGTTAGTGAGCTGGACTACAAAGGACAAGGGGTAGGGTTCGATCCCAACCGACGGCTTCCGGGTTCACCCAGCCTTAAATGGGTACCAGATTTTTTTCTGGGAAAGTAAAGCAGCATGGGCGTAATACCGACCACATTACCCCAAAAATTATGTGCTGAAGGTCTGTAAAATATAGGGTCACTAACACCATATTTCCCTATTCGCCACTTGGCGTGACGGGGGTACTTTACTATGACCTTCAATTGTTATTCAAGGCATTCCCCTTATGGATCTTAAAATAATCTCACTATAAATATTAAACAAATCTGGTGACAGCACGCAACCTTGCCTAACACCATGTTTTATTTCTTGAAACATTCCCAACTGGTTTCCATTTCTTATGGCCACTGTTTGTTGCCAGTACATGTTGTTTATTATTTTTAGATCTTTGCTGTTAATCTTTATGCTTTCTAAAATTTTGATTATTTCTTGGAGCACCAAGATTCCTAGTATACAGACTTGAAAAGGAAAATGTGGCTCATGTCAACTACCTTGAAAGAGAGAATGTAAGAATATCAATAAAAACTGACAGCAGACTTCATAAGAGAATCTTGAATCTGAGTCTGAATTAATAATAATCACAGAAAAAGTAACAAAAGTGGTTACTAATATTGTTATATTTTTTTTCTGTTGCTGATGGAAACAGAAATAGACTGACCATATTTCATTGAATAGAAAATAAGATATTGAAATAGTAAAAATGGGATGGATCTTTATTATATAAAAATTCTTTATTCGTGAAAGTAAAATAAGGCAATTAAAAAAGGTTCATTTACGTAACATATTGAGTTTGTAATTAATCTTCAGTGACAAAAATAAAATATGAAATGGAATTGAACTGTATTTCGCCACAAATAATGTTAATAATCCAATTTCAAAAACATTGAATCTAACTACCCAGAAACCAGGGAGGGTATATAACCATGAACAAATCACAGAAGAAAAATTGCTATCATCTCTGGCGGGATTAGAAACTATGACCTTGTACAAAGACCAACATTTTACCTCGAGATCTCCCAGCTTTGACCACATTTTGCTGGGTTTTTTTTTGCAATTTAAAATGACCTTAAAAGTATGACAGTTCGGACAATTTCTGGAAAATCTTAACAAAAGTTTGTTTTTCTAGATTGCAAACATATTTAATTGAGATACTTTCAGTATTTGGTATACATATGTGTGTGAAGATGCTTTTTAAACTTTAAAAGCTACTATATCAATAATTAGAAATCACATTGAAATTGTTCTTTAGAACTGTTGGTAGACTGTAAAGTGAAGTTGAGAAAACTTGTTTCAGAGAGTAGTGCCAATCCTTGCATTAACTTTATATTTACCATGATCATTAGGTGAGTACATTCTTGGATACTTTGGAGGTGATAATCTGTGTTTTATTGCACTATGTTTTGTTTGGCCTCTGAACAATGAAATGCTATACCACACTGATTATAAAAGAAGGGCAAGATCCTATAGCTGTTAATAACATCATTTGAGGATAAATCTGTGGAGATGGCTACAATCTCACAAGGACATTTGCTTTCTTTGAAGAAATTCAAATTTACTTCTGGAAGTATAAAAGGAGGTACTCCCAACAACATCCAAAAATGTTTAATCTAAATGGAGATCTCCTCTTAAGTAGAGTTAATTTATAACCCTTTTTGTCTTTCAAACCATTGAAAACAGAGAGAAAACACATAGCAGAAAAACACACAACTACCTACGGACTCCTGGTCACACATATGGCTCTGCTATAAATGCCACCAGAAATGGAGGAGGAGGTGTGTTCTTGAGGCTGAATAACCCGGAAGAGATCCCCAAGTCAATAGCAACTGAGAAATTCTCAAACAACTATAAAGCAGAAACTGAAGCCCTCAAAGACGCTGCAAAACTGGCTATCCAACACAAAAATAACATGCACAAGAAATTGGTGAAACTGACTGATGCACTGTCAGTCCTAACAGCTCTAAAAACCCCAGGAACAGTGAGCTAGATGACTTGAGAACAACCCTAGACCAACTGTGCAATAACTTCCAGAGAGTGGTCATCCAGTGGATACCAGCACACTGTAATATACACGGACACTGTAATATACATGGAAACGAATGCGCAGACAAATTAGCTAAAGAGGGTGGGAGATTACCACAAGAGAACCATCTAGTCAGCTACGATGAAGCCAAATCCATCATCAAAGGCCAGTATCATGAAAAATGGAAACAAGAACACCCTAAGTATAATGACGGATACCTCCAACTATCAAGGAGGAATCAAGTCATCTTACTTCGCCTACGCACTGGCTACAACAGAATGAGAAACCAGATTTTCACCAAACTCAAAATAGAAACTACCAGCCAATGCCACTGTACACTGGACAACATGACAACAAAACATGTTCTACAGGATTGCCCCAGTACACAGACCTGAGAAGGATAACATCGTCCACACCTACCTCCCTAGAAGAGAAACTATATGGGGCAACCGAATCACTTAAACAGACAGCTGCCTTCATAAGAGAGTCCGGAATCCTAGTCTGAATGAGCCATGATCGCAGTAGAAGAAGAAGAAAACAGATTTTCATTTGTTTACTTTGCCAGGGTAATTATTATGGAGTTTTACTTGTGTTGCAGTCATTTTCACTCGACTCATCTCCACAGAGTCCAGAAGTCAGCACAAAGTTTACATTGAAACAGAAGCTGAATTACTGTAAGTGCTAGAAGATGGGCAGGACACACCTCACCAACAAATGCCTTTTGGGCCTTCCCTCTAGATTTTCTATCTGGATTTACTTTCATAGCTTTAGAGTCACCCACAAGACTAAGAATTAGACAGTCACAGATGCATCCTGTTCATTCTGTGGACGGATCTGTCTATCCAGTATTGGCAGTTTCAGTCATGAGAGAAGCTTTTCAGCAAAGCAGCATTCAGCATAAGACACAAATATTTTACTAAAATACTGACTTATCATGATTGCTTGCTACCAACTGTCTGTCAAGATGACATAGCCCATATAGATAGTACTATCCAATGGCACTAGCCTGATCCAAATAGGGTTCATACCACAATTGAAACATTCATGAAATCTCCTGGATGTGTGTCATCTCTGAGAGTATTAGCAATAAGAACTGTAGTATTTAGATGATTAGACCAACTGCTCATACAAAGATAATATAATTTCATTGTCAGTGTTAATTATATTTCATTGTCAGAACTGCAAATTGCCTTCAATCTTACATTCAATCTTTCATTCACAGTGGCCTTTCATACGATTTGTTGGAATCCAGGAGCCAGCAGCAATGATATTTTCTCTCCTGAATGCAGCATCTCATCTAGCCATTTTTTATTATCGATCAAAAGTGCCACCCTCTGCACACATGTACAAAGTTTGGCATGGCATGGCAGCTGTAAGTAAAGACTTATAAATGCTGTCAATTTTGCTTACAGTTGATCATATTGGTAGTAGGGGACCTCGGTACCCTAGTTGAGAAAACCAACCCGAATGGGCTACCGACGTTCGGACAACCCATTTTTGATTCCCACTGGAAGCAGTGTGAATTGTACTCATGGTTAGAAAAAAAATACGCGAGCGGTCTACCCAGCCACTGGCAGAAATTGGTACCAGGGTATTACTCTAGGAAGGTGAGGAATACCGCATCACATTATGAGTTTCAGTGCTTGAAGGGACATTATCCAAAAGTCTCCAAACACTTCTGGAAAGGTGGCTGAGCACATATGGGTGACAACTCATGTGCTAAGATGTCGATTAAAGTGTCGTACTTTATCTTTACCTTATTGCTAGTTTTTGCCTTTCTTGTTTTCCAGTACAAATGCAAAGCTTAACAGTGTGTTTCTTTAAAGTAAGATAAATGAAAGAAAATATGGCATGTGTAGACTGTGTGTGTGTAGATTTCAATGAACTAATTATTTAAATTTTATATTGTAGTCAAAGTCAATTCTTGATTTCTTATATTTCAACCATCAGCATCATCATATACCATGCCTACTGGCATAGGTGATCATGTTTCTCCAAAACTCTCAATCTCGACAGTTATTTATCATTTCTGTTGTTGACCTTCTGCCAAGCCATTCTCTTAAGCTGTCTGGTATTTTTTCTCTTTGCTTTCCGCTATCTCTTTTTTTTTGTCCCTCAATTTTTCCCATTGTCACAATATATTCCAGCTGTTCCTTTCTCAATACTTGGTCAAAAAATAATGATTGTTTCTTCCTAAAATTGGAAATTAGCTCTCTTTTTGTTTTGGCCTCTTTAAGAATGTTTTTCATTACTCTTCTTAGTGTCCATGGTATTCTCAACATCATCATCATCATCATCAAGTACCGGGCCTACTGGCGTAGGTGATCATGTCTCTCCACAACTTTCGATCTCGGCAGCTATTTATCATTTCTGTTGTTGACCTTCTGCCAAGCCATTCTCTTAAGCTGTCTGTTATTTTTTCTTTCTATTTGCTTCCTTCTATCTCTTCGTCCCTCAATTTTTCCAGTTGTTACAATATATTCCAGTTGTTCTCTTCTCATTACATGGTCAAAAAATGATGATTGTTTCTTCCTAATATTGGAAATTAGCTCTCTTTTTGCTTTGACCTCTCTCAGAACATCTTCATTACTCTTCTTAGTTGTCCATGGTACTCTCAACATTCTTCTGTAAAACCACATTTCTACAGACTCCAGTGATTTTCTTGTCTGTTGTCCTATTGTCCATGATTCGCATCCATATGTTAAGACTGGCTCTACATAACATTTAAGAACTCTTTTTTTGTTTCGATTGTCAAAAATGGATTGCATAGTATCTTCCTCATATTTTGGAAAGCTGATTTTGCCTGAACCATTCTGCATCTCACCTCTTTTGTACATCTTCCATCTGAGGTTAACAAAGTTCCCAAATATTTAAATTCATTTACCTGTTTTAATATTGTTCCACTTGTCTTTATTTTGCACTGATGTGATGTCTTTTTCTTTGTTGTTACCATTACCTATGTCTTTTTGCTATTAAAGCTGAGTCCTTTATTTTTGCTTTCTTTCACTATAATGTCCAACATTTCTTGTAACTCATTTTCACTCTTAGCGATTAAGACTGTATCATCAGCATACCTTAGATTATTTATATTATGACCTCCAATTGTTATTCCAGGCATGTCCCTTATGGATCTTAAAATTCTCAACATTCTTCTGTAAAACCACAATTCTGCAGCCTCCAGTGATATTCTTTCAACCATAACTTCAAAATATATTGTTAAAATTGCAAGGAAAACTTATAATCACAGAGTAATGAGCAAATTCTAGTCATCAGCAAAGTTTGTCATTTATTATATAGTAATATAGACAATGATAAACTTTACAATTTTTGTTTTAAAAGCTTGAATCAAACTACTACCATTGTGAATGAAGTTGAAGTGACCTTATAAAACTTAACCAAGAAAGAAAAAAATTCTCATTTTAACTTTCTTAGTATTAGCTTGGGTATTAATATCATTCTTCTATTGATGACAGTTGTCCAAGATGGTGGTTTGTTTTAATTTTGAAGTGTGGATTATGTGACAAAAGTGACAGAAAAAGTGTTTCTAATGGATGTAGAAGTTTTTAAAAGTTGTGTAAATTGTTCTATTCAAGAAGGAGAACAAGATCAGATAAGTGCTTTTAAAATGTAACCATCTAAAAATTTACAGTTAGACCGATAAAGATCTCATGTGAAACCTAGTGATCTAGCATGTGGGGAAACATCTCCGGGCTACACCCAACGTGTGTTTTAAGTTAAGCCCTTAACTTACAACAGACTTAGTCAATAAGGGATAAACATTTTATGCTCTAAGAAATCACAGAAAAATGGAGATGGACCACATATATAAAGTAGCAACCATCAACATATCCAGAATAAAAAATAAAGAAGTTGAACTTATAGGAGAAATGTCAAATTGGAAAGTTAAAATACTAGGATTAGAGGACACCAGAGTAAACGGACAACAGATAAAGAAAACACACATGAACCAAGCGATAATATTCTGAGGAGTTGACTACATAGAACGAGCAAAACACGGAGTGGGCCCTATCAATGACCCAGAATATGTAAAAAACATTCTAGAAATAAAAATACTACTCAGAAGGAATAATCACAACCAGACTACTAGAAGACAACTGAAAAACAACTTACAAACATATTTATGCACAATGTAACAACAAAGAAAAAGACAGCAAAGATTTCTATGAGACACTAAATGTATGTTAGTAATCATCATCATCGTGTGCCATACCGGTTGGCGTAGGCGATCATGTCCTTCCACAATGTTCTATCTACAGTACATTGTATCAGTTATGTTGTTGACTGTTTTCCATGCCGTGACATCAAGCTATCCAGTATTTTATCACTTTGTCGTCCACGATCTCTCTTTCCTTTTATTTTGCCAGTTGTAACCAAGTATTCCAACTTTCCTCTTCTCATGATGTGCCCGAAAAATCTTGATTGTTTCTTTCTGATGTTTTTTAGGAGCTATTTTTATGATTTTTTTTTAATCATGACAAATGTTAGTGATACAAATTTTAATGGAAGACTTGGGAAATGCAACAGCGAAAACAAAGTTGTCCTGGCACCCTTAGGCGGTAGGACAGCTGAAATAAATGAAGATGGGACCAAACTGCTGAAATTATGTAATCAAAATGATTTGTTTATCACCAACACATTCTTTAAACACAGAGAGTCGCAAATAAACACCTGGTACAAATGGAATGATACAACATGCAGAAGCCAGACAGACTTTGTACTAACAAGAAAACAGAACAAGAAAAGAGTAAATGACAACCTAGTTGTCCCTAATATCACAGACGACACAGACCATAGAATAGTTATGATAACATTCCGACAGCTAAAAACAAAGAAAGGATACTCCAACAAACAAAAGAAGCAAAAAGAACAGACAATAAAAATAAAGCAATTTAAAGATCAAGAATCAAGGAAAACCCTATCAGAAAAACTAACAGAGGAATTCAAGAAACTCTATAATGAGGTAAGCAGAAGAGCGGAATCAGTTAAAGAAAACAATAACCAACATCGTAACAACAGTAGGTGGAACACAACTAAGGACATAAGAGGGAAAAAAGAGCACTCCATGGTGGGACAATGCAGTCAGAGAAGCAATTAAAGAAAAGAAGAAACAATTTTAAAATTGGAGTGAGAAGAAGAATATAAAATATGTCTTAGCCAGAAAAAGGTTAAAATTTTGATCAAGAAGCTAAGCAAAACACCTGGACAGAAAAAAAAATGAGCAGGGACTTCAAGACAGCCACAAGAGACTTCTACAAAACAGTAAAAACAGCTATAGCAGAAAAACAAAAATCACGATCCTACTGAACTCATAAATGACAAAGACAAACATCCAATATCAAATAGCCGACATATACAACAGAGACGGAAAGAATATTTCGAAGACCTATTGAACATAGCACCAACTACCATTAACACAAATAAAACCTCGCTAAAATACACAAACACTGAACCCAACATCATGAAAGAGGAAATCGAAGAAGTAATCAAATATACACCAAGAAATAAAGCATCAGGGATATAAAACATGTTTGTTTGGAACGAATTCAAAACAAACGAGGAAATTAGAGAAATCGCCAATCAACCACTAATATCTTCAGTAATAAAGAAAAGACGATGGTCATACGTTGGACATGTGATGAGAAGAGATAATAATCGAATAGCAAAGCAAGCCCTCATATGGGAAACAACAGGTAAAAGAAAAAGAGGAAGACCCAGGGAGACACTGAGAAGAACATTGATGAGAGAGGCAAGAGCAGCAGGAATCGGCTCCCTCAATGAGATAGAACTGCTTGCACAGAACAGAGACAGATGGCGAGATTTGATAAAATATCTTTAAAAGAAAACTGCTAGAACAAAAATTCATATAGGAGAAGGTGTATCTTGGTCTACGCCCTATGGGCCGGTTACGGCTCGAAAGGTCAATAGATAGATAGATAGATATAAAACATACCAGTAGAAATAATAGCAGTAGCAGGAGAAACAGGAGTGCCATGGCTGCACAGAATATTCAATGCGGCATAGCACCAACTAAAATTCCCAGAAGACTGGCAACAGGCAATCATTGTACTAATATGGAAAATGAAAGGTAGCAAGAGAGACTCCAATTAATATAAAGGTATATCACTTCTCAGCCATGTGAGAAAGTTATACACCAAAATTATGGAAAAATGGCTGAGGATATAAAATATAACTTCACTTAAGCAATTCTCAAATAGCGTTCTGAAAAAACTGAGGATGTACTGACACTTTATATGCCCTGAAACAGATAGCAGAAAAGACAGTCAACAACAATCAATATTTGCACATGCCTTTCATTGACTAGAAAAAAGCATTTGACAGTGTAAACAGAAAACAACTATGGGAGATACTAACAACATACCGAATAAGCCAACATCTAACCAACTTAATTAAAAGTCTCTACATCAACAGCAAGGAGTTGCGATAGCTCAGTGGTTAGTGAACTGGACTACAAAGGACAAGAGGTCGGGTTTGATCCTGATTGACGGCTTCCGGGTTCACCCAGCCTTAAATGGGTACCGGATTTTTTTCTGGGAAAGTAAAGTGGCACGGGCGTAATACTGACCACATTACCCCAAAAATCATGTCGAAGGTCTGTAAAAATTATGGTCACTAACACCATATTCCCTATACGCCACTTGGCGTGATGGGGTTACTTTACTTTACATCAACAGCAGCTGCACAGTTAGAACAGCAGCAGGCTACACAGACCACTTAGAAGTTAGATCAGGAGTAAGAGTCGGGTGCGTACTATCCTCCCTATTATTTATTGCATATATGGACTGCATATGCAGGTTGGCTGGCCCATCTGAGACAGAGGAGATCAATGAGTTTCTATTTGCAGATGATCAGGGACTAATGCATGGAAAAGATAGAGGGCCTTCAAGAATAAATAGGCTCAACAGCATAGGCACAAAATACAACATGAAAATCAACATCAACAAAACAGAAGTTATGAGTCTCGCAAAAGAGAAACAGAACATCAACATAACTATAGACAACAGACAACTAAAACAAGCTGTGGAATTTGAATACCTGGGACGTCTGATGACAGACGATAATTCACAAACAGCAACAATAGACTCAAGATGCAACAAAGCTTGTCAAATCATTGGACCACAGACTGGTTGGTCTTGAAGCAGACGCTGGTCTCGAGACAGAGAGGTTGTGAGTTCATACCCCAGCTGCACCAGTTGGGATTTTTATTTGTGATTTCTCTCTGTGGCAACCACCCCTGGTCTCAGCAGCGAGGCTCGGATTGAAACATCAATTACTCATCGATGGAAGAAATATGAGTACCTCCAAAGTCGGAGTTATCTACCTGTGCGTCGTGGGACCCATGTGCAAATGACTGCTAGGTAAAAACAGATTAACACACAAAATTTAGTTCCTAGCCTCTAGGGACTTCACCAGACGTGAAAGCTGGTGAACACCAAAAAAAAATCTTTGGACAGCTATCACCAACCACTATTGTCCAACAAGGAAATAACTCTAGAGGCAAAAACAGACACTCTACAATAAAATCTTCATACCAACATTGTGCTACCAATGTCAGTTCTGAACCCTAGTTGTAAGAACAATAAGAAAAATAACCACTGCTGAGATTAAATGTGTTAGACGAATGACAGGAAACAGCCTGAGAGATTAGATCAGTGATGAAAAACTGAGAAAAAAGTTAGGAATGATCCTCACCATTGAATATATAAAGAAAGAACAGATAAAATGATTTGACCGTGTGATAGGGCAGAGAGATCAAAGCACAACACAGTGGGCCTTCAATAAATGTTGCGAGAACACTGGGGGTCAACCACGAGAGAGATGGATTGACGGAATATCAGAAACACTAGGAAACATAACAGCAGCAGAGGTGAACAGAACAGTAAAAGACTGCAAATTACATCTGCCCTTGATGCTGAAAGGCAAATAAGGAAGGAAAGAAGAAGAAAGTTGACAGTTGTCTTTACTTTTCTAAATGTTTTTATTTTGTTTCCATATACCATTTTTAGCATTTGTATGTTTATATATTGTCCATTTGAATGTGGATATTTATTTATTGTTATATCTCCCTATTTGTTTGCATTTTTTTTTTTTTGAACACATGATAGGATAATGTCATGCAGTCTGTAAAATCTTTAGCTTTTGGTTTATGTGAATGGTTTTGGTTAGTCGAAGGCCCCGGTATCATTGCAAACAAATTAAAATCCATAATTGCTCAGCCACCCATGCCAGTGGAATCTTCAGAATGAAAACTCATCTCATTGAAGGATCCAAACAAAGAAAGGCAGCTGCAGTCCCCATCATAGCAGCTACAAACATGCCAAAAACATAAGCCCAAGCGTCATCGAAAGTGAACGCAGCTGAACTGTCCTTCATCATACGATATCATCATTCATTGTAAGCAATCAGAATATCAAAACACAATCCGGATGAAAAACAGAGCTCACGGTGTGCACAGAGTACTAAACTCATTAGCTCAGGCAGCAAGCCTTACTAGGAATATTAGGAAACTGCAGCAAGGAACACTTTTCTGACTGAGCCTAAACAGTTCCTGTTGCCTGTCTGTCATATTCTCTGGAAGTTGGTTTATGTGAATGCTAATATCATCATCATCATCGAGTGCCATCTCCACAACGAAGGTTGGCTACCATAAAGCGCCATTCGGCTCCGTCTCTTGCTTTCATGGTGCAGGTTGTCATAGACTGATTTGTCCATCTTTTGATGTTACTCGTCCATGTTAGTCTTGGTCTGCCTCTGCCTCTTTTACCTTGTATTTTCCCCTCCAGGATTACTTTTAGTAGGCTATTGTGTCTTTTAACATGGCCCAAAAATCGCATTTGTCTTGTTTGAATTGTGTTTAGTAGTTCTCTTTTCATTTTTAGTTGTTTTAAGACTTTGTCGTTTGTTTTCTTTTCCTTCCATCCAATTCTACCTATTCTTCTATAAATCCACATTTCAAAGGCTTCAATTCTCTGTTCTGTTTTCTTGTCTAATGTCCATGTTTCTGCACCATATAGGAATATTGAGAAGATGTAATGTTTTGCTATTCTTAGTTTTAGCCCTGGTATTATTTGTTTTGATGTTAGTATGTTCTTCATGGCATTAAAATTACTTTTTGCCATTCCTATTCTTTTGTTTATTTCAGTTGTACATTTTCCATCACTGGTTATAGTATATGTCCAAGGTATGTGTAGTTCTGAACTATCTCCAGGTCTATTCCTTCAATTTTGATATCCATTTGTGGGTTTTGAGTATTTCCTTTGTTTATGATCATAGTTTTAGTCTTTTTGATATTCATACCTGGTCCATATTTTTTTGCTTATCATGTCTATTTCATTAAGTAATTGTTGTAGATCTTTAGGATTTTCTGCTAGTAGTACAGTATCATCAGCATGACTTAGGTTATTGAATATCTTTCCATTAATTTGTAGACCTGACATCTCTATGATGTTTTTAAAGATTTGCTCAGTGTATAGATTGAACAAGCTTGGTGATAGGATGCATCCTTGTCTTACTCCTCTTTTTATATCAATGGGTGTAGAGTTATCTTTGTTATATTTTATTATTGCTAGATATTATATTACTGAGCATATTTGGTTTAATAAATACCTTCTTTCCCATCTCATTTGCCTTACTGCATTGAGGAGAGATATAATTTTCTGTATTTTGCTCTTCTGTTGGCCTCTGAAGCTGTTAGGATTTTCTAGTGTTTCTAATATTCCATCTTTTTTGTGGTTGGCCCTTGAATGCTAATAACATGTACATATTGCTTATTACTTAATAATAGATGAATGGTATTAGATGAATGGTATTAGATGAATGGTAATAGATGAATGGTAATAGATGAATGGTATTAGATGAATAGTATTAGATGAATGGTATTAGATGAAAGGTAATAGATGAATGGTATTAGATGAATGGTATTAGATGAATGCCATTTCATTGTTTTTACAATTTACAGATGGGAATGGTGACATGGTTGTGTGCAACAATATTTCATACTAGGGATACCCCCTTCACTGAGGTTAGTAGTTCTTTTATGGTTTATTTTTACTGGAGTGATTTACTAGTTTTATTTTTTTACTTTTACTAAGAACTGAGCATATTTGGTTTAATAAATACCTTCTTTCCCATCTCATTTGCCTTATAGCATTGAGGAGAGATATCATCATTGAGTACCGTCTCCGCAACGAAGGTTGGCTACCATGGAGTGCCATTCTGCTCTGTCTCTTGCTTTGATGGTGCAGGTTGTCATAGGCTGATTTGTCCATCTTTTGATGTTACTCGTCCATGTTAGTCTTGGTCTGCCTCTGCCTCTTTTACCTTGTATTTTCCCTTCCAGGATTACTTTTAGTAGGCTATTGTGTCTTTTAACATGGCCCAAAAATTGCATTTGTCTTGTTTGAATTGTGTTTAGTAGTTCTCTTTTCATTTTTAGTTGTTTTAAGACTTCATCGTTTGTTTTCTTTTCCTTCCATCCAATCCTACCTATTCTTCTATATATTTCAAAGGTTTCAATTTTCTGTTCTGTTTTCTTGTCTAATGTCCATGTTTCTGCACCATATAGGAATATTGAGAAGATGTAACATTTTGCTATTCTTAGTTTTAGCCCTGGTGTTATTTGTTTTGATGTTAGTATGTTCTTCATGACATTAAAATTACTTTTTGCCATTCCTATTCTTTTGTTTATTTCAGTTGTACATTTTCCATCACTGGTTATAGTATGTCCAAGGTAGTTGTAGTTCTGAACTGTCTCCAGGTCTATTCCTTCAATTTTGATATCCACTTGTGGCTTTTGAAGGAGAGATATAATTTTCTGTATTTTGCTCTTCTGTTGGCCTCTGAAGCTGTTATGTTTTTCTAGTGTTTCTAATATTCCATCTTTTTTGTGGTTGGCCCTTGAGTCTGGTGTTCTTATGTTTATTAAAGGCCCATTGTGTTGTTTTTTGGTCTTTCTCTCTTATCAAATGGCTGAACCATTTTATCTATTGTTTTTTATGTACCTTATGGTAGGAATTTTTCCTTGCTTTCTCCTTATTTCTTCATCTCTGATATTATCTCTCAGACTGTTTCCTGTCATTCGTCTAACACATTTAATCTTGGATGTGGTTATTTTTCTTATTGTTCTTGAGTCTAGAGTCCAGGATTGGCATTGGTACACTATGTTGGTATGAAGATTGAGCTGTAGAGTGGCTGTTTTTCCTCTAGTGTTATTTCTTTGTTGGACAGCAGTGGTGCTAGTTGTCCAGTGATTTGACAATAAATTCCAATCATGCACCCCAGTACAGAAATTACCCACATCCTTTTTAAACTGACCCCTTGAGCAACCCCCAACCTGGAGGATTAATTGCCAACTTTTTGTCTGACCCCTTATCTGCTTAAACCTGTCCAGCTTGGTTGAACCTACCAGGAGCTGGCATAGGTCTTGGGGTGGTCAGGGTACACAATCTGTCACACCACTACAAGGTCAAGGCAGTGGCATGTATGTCTTGTGGACTACTTTTGAAACTGTAGAACATTTGCTTGGATGAAAATAAGAGAAGACCTTCTTCCCCCCTAGTCATTTATCAACAAACATGATATAAACATAACCACATTCATGCAACATCCACAGACTGAAATTGTTGTTAAAGAATGAATAACTAACAGCATTGATCATAAGTAGATCAATATATGATCTCATACTTTTAACTTGGGATACAGTAAAACTCTTTCTACTGACAGTCTTTCTCTACAGACAAATCACAACAAATTAAAAGAGATGATTACATGTTTTTTTTTGGTTTTTGTTTTTTTTGGAAAGACCATCATCATCAAGTACCATGCCTGCTGCTGTCATAGGTGATTATGTTTCTCCACAATCCTCAGTCTCGACAGTTATCATTTCTGTTGTTGACCTTCTGCCAAGAATAATGGATTGCACAATATCTTCTTCATGTTTTTGGAAAGCTGCTTTTGCCTGAGCGATTCTGCATCTCTCTTCTATTCTACATCTACCATCTGAGGTTAAAATTGTTCAATGGTATTTAAATCCATTTATCTATTTTAATATTGCTCCACCTGTATTTATTACTCATTTTTGTGATTCTTTTTCTTTGTTGCTATCATTACTTCTATCTTTTTGCTTTTGAGGTTGAGTTCTATATTTTATTTTATTTCTTTCACTATAATGTCTAACATTTCTTGTAACTCATTTTTTTATTTTCATTGTAAAGACTAGTCACATAAAAAAACTGTGTACAAAAGGTTATTAAAGCTGTACTTCCAACTTGTACAAGTCAATTCTTATAGTAATCTTGTTTGCTAACTCATTAATTACAAAATTGTGATTTGTGTGGTTGCAAGAACCTTCATTAGGGATCTGAATTAGCGCTGTCAAAATGTACATGTGTGGTAAAAAATGTTTGACACAGACAGCAGATTGCTGTTAGCTAATGAATTAAGTGATCAGCTACTGCTATGCATTTAATGCATGGGTCATGAACAAGACAGCATGTTTAAGGTCTTTACCCAGTCCCCACAATTTGTCATGCAGGGTTGTTTCTGTTGGCCATATTTGTGTTCTAAGGGTATTGAGAGTGATGGTGAGGATATGCTCTGCAGCTTGTCTGGATGCTTCAAGTCGCATGTTGCAAAGTTATAGAGTCCTGTTTTATGTAGGTGTGCTAAAAATTAGTGCAATGATTAATGCAAGGGACTGTTACAGAAATACAGGCAGATAGACAGGTATTTTTATGACTTGATAAGCATTTGAAAACTCTTAGATAAGAGCTGCACTTATCTTATATGGACGTTAAATATTGTAACCTGAATAATGTGACTATGTTTAACTCTTCTGTATGTTTCAATGCACCAAACTTCATGCCAATTTCAGCAGTGTACGTTTAATCGCAGAGTGTGTCACTCCCAATTTGATTAGTGTAAACCGTCATCAAACCATATTCATTTTACATGTCTTGTATCATCCTGGTATTGGTAAAATCTAATTCCTTGTTCAATTATCTAAAAATTCTTATATAATATGTTACATGCTAGATAAATATAAACGTGTAGATTGATTTTTAAAACCATGAAAAACTTTGTCTTTGAAATCTCTTCCTATGCATTGATAAAAATCTTCCGTACTGAAAGAGTTAACTGAAATGTTTCTGAAAAATTGTGATTTATTTATTTTACCACAAACACTGGAATTATTTTGTTATCACTAATATTGAATTATATGTCTTACCACTAATATCTGGGGGAAGGGAGGAATGATGAATGGGTGGTCTAAAGGCAAGATGTTATCCTCAAAACAAGAATATTTCAAGTTAAAATCCTGCCACAGATGGTGGACATTTTTCTTTTGGAATCCATGGCTTCATATCCTCTCGTGAACTCTCTAAATTTGACCTCTTAGGTAACGGCAAAAATAGACAAGAAGTCCCATGTGCATTCCGTGCATGTTAAAGAACCCTTGACTGTTAGAAAGTCTAAAAGAGTTGACCAAATTCACAACTACTTAGGTAGAACTGTTGAGCAATTAAAAATCTATCCATGGTGAAGACGAACATGTTGGACCAAGACGAAAATGACAGACCTAGATGAATGTGACAAACCAAGACAAATGTACTGGACCAAGGCACAGATATTGCCATTTGCCATAAACTCGTGACACAACTCATCTACTCCCGCTTAATAGTTGAACACCTATGAAGGTGAAGAATACTAATTTTGGAAAACTACTTAAAACTGAATACTACTTTTTCTTTTGCCATTATTATTCAATTGTTCATTTTACCAATGTACACTTTTTGTTCTATATCTTTCTGCAGAAATTGGACTACTTCAGTGCCCTTGGTTTAGTTCTGTACAATGTTTTTACATTGCTTTGTAGGTATGAATTTTTAGAACATTTTCTTTTTAGAAATAGTTCTTGCTTTTCAGAATTTATTTTGAAGGAATTTTGATTGATTAAACTTTAACATATATATTTTACTTAAGCTTGTATGATAGTTGTTTAACTTTAGATTACGATATCATCATAAAAATACTGTATAAAAAAACAAATTCTTCAAAATTTGACAGTTTGCCATGATCAAATATTCCCCCTCCCCATGTACCTTCCTAACTACCACTTCTGGTGACCCCAAAGCATTGGGTTTGTTTTTATTGATGTTTAATTTTTTTTTTTTTTTTTTTTCATTTTCATCATGTGCCATACCGGTTGGCATAGGTGATCATGTCCCTCCACAATCTTCTATCCACAATCTTCTATCTACAGTGCATCGTATCAGTTCTGTTGTTGACTGTTTTCCATGCCATGACACCAAGCTATCCAGTATTTTCTCTCTTTTTCGCCCGCGATCTCTCTTTCCCTTTATTTTGCCAGTTGTAACCAAGTATTCCAACTTTCCTCTTCTCATGATGTGCCCGAAAAATATTGATTGCTTCTTTCTGATGTTTTTTAAGAGCTCCCTTTTTGTGTTGGCCTCTTTGAGAACTTCCTCATTGGTCTTTTTAGCTGTCCAGGGAACTTTCAACATTCTTCTGAATATTGAACATTCTTGTGAGATACGATCGTATAAAGATGCAAAAAAAAGAATTAGCCAATTTTCAAGAAATTTGCAGTTTTTCCTTTTTTTTTTTTTCCCACTATGAGCAGGGAAATTTCCTTGGTTGTTGTCTGACATCAAACAACCCTTTGTGACTTGTGAAACACTGCGAATAATGTTATGAGGTAGCCAAACATACTGATGGACCTATGGTAACCTGCCCCTATAAATATTGTAACATGTCCAGTCCAAGTGGTCAAATTCAGCTTATAGATCAACCTGAGCCAGAAAATCCGAGTCCCCATGTCTCTCCTAGTGTAAACACACAGGCGTGTGTCAAAAGTTCAAAGAAAATACTATTTTTAGTGCTCCTAATGTTACATTTAAGTGGTAGTAATTTTTACTACGGTTTAGTAAACACATCAGTTACAGATATATATCGTAATCTAAAGTTAATAAAAAAAAAAATATGTAACAGTTTATTTGTTTTCGCAGACACAAAGCTTCTCCACAAAGCATAATTTCTAAAATTTATATTTTCTTCATCTTTACCATCAAAATAGAGCTTGAAATTATAGTTTCATGATCATTACCAGAATATATAACTTCTCAAATTTTATATATATATATATATAAATCTTTACCATAAAAAAAGGCTTCCCAAATTACATTTTCTTGATCATTACTGCGAAACAGCTTTTCAAATTGCAATTTCTTGATTTTTTACTTTAAAACAACTTCTTAAATTACATTTTTCTTGATTTTTACCAGAATTGATTCATTTTCATTTTGGGACGCTTGTTTATGTTTGAACAAAGCCCAACGGCCAAGATCTAAATTTGCAGAATTTCGATCATTCTCAACGGCGGCCGTTATAGTTTAGCTTTTACTAGCACAATGTTTCACCAGACAAGTTGTAACCGATTGTTTCACCAGACAATTTGTAACCGATTGTTTCACCAGACTAGTTGTAACAGATTGTTTCACCAGACAAGTTGTAACCTTAAATGAACTAATTTAGTAAACAACCATGCGTCCACCAATGCAGGAGGAGATCAACACCTTCTTTGATCTTCTTTGCGAAAGCTCTGATTAACTAATTACTACATCAAGCTTGGGCAGATGGTACTCATAAGCCTGGGAGAGCCGACCATCTAAGGGCAGAATCCTCCTACAGAAAAGACAATCTGCTGCCTTGCAGGAAGATTGGGGACAATCAAAGGCTAAGGAGAGCAAACCTGAATAAAATGCTGGCTGAAATTGGATGCACTGGGCCACTGGCGCAGAACACAGTGCAACATTTTAACAAGTAATCAATCAGATGGGATCTAACAGACTCTAATTATGATAGAAAGGCTTCAAGAAACAGCTGAATATAATACACTGGAATGCGGAGGGCATATACCACAAAAAACAAGCTCTAACAATCAGACTAGCAGAAGAGGAGATAGACGTTGCCTGCATCCAGGAAACTCATCTTAATCCTCAGCACAGATTTATGATCAGGGGCTACCAAACATTTAGACAAGACAGGGAAGGTCACAAGGGTGGAATTCTTATACTTAATTAAAAATTCCATCCCAGCAAAACTGATAGATGTAGTCACAAACGGAGAGGCAGAGATCATTGGTACAGACCTATACATTAACTCGGCTAGTATAAGGATATTTAATATATACTGTCCAAATGACAAATTACTGAAGCTGGAGTCAATGGAAATAACACCATCAAAGTGTCTGGTAGTAGGAGACTTTAACAGACACTCTGAAAGATGGGGATATAAGGAGTCCAATGTTCGAGGTGAAGAAGTGGAAGAATGGGAAATAGACAACAACCTATTCCTCATAAACTCTAGGGAGGACCCCCCCAACCTTCTACTCAAGAAGATGGAAAACAACTTCCACTCTCGACCTAGCATTTGGAACTTGAGACATATCTATCAAAATAACCAGAAAAGTGCTGAACCAACTTGGAGATAGTGACCATAGACCAGTCAAACTTTCAGTGGCTCTTGCTCACAAACAGGAGTTGCAAATACCTCTTCCCCGCTGGAACTAAAAGAGAGCAGATTGGGCAAAGTTTGCCAGGCTCACTGATGCATATACTGCGCCTATCAACACCCATGAAAAGAAAGTCAATAATATGATAGATCGGTTAACAAATGGAATCCTGAGAGCTACTAAAGAATGCATTCCTAGAGGAGCAAGAAGAAACTACAAGCCATACTGGAGCAAGGAATACAAAGACTAGAAGAGGAACTGGACTCTGCCAGAGAACTAGCTGAAACATCACACAGCACAGAGAGCAACGTTGCTTACAAAGCAGCCTCGGCCAAATACAGATGTGAGGTCATGATATCAGCAAGACAGAGCTGGATAGACAAAACAGAGAGCCTTGAGGAAATTGTCATAAACTATGGAAACTTGCGAAAGCTCTGAGCAACGAAAACAACTGCCGACCTCCAATATCATTAGCATACAATCAGAACATCCTCACAGGCAAAAGGGCAGCAAAGCTACTGATAGAGACTTACAAAAACATTAGTCGAATAAACATTCCAATAGACAAACAGAAAGCTGCAAGACGGGGAAAACCAAGATGAAAAACACATGCCTTCAGCACCAGAAGAGCATCAGACGACCATCTTTACCCCAACTGAATTAGATGTTGCCCTCAAAGGATTGAAGCTCAAAAGTTCCCCTGGTAAAGATGGAATCTCCAACGAAATGCTTCTAAATCTGGGACAGAAAGCCAAGAGCCAGCATCTAAGGATAATAATTGCTAGCTGGAAGAGAGGTCATGTGCCGGCAATCTGGAAAGAAGCTATTATGGTGCCCATCCTCAAGTGTGGAAAAGACCCACTAGACCCAAGAAGCTATAGACCAATTAGCCTACTGAGCTGCCTGAGTAAACTCATGGAAAGACTGGTTAACAGAAGACATGTGGCATTTGGAGACAAAACAACAAATCGTACCACAACAATGTGGCTTTCGTCAGCACAGATCAACTGAAGACCAGGTCACCTATATTGCACAGGAAATAGAGGATGCTCTACAAGAAAAGAAACACACACTGGCAGTGTGGATCAACATGGAGAAGGCTTTTGATAGGGTTTGGCGAGAGGGTTTAAAGAACAAGCTTTTTAGACTTTGCATCCAGGGTCGTTTATTCAATTGGGTCTCTCAATACCTTCAGGATAGAACGGCCAGAGTACAAGTACAAGGTCAACTAAGTAAGAAGGTCTCTATCGAACAAGATGTCCCACAAGGCGGAGTCTTGTCCCCAACACTCTTTTTAATTTTCATAAATGACATCATAATGGACATTCCACTCAGAATACACTCAGCAATATACGCAGATGATCTGGCGTTATGGGCTCGCGAGGAAAGTATGCCGGTGGCTGGACCCAGGATGCAAGATGCCCTAGGTGAACTTGAAAAATGGACGAACACCTGGTTCTTACCAATCAACGAAAAAAAAACTACGTATACAATTTTCAGCCTATCAAGAAACACACTCTCTGCAAACTTGAAGATAAAAGACCATACACTCCCTATTGACCAAAACCCAACATATCTAGGTGTCACCATGAATCGCAGAATGACTTGGAAAAATCAGATAGACAGAGCAAGGAAAAAAGCCAGAAAATGAACAAATATTATGAAGAAATTGGCAGGAACGGACTGGGAGGCAGACAGCAATATTTTGAAAAGACTACGTAGGAAGAGTCAGACCAGTTCTAGAGTATGGAGTCACAGCCTGGGCTATGGCTTCCAAATCACACCTTAGCAAAATTAACAGAACACAGAACCAAGCTGCCCATATCATCACTGGTGCTATGAAATCTACACCTATCAAGACTCCTGAGCCACCCCATGCACCAAAGAATAACTGGTTCTGGAATTGTACAACTAAAAAGGAGCAACTTCGCTGCAATTGCCAATGAACTAACTACTGGAGACCCAGTACTTTCCCAAACAATACCGAAACCCTTGGGCCCATCTGATATGTCTCCTCATGGAAAGCATAAAATATTAGAACTTAAAGAAAATATAACAGGAATCATGAAAAAAGGCACCCAATAAGACACAGAAAGAAAACACGTAGCAGAAAAACACATACATGATACCTACCCACAGGACTCTTGGTCCCACATATACACAGATGGCTCTGCTACAAATGCCACCAGAAATGGATGGGGAGGTGTGTTCTTGATGCTGAATAATCAGGATGAGATCACCAAGTCAATAGCTACTGGAAAATTGTCAAACAACTTTAAAGCAGAAACTGAGGCATCAGAGATGCTGCAACACTATCTACTCAACACAAAAATAACATGCACAATAAATTGGTGATTCTGACTGATGCACTGTCTGTATTATCAGCTCTAAAAAGCCCCAAGAACAATGAACTAGATGACTTGAGAACAACCCTGGACCAACTATGCAATAACTTCCAGAGAGTAGTCATTCAGTGGATACCATCACACTGCAATATACACGGGAACAAACGTGCAGATAAATTAGCTAAAGAGGGAGGGAGATTACCGCAAGAGAACCATCCGCTCAGTTATGATGAAGCCAAATCCATCCTCAAGGGTCAGTTCCATGAAAAATGGAAACAAGAACATCCAAAGCATAACGAGAGCGACGGATACCACCAACTATCAAGGAGGGATCAAGTCATCATACTTCGCCTATGCACTGGCCACAATAGAATGAGAAATCACATGTTCACCAAATTCAAAATAGGTACAACCAGCCTATGTCACTATACACTGGACAGTATGACTACAAAACATGTACTACAGGATTGCCCCCAGTACACAGACCTGAGAAGAGCAATGTGGTCCACGCCCACTTCCCTGGAAGAAAAACTATATGGGGCAATCGATTCACTTAAACAGACAGCTGACATCATGAGAGAGTCTGGAATCCTACTCTGATAGAGTCTTGATCGCAGAGAGAGAGAGAGATTTTGGGCTGAAGACTGCACATAGGGTGGAAGACATACTTCTCCACAATTGACGATTTGCTGCTAGTTCTTGGTTGCTTCTTAGTCCCATAGTTGAGCCTTCCCTTCTGCAAGGTGATTCTCTGGGTCTGCCTTGTTTTCTTTTACCAGAGGGTTTCCCCATGAATGCTTGGTGGGAAAGTCTTTCTTCATTCATTTGACCTATGTCTTTCAATCACTTTCTTATAAAGCACAACATGTATTCTTGTTTAGATTATCTCTTATTTGTTCATTTGAAATTTTTTATTTCCAGCTTATATTAGAGATCATACGAAGACATTTGTTTTCAAGGACATTTAATTTCCTATCTAAAGTCTTGGTGGTTCTCCAACCTTCACATCCATTTGTTGGCACAGATATCACGCAGGAGTTGAATAATCTGGTTTTTTTTTTGTTTACTGAAAACTTTGGATCCTTATCCTAATACAACTTGTCAAATTACATTTTCTTGGTCATTACCCTAAAACAACACCCAACATTACATTTTCTTGATCTTTAGCTTAACATAACTTCTCAAATTACATTTTCAAGATGATCACCAACTTCTCATATAGTTTTCCCATAATTTTCACCATAAACTTCTTAGATTTACCATTTTTTGGCAGACTGTACAAAGAAAAATATTTTGTGATCATATGATGCATGTCTTTTATCCATAGAGTTATTGGGACAAGTCACAGGGCCCTAATAGCATCTATCGCTGTATTGCTGTTGGGATTATATTGTTATCACATTCATTATTTGGCCTTTGTTCATTTTGACTATGGCTATAATATGATTGTGAATGTGTCTGTAGGTATGTATCACAAATACTGGACTCTATTTTAAGATTTTCACTGCAGATTTTACCATCAAAGTTTACACAGCTAAAATAAATCTGCTTTTAAAAAAGAAATCATCATCAAGTACCATGCTCTCCACAACTTTCGATCTTGACAGTTTTTATCATTTTTGTTGTTGACCTTCTGCTATGCCATTCTCTTAAGCTCGCTTGTATCTTTTCTCTTTGCTTCCCTCTATCTCTTCGTCCCTCAATTTTCCCAGTTGATACAATATATTCCAGCTGTTCCTTTCTCATTACATTGCCAAAAAATGATGATTGTTTCTTCCTAATTTTGGAAATTAGCTCTCTTCTTACGTTGGCCTCTTTCAGAACGTTTCCATTACTTTTTTTTAGTTATCCATGGTATTAACAACTTTCTTCTCCAAACCACATTTCTACAGCTTCCAGTGACTTTCTTGTCTGTTGTCCATGATTCACATCCATATGTTAAGACTGGCTCTACCAGACTGGCTCTACCATTCTCTCTAAGAATCCCTTTTCTTGTTTCTATTGTCAAAAATGGATTGCACAGTATCTTTCTCATTTTTTGGAAAGCTGCTTTTGCCTGAGCCATTCTGCATCTCACCTCTAGTGTACATTTTTTTCCTATTTAAAATTTGTCAAAGTATAAATGAAGTTGCAGAGTGGATGTTGTACAACTTGAAAAGAGGAGCAACTGAAACGATCCATACGTGATTACACTGTAAATCAAACTCAACATATTTTCCACAACCAATAAGCAGTGAACACATCCATCTTCTCACTGCCACAGACACTTCATCCACGTTCTCACTGAAACAGACACTTCATCCGTGTTCTCACTGCAACAGACACTTCATCCGTGTTCTCACTGAAACAGACACTTCATCCACATTCTCACTGAAACAGACACTTCATCCACGTTCTCACTGAAACAGACACTTCATCCGTGTTCTCACTGCAACAGACACTTCATCCGTGTTCTCACTGAAACAGACACTTCATCCGTGTTCTCACTGCAACAGACACTTCATCCGTGTTCTCACTGAAACAGACACTTCATCCGTGTTCTCACTGCAACAGACACTTCATCCGTGTTCTCACTGAAACAGACACTTCATCCATGTTCTCACTGCAACAGACACTTCATCCGTGTTCTCACTGCAACAGACACTTCATCCACGTTCTCACTGAAACAGACACTTCATCCGTGTTCTCACTGCAACAGACACTTCATCCACGTTCTCACTGAAACAGACACTTCATTCGTGTTCTTACAGCAACAGTCACTTCATCCACGTTCTCACTGAAACAGACACTTCATCCGTGTTCTCACTGCAACAGACAATTCATCCATGTTCTCACTGCCACAGACATTTCATCCACATTCTCACTGAAACAGACACTTCATCCGTGTTTTCACTGCCACAGACACTTCATCCATGTTCTCACTGCCATAGACATTTCATCCACATTCTCACTGAAACAGACACTTCATCCATGTTTTCACTGCCACAGACACTTCATCCACGTTCTCACTGAAACAGACACTTCATCCATGTTCTCACTGCCACAGACACTCCATCCACATTCTTACTGAAACAGACACTTCATCCGTGTTCTCAATGCAACAGACAATTCATCCATGTTCTCACTGCAACAGACACTTCATCTAGGTTCTCACTGCAACAGACACTTCATCCGTGTTCTCAATGCAACAGACAATTCATCCATGTTCTCAATGCAACAGACAATTCATCCATGTTCTCACTGAAACAGACACTTCATCCGTGTTTTCACTGCAACAGACACTTCATCTGTGTTTTCACTGTCACAGACATTTCATCCACATTCTCACTGCAACAGACAATTCATCCATCTTCTCACTGGCACAGACACTTCATCCATGTTCTCACTGCAACAGACAATTCATCCATGTTCTCAATGCAACAGACACTTCATCCATGTTCTCACTGCAACAGACATTTCATCCATGATCTCACTGCAACAGACACTTCATCCACGTTCTCAATGCAACAGACACTTCATCCATGTTCTCACTGCAACAGACACTTCATCCACATTCTCACTGCAACAGACACTTCATCCACGTTCTCACTGCAACAGACACTTCATCCATGTTCTCACTGCAACGGACACTTCATCCATGTTCTCACTGCAACAGACATTTCATCCATGTTCTCACTGCAACAGACATTTCATCCACATTCTCACTGCAACAGACATTTCATCCACATTCTCACTGCAACAGAAATTTCATGTTCTCACTGCAACAGACATTTCATCCACATTCTCACTGCAACAGACATTTCATCCACATTCTCACTGCAACAGAAATTTCATGTTTTCACTGCAACAGACACTTCATCCACATTCTCACTGCAACAGACACTTCATCCACATCTTCACTGCAACAGACACTTCATCCACATTCTCACTGCAACAGACACTTCATCCATGTTCTCACTGCCACAGACACTCCATCCACATTCTTACTGAAACAGACACTTCATCCGTGTTCTCAATGCAACAGACAATTCATCCATGTTCTCACTGCAACAGACACTTCATCTAGGTTCTCACTGCAACAGACACTTCATCCACGTTCTCACTGAAACAGACACTTCATCCGTGTTCTCACTGCAACAGACACTTCATCCACGTTCTCACTGAAACAGACACTTCATTCGTGTTCTTACAGCAACAGTCACTTCATCCACGTTCTCACTGAAACAGACACTTCATCCGTGTTCTCACTGCAACAGACAATTCATCCATGTTCTCACTGCCACAGACATTTCATCCACATTCTCACTGAAACAGACACTTCATCCGTGTTTTCACTGCCACAGACACTTCATCCATGTTCTCACTGCCATAGACATTTCATCCACATTCTCACTGAAACAGACACTTCATCCATGTTTTCACTGCCACAGACACTTCATCCACGTTCTCACTGAAACAGACACTTCATCCATGTTCTCACTGCCACAGACACTCCATCCACATTCTTACTGAAACAGACACTTCATCCGTGTTCTCAATGCAACAGACAATTCATCCATGTTCTCACTGCAACAGACACTTCATCTAGGTTCTCACTGCAACAGACACTTCATCCGTGTTCTCAATGCAACAGACAATTCATCCATGTTCTCAATGCAACAGACAATTCATCCATGTTCTCACTGAAACAGACACTTCATCCGTGTTTTCACTGCAACAGACACTTCATCTGTGTTTTCACTGTCACAGACATTTCATCCACATTCTCACTGCAACAGACAATTCATCCATCTTCTCACTGGCACAGACACTTCATCCATGTTCTCACTGCAACAGACAATTCATCCATGTTCTCAATGCAACAGACACTTCATCCATGTTCTCACTGCAACAGACATTTCATCCATGATCTCACTGCAACAGACACTTCATCCACGTTCTCAATGCAACAGACACTTCATCCATGTTCTCACTGCAACAGACACTTCATCCACATTCTCACTGCAACAGACACTTCATCCACGTTCTCACTGCAACAGACACTTCATCCATGTTCTCACTGCAACGGACACTTCATCCATGTTCTCACTGCAACAGACATTTCATCCATGTTCTCACTGCAACAGACATTTCATCCACATTCTCACTGCAACAGACATTTCATCCACATTCTCACTGCAACAGAAATTTCATGTTCTCACTGCAACAGACATTTCATCCACATTCTCACTGCAACAGACATTTCATCCACATTCTCACTGCAACAGAAATTTCATGTTTTCACTGCAACAGACACTTCATCCACATTCTCACTGCAACAGACACTTCATCCACATCTTCACTGCAACAGACACTTCATCCACATTCTCACTGCAACAGACACTTCATCCATGTTCTCACTGCCACAGACACTTCAAGGCTTGTACTGATCTCATCAGCTATGTCACAACTAATTTTAACAGAGAATAATGACAATGTGATATTCATTAATATCAATGGGCAACCAACAAACATATAAATATGCAATATGAAAACAAGAAAAATATATGTTGAAAACTTTTTATATGAAAGAAACATTATTTGAATATATTTATAAACAATTGTTCCACAACTGTGTATAGTTTGAGAATTTTAACCCTAGATTACAATACCTATCTGTGAGTCACATGTTTACGATACTGTAGTAAAAATTACTACCATTTAATTCTAACATAAGGAGCTCTAAAAATAGTGTCTTCTTTGAATTAAGGGACACACAGCAGGGTGTTTATACTAGGAGAAATGGGGGGACTCAGATTTCCTGTCTCTGGTTGATTTATGACTGGATTTTGACCACTTGGACCAGACATATTACATTATTATCTGTCGATACGGACATACGTCATAAGTCAGTCAGTATGTTCAGCTACCTCATAGCATTTTTCACTGGGCTTCCTGAGTTACAAAGGGTTGTTTGATATTTGCTGACGACCGAGGAAATATTTCCCTGGTCACAGTAAAAAAAAAAGAAGAAAAAAAAAACCCAACCAATTTTGTAAAAATTTGTGTGTTTTTTTTCACACATTGTGTACGAGATCATTTCTCTTGAAATGAGAGAAAAAAAAAATTCAATACCATAGGAAACAAATCCAAAACTCAGGGTTCACTGGAAATAGTTATTAGGAAGGTACACAGAAGAGGGAACTGTTTGACCACTGCAAACTGTCATATTTTGACAAATTTGTATTTTGATGTGGTAGTGTTTACTACAGAGCCGCGATATCTCAGTGGTTAGTGAACTGGACTACCACAGACAAGGGGTAGGGTTCGATCCCAACCGACGGCTTCTGGGTTCACCCAGCCTTAAATGGGTACCGGATTTTTTTCTGGGAAAGTAAAGCAGCACGGGCGTAATACTGACCACATTACCCCAAAAATCATGTGCTGAAGGTCTGTAAAATATAGGGTCACTAAAACCATATTTCCCTATACGCCACTTGGCGTGACGGGGGTACTTTACTTTTTTTTTTTTAGTGTTTACTCCCTATCAAAATCTAAGGTTAAATAAAGTTTATCATTACCATTTTAGCGTGGCATATTTTTCTGCTTTATTTATTATTAAAAATTGAAGTTAATTAAATATTTTCAAATTACAGGAGCCTTAAATGCAGCTGGGTGGATTTTATACAGTTTCTATTACTGGAAAACAAAACCATACGTGAAGAAATGTTTTTGGGTTATGATGGGACTTGTTGCCTTACTTTTGTTAGAGCTTGGAGACTTCCCTCCCTTGATGTGGACATTTGATGCTCATGCCATTTGGCATGGAGGAACGGTGCCTCTCAGTTTGCTTTGGTACAGGTGAGTCTGGTTTGTTGGACTGCTTGTAGATTTAAGTTAACAAAAGTAAGACCTGAAAGGACAATCAAAACTCAATACCAATTTAGAGAATCTACATCACAGCACTTGATGATGATGCTCAGGTGCTCAGTTTCCTTTCAAACATTGTTCACAATATATTAAAGTTGAGACCAATGCAAATAAATATAAAATCACCTCTTCAAGTCTCAAATATGATCATTCATGACAAGCCACAAATGGAAAATAGCACAGAAATTAGACCTTTGAAACAGCGACTGGAGTGACCAGAAGAGACAAAATTAGAAATGAGATAATAGAGAAAGAATCAGAATAGAGCAAATCTTGAACTAGAAAACAGAGACAACAGATAACATGGTTTAGCCACCTTCAGAAAATGCCTTATCATGTACATTCATATTTAAGATAGGGTGAAGTTAAGATAAAAGGTTAAGTAGAGGCTTGAATAGGTGTCTTAGCACGCAAGTTTTTCACTCATATGTGCTCAGCCACCTATCCAGAAGTATTGAAAGACTTCTGGATAGTGTCGCTTCAAGCAGATAAGATAGGGTGAATGTGTCATGTTTTGTTTAATCAAATTATTTTGTTATGATGTAGTGAAGTTTCTTCAGTTACTAATATTTACTTAAGCTGTAGTTATTTATCTCAAATGATTGTTGAATTACTGTTTTAAGACACTGGCCATAAGATGAATGAAAATTGTTTAAATCTCTACTCATTATTCGTCTTTGGTGGCATGGGAGTACACTCCTTTTCCTTGTATCTGAAACCCCATATACGGTTTCCACAGTTCAACAAGTTTCTTGTTCATTCCTTGTATTGTTTGTGGCTTCATGAACATTATTTTTATCTGTCCTTTACACTTCACTGTGTCTTTTTAAATGGATATTCTTGGTTTTAAATTGACTTAGACCTATCTATCTATTGTCCTTTTGAGCCGAAGACGGCACATAGGGCATAACCACAATCTCAAAAACAGAAACCTTGCGTGCCAAAATGGCACATATTGCAGAGATCACTGCTCTAAAATCTATGGCGCTGTTTAATTGAATTAGTAGTATTTTTATTGTTGTTGCTTTGACAGTAGTATTTGTTTTTTGCTTTTACAGCATCTTTATTTTCTGTTTCAGTTTTATCATAGATGATTCATTAAGCAAGTCAACACAAGATGACTTTGGAGATGTTAAGAAGATCATTTGATGCCAAATCAGCACTTGGGAAAGAAAGGATTTTAAAATTGTGTTTGTTTAAAATATAAGTTGTACTGTTGCATTGCTCAGTGTTTAATAAACAGTAACTATGTTATTCTCTGCTTACATATCAGGTGTGCTGTATTTTACAATTGTAGTGTTATTAGCCTAGAATGAAAAGTAACATTTATACAAATTTATTTTGTAACAGTTTGCTAAGTATGTAATTTCTTGTGTTATGAGAATGTTCCTTTTAAGCTGCATTTGTGCGCATAAAAAATGTTGCAGCTGATTTTAATTTACAAAATATGATTGTTTGGCCACTGTACATTTTGAATTAAAAATATTTCTACTCAAAGAATCAAAATTTCTATAGTGCGGTTGAGAATAATTAGAAGAAATGTAGGTTATGAATAATTAGAGAGAATGTTGGGTATGAGTTACCAAGTATTGTAACCAAGTATTCCAACTTTCCTCTTCTCATGATGTGCCCAAAAAATGTTGATTGTTTCTTTCTGATGTTTTTTAGGAGCTCCCTTTTTGTGTTGGCCTCTTTGAGAATTTCCTCATTGGTCTTTTTAGCTGTCCAGGAAACTTTCAACATTCTTCTGAGAAATCCCATCTCTATGGCCTCTAATCGTCTTTTCATTTGCTTGTCTACTGTCCGTAATTCACTTCCATCCTAGAGACTAGGAACTGAATTTTGTGTGTTAATCCATTTTTCCCTGGCAGCTGTGTGCACAGGGGTCCCTCGCCATACAGACAGATAACTCGGACTTCGGAGGTACTCATGTTTTTTCCGTCAATGAGTAACTGTTGTTTCAAGCCGGGCCTCGCTGCTGAGACCAGGGGTGGTTGTCGCAGAGAGAAATCATAAATAAAAATCCCAACCGGTGTAGCCAAGATTTGAACCCACAACCTCTCTGTCCTGAGGCCGGCATCCTGTCTCGAGACCGACCAGTCCCCCATGGACTTGGAATATGAGGAAACTGCAACAAGGAACACTTTTCATGCATATCCTGCAATGGTTCCTGCCACCCATTCACCATATACCATAAGTTCGCGTCCTCCCGAAAGTGATGATCGTCATATTTCTTTAAAAATGTACAGTGCTTGATGATGTTAGGCTATTGTTGTTGACTCCAATTTCGAACATATAAACACACAGATAGTCATCAGATTATCCCCGTCGCACATCAAACAACTGACTGTAAGATTAGCATAACGCCGGTCTAGGGATTTATGATGAGCCATGGCGATGATGTAGCACACATAACAATGGCGCAAGCACAGCAATGACATGCCCTTTAGATTCTTGATTACTCTAGTGAATGTAGAACAGAACACGGTGCAAATTCCCTAAACAGATAAAGCTGTGGCTGACGAAGTATTTCACATTAATGCTTGCTTGCTTACGTTCACCTGATGACTAAAGTATTCTAGAGTATTCGTAGACTGTAGAATTCCTCTTCGTCATCTGTCCTTAAAAGGACATTAAGTGGGCGTGTCTGCGTTGTGTTGTGGTTTGCAGTATAACTGTTATATTTGCGCCTTTCGGCCCAACACATCCGACTTCAGCACGACATTTTTGAGTACCGGGTTGTCTTTCCTCATCAATCCCTGCTGGCTTGGCCAGACTATACAGGTTAGTCTGTTACTGGAGGCACCACGGAGAGGTGGAGCAAGGTCTGGATGGTTTTGGTTCACCGATCCTGGCGCAAGCCATCAGCTGTGGGCCGCTGACAACTTCCAGCTCTGGTGCTGGAAGGCGCGCCTTTGCCTCCTTTCACATTAATAAATAACAGGGAAATAACTTGCGTCAAGCAAATCCAACAACGGTCATGAACAGCACCAATGTGACGTAAAGCGCAGAACAAGCCTAGACGATGGAAGGTCGCATTCACAACACTTGATTTGTCAAAAATGGAATATCGCCGGCGTGCGACATTGTTTTATCAGCGCAGATGTAATAAGTAGATCATTATCTTGACTTTAACGCATAGGAGTGCGATGGAGAACTGAAATTAATCAGACATCGAATGCACTTTTTGTAGCGATCGAGAGAACGTGAACTAGATCCGCCATCTTAGAAACGGAAGTCCCAACAACAACAACATAATGAACATTTTTAGTAAAGGAAAATTGTGTGTGGATTATTTGTTTTTAAAATGTGATTTTAGCCTGGGCAGTGGCCATGCTGTATTCTGTTTGCTTATTGTTAACTACCAAAGTTTCTTGTACTTCAATGCAATATTTGTGTTATATCTGCATTATATTTGTGTTATATCTGCATTATATTTGTGTTATATTTGTGTTATATCTGTATTATATTTGTGTTATATTTGTGTTATATCTGTATTATATCTGTGTTATATTTGTGTTATATCTGCATTATATTTGTGTTATATCTGTATTATATCTGTGTTGTGTTATATTTGCATTATATTTGTGTTATATCTGTATTATATCTGTGTTATATTTGTGTTATATCTGTGTTATGGACAGCTAAGAAGAGTAATGAAAATGTTCTGAAAGAGGTCAAAGCAAAAAGAGAGCTAATTTCCAATATTAGGAAGAAACAATCATCAATTTTTGGCTATGTAATGAGAAGAGAACAACCAGAATATATTGTAACAACTGGAAAAATTGAGGGACGAAGAGATAGAGGGAAACAAAGAGAAAAAATACCAGACAGCTTAAGAGAATGGCTTGGCAGAAGGTCAACAACAGAAATGATAAATAACTGTTGAGATCAAAAGTTGTGGAGAAACATGATCGTCTACACCAGCAGGCCCAGTACTTGATGATGATGATATCTGTTTTATACATTTCTCATTTCTGTGATACTTTCCATTTGTGACTTGTCATGAGTGATCATAGGGAGCCGCGATAGCTCAGTGGTTAGTGAACTGGACTACAAAGGACAAGAGTTAGGGTTCAATCCCAACCGACGGCTTCCGGGTTCACGCAGCCTTTAATGGGTACCGGATTTTTTTCTGGGAAAGTGAAGCGGTACGGGCATAATACTGACCACATTACCCTAAAAATCATGTGCCGAAGGTCTGTAAAATTTATGGTCAATAACACCATATTCCCTATACGCCACTTGGCGTGACGGGGGTACTTTACTTTTTTTTTTTTTTTACATGAGTGATCATATTTGAGACTTGAGTATAAGGTGAGAATAAAATACTTTATAAACTATGTTTCTTTGTGTATGTCTGGTGATACTGCTACCACGTTCACCCACCTTTCTAAGCGCGTTTCGCAAAACTAAACTGACAACTAAAACAAAGGCCGCAATTTACAATGCCTGCATCATCCTGATTTATATGGCAGCAGATATAAATTGTGTTTTTTTGTTGGCCTCTGTTGCTGTCATGTTTCCTAATGTTTCTAATATCCCATCAATCAATCTTTTTTCATGGTAGATCCTTGAGTCTGGTGTTCACATAATGTTTATTAAAGGCTTGTTGTTTTTATGTTTTGAACTTTCTGTCCAATCGTGTGATCAAACCATTTTATCTGTTGTTTCTTAATGTACATGGACGACTTATCCAAAGTAAGAGAAGGCTAAATGCATATCCATGTGCTATGCCAACACTGTATTCTTGATATCAAACAAAAGTTACAAACATGGAGGTCCTCACTTGTATAGGCCTCCCGGACATCTATATGCTGCTCAAGCAAGGTAGGTTACGCTGGCATGGCCATTTACACTGTATGAAAGATGGCCACATATCAAAATATATATACTCTACGGACAACTAGCAGATGGCAAATGAACTAGGCGGCACCCAAAACTCTGATTTATAGACGTGTTTAAACGTGACATGAAGACTCTGAACATAAACCCTGCGGCCTGGGAAGAGATAGCTGCAGACCGCAATCTTTGGAAACACACTCTAAAGCAAAATCCAAAGTGAACTATGATCTACGGAGACCACTACTGATAGAACTAGACACTTAATCTTACCTACAGCTAAATTATAAATCTTTTACATAAATACAATTGCTCCATGTAGGATTAAGAACCAGGCATTTTAATGACCTAAAAGTGAGTATCTTAACTTGCACACCGCAGTGACCACCCATATGTAAGGCCCTTTTCATCTTGTTAGACCGTTTAGTGGAGGCTATTAATATTTTTTTTTAGGTTTTGTTTTTGTTGAACAGCTCAAACTCTCTCATGGTTGATTCTACCAATGTTTGACACACACACAATTGGCCACAGAATGAACAAGGAGTGCTGCAATATCGACCTGTAGCCTATTTAGATCTTTGTCTATGAGGGCATTCGTTTAATTTGCCCTTCTTTCAGCGTGTTAATTCTAACAAGTCCAGGGCACTTGGTCCTTACATTTCATGTGCCAAGTTTACACATATAGGTTAATTCTTCCTCATTTCACTATGCCTACACTGCCTGGGCACAGAATATGGAGATAGTGCTTTACCCAGTCACATTATTCTCCTCTTGACTTCATTTCAAAAATTTCCAAAGGAGGGATGAGGTCCTTCCTTGCCTACGTTCGGCATTGAAAGATGGCTAGCACCATCTACTGTCTTAGGGTCCCTCCCTCTGGATTTGGCCACCTAAAGATGGACAATTATATTAATAGGATCATTCAGGAGACACTAGGCTTGTATTTATTTTGTTAAGATTTTCATCAGATTCCTTGACCAAGAATTAGTGTTTTATTTGCTTATTTGTTGTCAAACTGACATATATTTATTTTTACTGTAATTGTGTTAGATGAATTCAAGCATAGTTTCAATATGTAGAGATCAATGATACTGTGAAAATCACTTTAAATCATTAATGTGAATTTTCATGCTTGGCGATTTCAGAGTATAATTTTCAGATGCTGAATTGTTGTAGCCTCGCGTTATCCACAATAAGACTGTTTTCTATTTATCTATTGACCTTTCGAGCCATAGCCTGCCCATAGACCAAGATACTCCTTCTTTTATCTAAATTTTTATTCTAGCAGTTTTCAATTCTTTTAAAGATATTTTATCAAATCTCGCCATCTGTCTCTGTTCTGTGCAAGGAGCTCTATCTCATTGAGGGAGCCGATTCCTGCTGCTCCCGCCTCTCTCATCAATGTTCTTCTCAGTGTCTCTCTGGGTCTTCCTCTTTTCCTCTTACCTGTTGTTTCCCACATGAGGGCTTGCTTTGCTATTCGGTTATTATCTCTTCTCATCACATGTCCAACATATGACCATAGTCTTTTCTTTATTACTGAAGATGTTAGTGGTTGATTGGCGATTTCTCTAATTTCCTTGTTTGTTTTACTTCAGGTTTAATGTGAGGACTGTAATGAAATTAACGATTCCCAGTGAAATCAAATCAAAATTAGTGACCCGCAGTTATTAGTTATCCACAATCTCAAAGTTAACATTTATTCATAATTTATTTTATTGAATTAGTTAATTAATTTTGCTGTTGACATTTATTATAAGCATTTATTACATAGCTCATTGTCTCTGTGTATAAGTAATAACTGCTGAACACTTTTTGCACTTCTGTATAATTTCAAAGATACTATTCTCATTTAGAGAAAGCCATTCTACTTGGCATTTTCTAGCATTTCAGTTGCCTATATTTCTGAATGACTTGTAGTGATTGTTGTAAATTTTACTGAATATATTTGTTCAAAATTTGTTTCTAATGTAAATGTATTTAAATATTGACAATTTGTTGAAATGGCATTATTATTTAATGTTTTCTACATTTTTGCTAATAAAGTTATTCAAGTTTATAGTTATAAATATAACAATTAAGTGCTAAGAAAAATATTAACAGGTCTTATTATTAATTGTTTCTTCTACTAGTAACCAAGAATTTGTTGCATTGTGTTGAGAGTTAGGAGACATGTGATTATGAAAAAATCCAAACACCAACCACCTCATTGTGGAAAAGAAAAAAACACTGCACCGTGGCTACGTAGTTTTTGGGACTGGGGTATTCGCAGGAGTATGATGACCCCTCATTATAACACCACAAAATTGTACAACAGCCATGGATGGTTTCTCCTCCTAGGGTTGAACCTACTCGGCAGGCAGAATAGTCAAAGAAGACAGTGGTGCATACGTCATGACCACGAGTAGCATGACAATGGAGGTGATGGCAGTGACCAAGGCATTCAAATGGTTAGAGTCACAAGACTACACCCACGCATGTATACTGAGTGATTCGATGAGCATGATAAAAAAAGTGGAGGCAGGCTCTGTACGCATGCAATGGGTAAAGTCATTGCAGAAGTCCAAAATACGTAAGGTCACCATTGTCTATGTCCCTGGACATGCGGGAGTATGGGGAAATGAAAGAGTGGACAGGTTGGCTAGCTGTCGTTGAGGACGGGCAACCAATGGATCGGGCAGACATCATCAATGCCCTCCGAGATGTGGGAAGAGCACAGGACTTCGACAAACACAGATCTACGTCACTTCTTCGGATGATGGAAATGGGAGTTAAGATGGGCACAGCCAGAAATGAGACACTTAGTGGGTGCATAAGAAGACTTATCAACCAACATAGAACTGGAATCGTCAGTCGCTGGACACTGCGGGACTTGCTGAGGGGATCTGAGCACCTATGGACATGTTCAGAGTGCAATTATATTGACTCGCAAATAACTCAATAACTCACTACAAGTCATATATATGATGTCTAGTGGTATGAGAAGGGTCAAGATGACAACCGGTGTTACTGATTAAATGACATTCATCTGCCTTGACCTTGACAAAGGTTATTATTTTACCATGTGGATGTTAAAGAGTATGGGGAAACCTTGACAATACTGTCCCAGGAAAAGGTTGAATAGTAAAAGTAGTCACAAAGCAATTGTTGTTGGATAATGAAGTGTTGATGACTTCATTGTACTAAATCTCGGCTTCACATGAGGATGGTGTGATCAGTTCACTTCCTTACGAACTTTCCTTCTCAGCAATTATCTGACGGACATTTGATCTTTTAGGTCAGCAAGTGAGTACACTAACCACAACACCACTGAGCTCTCTTAAAAAAAAGGTCTAGACACCACAAAACTATAAAGACATGATCAGCTGTCTCTAACACTTCAACTAGACTACATAACCAGATGATGTAACCAGAACTATGTACATATAGAATGCAATATTAAAGATTACTGAAAGCACTGGATTAATAAACACACCTTATGAAGACTAAATATTTTCCTTTGTTGAGCTAACCAATTCTTTCTTACAGCTCATCATTTGTACTTATACTAGCATACTCCTCATCTGTTATCTGCTATGATGGATTCCAGTAGCTTTTGTTATAATTATAGTTTTGAATCAATGCCATAAGATAGTAAAAACAAGTAAAGGTGATGAAAAGCTTGTCACCACAGAGATGAAATGCCTGAGAAAAGCACTTGAAGTGGCCTGAAAAAACAATATCAGAAAAGAGGTCACAAGAGAAAAGACATTTAAAAAAAAAAAAGAAGAAAAATGTGGTATGGTAATAGCTTTATGTAAGTGAGTAACAAAACAAAAGTCGACGTTTCGGCCAAGTAGGCTCTCAGTTGGAACAACAAACAACAACACAAAAATATATAAATAAAGATATATATATACACAAACCTAACTACATGGCGATAATTTGCTAGATACTCAAGAAAGGAAATAAAAAAAAGGTCACTTCCCTGCGGTCCAGAGTGTGGTCAGCTTCTGACTAAACTAAAATAAGTGGGCGGGCTAACCAACTATATATCTCACAGACCAGGCAGTCAGATGAGAAATAAAAAGGAAACATGGCATTGAACCAATCCTAGGCTACATACTGAAACAAAAAATAAACTGGTTTGTTTACCCATCTAGAAAGAATGCCATTTGATTCTTTCACATACAAAGCATAAATTAAAATAAGGAGAAGTGCAAGAGACAGGCCCAAAGTAAGATGGACAGACAACATAAAAAAAAAAAACACTATAACATTAATTGGCAATAATTGAAGTTGCTAGAAGAGCGAGAAATATAATTTTTTTAAACTACCTCACACCCAAATGGGTACAAGCGGATGTGGAGAAAGACGATGAACTAGCCTGACAACACTTAGGGATTCAATTCTTTGACATGTAACTCATCAATGAAGTAAATAAAGACTTGACAGCTGTGGCTGATGGTTTATCTGTCCTAGTGTAGAAAAAAAATACCCCATCAGAACTGAAGTACATACAGTATTATCATATCAGACAACTCAATGATGCAACCATAAGAAATCATGTGAGCCCATTTCAGTGCAGACAACTAAAATGTAGATAGATATGGCCAGTAATTGGTTTGCTAATTCATAGATGTTAGTGTGTTCACTTTGCAGAATGTTTATAGCAACTATAGGCACAGTCTTCATCATCTGTCACTATTACTGAGAACCTATGAGTCTACCCTGAGTGTAATGAAATCGATTGAAAAAAAAAAATCAGCAATGAATAGAAAGCATATTTTTATCTTGAGAAAAAAAGGACAACTGAAACTCTGATATATCTGTGTCATGAAATCAAATATGTTATTATCATTGATATGAAAAGCCTAGATGGTCACAAATAACAGATGAAATATTAGCAAAACTTCTTGGAATCATATATTTGATAAGATTAAAAGATGATCAGCATAGTTATATGATGTCATACCTTAGCTAGATAAATGAGTTTTATACATACATATATATACGTTTTATATTTAAACATAACAATTCTGGTTTTAAGAAAATGTTTTCCTTCAATTTGCCTTCTTACATTGTGATATAATTAATAACCAAGTGTGATTAATGTCTTGGGAAGAATTGGACACTTTGATGGTTATTAGACATTGCTATTTTGAAGAAAGTGTGAAGCCTAAATGCCAAACTGATTTGTATCTTTTAGCCTCATGGCAGTTTTCATTGTTATCTACTGTTGGTATTACTTATTCAATCTTTCATTACCACTTTCATTCATCCCTACTGTTATCAGAATTTTTAACATTATTTTTATTATTTAAACAAATTATTTTTCTTATATCAATGATTTCCTGTGATTGTGACTGCCAACTTTGAAATGTTCTCAATAAAATTAAAATAAATATTCTTGGAAATCTCTTTATTTTTGTTGTATAATTTGTGTTGATAGAAGAGATTTGTTGTATAATTTGTGTTGATATAAGAGTTTTTGTTGTATAATTTGTGTTGATATAAGAGTTTTTGTTGTATAATTTGTGTTGATATAAGAGTTTTTGTTGTATAATTTGTGTTGATATAAGAGATTTGTTGTATAATTTGTGTTGATATAAGAGTATTGTTGTATAATTTGTGTTGATAGAAGAGATTTGTGGGAGCTGCAATAGCTCAGTGGTTAGTGAACTGGACTACAAAGGACAAGGGGCAGGGTTCGATCCCAACCGACGGCTTCCGGGTTCTATCTATCTCTATCTATTGACCTTTCGAGCCGTAACCGGCCCATAGGGTGTAGACCAAGATACACCTTCTCCTATATGAATTTTTGTTCTAGCAGTTTTCTTTTAAAGATATTTTATCAAATCTCGCCATCTGTCTCTGTTCTGTGCAAGCAGTTCTATCTCATTGAGGGAGCCGATTCCTGCTGCTCTTGCCTCTCTCATCAATGTTCTTCTCAGTGTCTCCCTGGGTCTTCCTCTTTTTCTTTTACCTGTTGTTTCCCATATGAGGGCTTGCTTTGCTATTCGATTATTATCTCTTCTCATCACATGTCCAACGTATGACCATCGTCTTTTCTTTATTACTGAAGATATTAGTGGTTGATTGGCGATTTCTCTAATTTCCTCGTTTGTTTTGAATTCGTTCCATTCTATACCAAGTATTTTCCTTAGACATTTATTTTCGAATGCGTTCAACTTTGTTTCTATATCTCTTGTTGTTTTCCAGCTTTCACACGCATACGTAAGGGTTGATAGTACATTTGATTTGAATAGCCTAAGTTTTGTGTTTGTGCTAATGAGTTTTGATTTCCACAACTTTTCAAGGCTTCTGAAAGACATTGCTGCTTTAGCCAGTCTGATTCTAATTTCTTTGCTCGTATCCCCTTCTCGATCAATGTGACTTCCAAGATAGATAAAGTGATCGATCTCTTCTACTGGTTTGTTTTCCATGTATATTTTGTCACTTGTTGGAATTAAACTTTTCATGACTTTAGTCTTTTCATGATTGACCTCAAGCCCAATTTTGCTGGCTATTGATGATAATTCATTTGTGTTTTCCTGCATCGTTTTTATCTGACTGCTGATGAGAACTATGTCATCAGCAAAGTCGAGGTCCTCCAAATGGTCTCCTTGTATCCATTCGATGCCTTTATTACCAGTGCAGCATTTCTTCATTATGAAGTCCATAACAATTCCAAATAACAAGGGCGATAAAATACATCCTTGTTTAACCCCAGTTTCTATTGGGAAACATTCGCTCAGTCCTTCCTCTGTTCGAACTGCACATGTGTAACCATCATACATGTCCTTGATAATATTTATGATTTTTGATGGTAAGCCATATTGCTTCAGAATTTTCCACAAAGAATCTCTATGAATACTATCAAATGCTTTTTTGAAGTCGATGAAGTTAAGTACAAAAGGTTTTTGCTTTTCAATGTGTTCCTCCAATATAAGTCGTAGAGTGAAAATGTGGTCAAGACAGCTTCTCCCTTTTCCGGGTTCACCCAGCCTTAAATAGGTACCAGATTTTTTTCTGGGAAAGTAAAGCAGCATAGGCGTAATACCGAACACATTACCCCAAAAATCATGTGCTGAAGGTCTAGAAAATATAGGGTCACTAACACCATATTTCCCTACACGCCACTTGGCGTGACGAGGGTACTTTACTTTTTTTTTTTTTTAAAATATTTGTTGTATAATTTGTGTTGATATAAGAGTTTTTGTTGTATAATTTGTGTTAATATAAGAGTTTTTGTTGCATAATTTGTGTTGATATGAGTTTTTGTTGTATAATTTGTGTTCATATTAGAGTTTTTGTTGTATAATTTGTGTTCATATAAGAGTTTTTGTTGTATAATTTGTGTTGATATAAGAGTTTATGTTGTTTAGGTATAATAAATCAAAACAAAATAGGCACAACAAGCACTTATCAGACGTGGAAGGATACACGAAGGGCCTGAATTGATGTGAATAATATTGAGGTGTTGATAAAATACAGATAAATTGAAAAATAAATTTTACAAAATGAGAAAAAGAATATTTTGATAAAGTGTGTCATAATTTTGAAAGTTGATTTTTTTTCTTAACTGGTTAAAAATGTAACTCAAAATTAATTTACATACATGAAAATTGGAAAAATGAAAAGGGATGAATATAATGCACAAATTGAAAAATAAAACACTAGAATAAAAATAAAGATTGTACTGCAGCAGTAAAGTAAAGAAAGTAAAGTACCCCCGTCACGCCAAGTGACGTATAGGGAATATGGTGTTAGTGACCATAAATTTTATAGACCTTCGGCACATGATTTTTTGGAGTAATGTAGTCAGTATTACGTCCGTGCTGCTTTGCTTTCCCAGAAAAAAATCTGCTACCCATTAAAGGCTGGGTGAACCTGGAAGCCATCGGTTGGGATCGAACCCTAACTCTTGTCCATTATAGTCCAGTTCACTAACCGCTGAGCTATCGCGGCTCCATTGCAGCAGTAGATAAGAAATAATTGAACAATCCTGAACAATTTATAAATAAATTCAATAATATGAGAATACTCATCATCATCATGTGCCATACCAGTTGGCGTAGGTGATCATGTCCTTCCATAATCTTCTATCTACAGTGCATCGTATCAGTTCTGTTGTTGACTGTTTTCCATGCCATGACACCAAGCTATCCATTATTTTCTCTCTTTGTCGTCCATGATTTCTCTTTCCTTTTATTTTGCCGGTTGTAAAAAAGTATTCCAACTTTCCTCTTCTCATAATGTGCCCGGAAAATGTTGATCGTTTTTTTTCTGATTTTTTTAGGAGCTGCATTTTTGTGTTGGCCTGAGAACACTATTAACATCTAAATGAACTACAATCAAATCAAAGTGAGAATTTTAAAATGTGCATAGTCTTTATTCTGTCATATACAAACAATTAGGACAATAAACAAGATTTGAAGTTGAAAAAAAAAATGTTAATCTCTAAGGATCTGGTTAACATACAATATGTTGAATAGTGAGAAAATAATCAATTTTGATTAAAAAAGAAAAAAAATAAATAAATTTAAGTTCAATTCAACAATTAAGGAAGCAAACAATATCAAGGTTTTTTCATTATCAGGTTGCATGTCCTTTGCAGAACATTGCATTCACCACAGCCCATCGGAAAGAATTTCTGACTCTAACCAGATCTCCCACTTCTATCGGTTATCATGTTCAAAGTCTCCTTAGTGTCTTGAAACCACCTTATTTTTGGTCTGCCCCTGCTACAAGGTTTCCATTATAAATCAGTAAAAGAATATAAAAAAACTCTAATGTATAGCAAAATTTAAATATTATTTGACATCAACGAAAAAAAAAGTAATATAAGTAAAAGTGAATACAAACAATTCAAAATATTTCATAAATAAGACAGTAATCAAAATATTAAAATATGTAATAAAATTATAGCTTGGATTTTGTATCACGCAAAGTTGGCAAATAAAGATGTAACCTAAAGACATATATTCTGGGAGATAAATGTGAGCTCCCGTATTAAAATTTTGTTCCAATTTTAAAGGCATTTCACTTTCCTCTTTATTTGCCCCCAAGTGCACTCGACAATAGAAAGTAACATTGGATGTAAATTGATAAAATGGCAGGTGGCTGGTCTATGTCGGGTCATAATTTTGCAAGACAATCAGTCTGTGAGAAGGAAACTGATCTCTGCACAACGGACACTCTTGCTGCACCAAAAAAAAAAAAAAATTATTTACAAAAAAGTAACATTTTTTAAAAACACAAAATTATTTTTCATAGTTAAGTTATCTTTCTGAGTTCAAATTTGAGCATCCATGGGAAAAAAAAATGGTAAAAATCACTGGCAGTAAGTATTATATAAACAATTTCCAATCACCAATGCCATAAAGAATAGGAGAAAAGACAAAAGCATCCAAAAATATCAAACTATGATCAAGAGAAGAAGGTGGTCATATGTTGGTCATGTAATGAGAAAAGACAACAAAAGAATCTCAAAGCAGACCCTCAACTGGGAATCAGAGGGTAACAGAAAAAGAGGCCACCTAGAGAAACACTAAAAAGAACATTTTATCTTAGAGGTAAGAAGCAACAACAGCAATCATCAGCTCACTCGCTGAAATTGAACAACTTACCCAGAACAGTTCTGTGTGATGAAATAATGTAGATCCTGTGCTAGGTCTGACACTTCATCATAGAGAGGTCTGACACTTGATCATAGAGAGGTCTGACACTTGATCATAGATAGGTCTGACACTTGATCATAGATAGGTCTGACACTTGATCATAGAGAGGTCTGACACTTGATCATAGATAGGTCTGACACTTGATCATAGAGAGGTCTGACACTTGATCATAGATAGGTCTGACACTTGATCATAGATAGGTCTGACACTTGATCATAGAGAGGTCTGACACTTGATCATAGATAGGTCTGACACTTGATCATAGAGAGGTCTGACACTTGATCATAGATAGGTCTGACACTTGATCATAGAGAGGTCTGACACTTGATCATAGAGAGGTCTGACACTTGATCATAGAGAGGTCTGACACTTGATCATAGATAGGTCTGACACTTGATCATAGATAGGTCTGACACTTGATCATAGATAGGTCTGACACTTGATCATAGATAGGTCTGACACTTGATCATAGAGAGGTCTGACACTTGATCATAGATAGGTCTGACACTTGATCATAGAGAGGTCTGACACTTGATCATAGAGAGGTCTGACACTTGATCATAGAGAGGTCTGACACTTGATCATAGATAGGTCTGACACTTGATCATAGATAGGTCTGACACTTGATCATAGAGAGGTCTGACACTTGATCATAGAGAGGTCTGACACTTGATCATAGAGAGGTCTGACACTTGATCATAGATAGGTCTGACACTTGATCATAGAGAGGTCTGACACTTGATCATAGAGAGGTCTGACACTTGATCATAGATAGGTCTGACACTTGATCATAGAGAGGTCTGACACTTGATCATAGATAGGTCTGACACTTGATCATAGATAGGTCTGACACTTGATCATAGAGAGGTCTGACACTTGATCATAGAGAGGTCTGACACTTGATCATAGATAGGTCTGACACTTGATCATAGATAGGTCTGACACTTGATCATAGATAGGTCTGACACTTGATCATAGAGAGGTCTGACACTTGATCATAGAGAGGTCTGACACTTGATCATAGATAGGTCTGACACTTGATCATAGATAGGTCTGACACTTGATCATAGAGAGGTCTGACACTTGATCATAGAGAGGTCTGACACTTGATCATAGAATACAAGAGTTTAGAATTTCTGCCTTGTGTGCCGTCTTTGGCTTAAAGAACAATAGATAGGTAGATAAATAGGTAGGTAAGTAGATTAGCCAGACAGGAAGACTCTAACTTCTTTTATAAATATAATAAAGCACAACACTCTTATAAATATCAAAGCATCACTGGAGGCTGCAGAAATGTGGTTTTATGGAAGAATGTTGAGAATGTCATGGACAGCTAAGAAGAGTAATGAAAACATTTTGAAAGAAGCTAAAACAAAAAGAGAGCTAATTTGCAATATTAGGAAGAAAAATCAAATCATTTTTTAGGCCATGTAATGAAAGGGTACAGCTGGAATATATTGTGACATCTGGGAAAATTGAAGGAAGAAGAGATAGAGGGGAAAAAAAGATACTAGACTGCTAAAGAGAATGGCTTGGCAGAAGGTCAACAACAGAAATGATAAATATCTGTTGAGATCAAAAGTTGTGGAGAGACATGATGACCTACGCCAGCAGGCTTGGTACTTAATGATGATAAATATCAAGTAAGAATGCACATACTCTACTAGCAATTTGTTTCTAAAAGTATTGCCAAACAATGAATCTATGAAATAACAAACAAACCCTAAAGTTTTGTTAAGAAAACAAAGAAGATTGTAAATCACAACAGAACACAAATGTGAAAGGAACATTTAAAAGCTGTGATGTAACCTCACCTTTGTCAGATACCACTCGTGGATACATGACCAGCAGTATAAATGACCACATGGTGTCAAAGTAGACCTCTGTCTTCTGCCTAAGCACAAAGGACATTTCTCATTTGGCATCACTTTATAACGTTCCTCTGACTCGCTTTCACTAAAATAAAATTAATGAACGTTTGAAGAGAAACTACCAGAGATATGAACATTTATAAACAAAATGACACATATGAAAACATATTTATATTATAATTTGGTTATGGAAGGCCCCGATATCACTGCAAAGTAATTAAAATCCATAATTGCTCAACCGTCCGTGCCAGCGTAATCATCCGAATCTCATCTCCCAAACAAAGAAAGGTAACTGTAGTCCCCATCATAGCAGTCTCAGCACACGCCAAAAGACATAAGGCGAAACCGCGCAGAAAGTGAACACAGCCAACTGTTCCCTGTCATAATTTATATTATAAGTGTTTAATAAAGTAGTTATGACTTCTTGTACAACTAATGTGGGAAGGACCTTGGGATGTTGTTCATTTGTCATCATTATGAGGTTATTGTTATGGAGTTATTTGTGAGTCATCATCATTGCACTCCAAACATGTCCATAGATGCTTAGATCCTCTCCTCAGCAAGTCTTGCAGTGTCCAGTGACTGATGACTCCAGCTCTGTGTTGGTTCGCTAAGTCTTTTTAAACGGCCTCTAAGTTTCTCGTCTCTGGTTGTGCTTTATGAAGTGACCCATTCAAGATGTCCCGTTTGTCACCTGTTTATATGAATAAAAAAGTGAAGTAAAGTACCCCTGTCACGCCAAGTGGTGTATAGGGAATATGGTGTTAGTGACCATAAATTTTACAGAACTTCAGCACATGATTTGTGAGGTAATGTGGTCGGTATTATGCCCGTGCTGCTTTACGTTCCCAGTAAAAATCCGGTACCCATTTAAGGTTGGTGTTTATATGAATGTCTCTTATTAATTTAACCTTGTTGTATGCCTCAGTTAGTGTAGTCTGTGAGTGGTCTTTATGTTTTTGACTCATCATCTTCTTTGTCTTCTAGGAACTGTACCCTACATTATTGATTTTTCAAGTCTATTATGGTGATTGATATTGCAAAAGTATGTGAGATTTATTTGTTTCTTTAGGTTCACTATCAAGTTTTTTGCTTATCTTTAGTTTGCTTGGGTATTTTTTGTTGGTTATTTTATCTCCCCAAGATATTAGAAGGTTTCATTCATTACAATTACTATATCAGAAATTAGAACTTTGAGTTGCTTCAAAGTTGAGATGAAAGGGGCACAGCACTATCTTCATTTCTTCTGTCCAGGCAGAGTAGCCAAAATGAAATGTCAGTTTGATGGTAAATGACATTCTTTAAAATAGTAAAATTGTCATATGGAAAGTTAGGACTATGTGCCCTGGTTTTAACAATCAGGCATTTCAAATGTTGACAGTTTTAGAAAGACTTTTTTCTCCAGGCAGTACTGTAAGAAGAATTTTGGAATGACAAGAGACCTATGGACAAGCCAAAACTTATGAATAGCGATGTTCATAGGGCATTTCTTCATTAGTGAAAGGGACTTACCACGAGTGTTACATGACAGGCTGATTTTTTTTAGAAATCCCCAGGGGAAGAAACAAAGAGGAAGACCAAAATACTCTTGGAGAAGACAGACGGAAGTAGAGATAAAGATGATGGGGAAGACATGGAATGATCTTAAAAGAATGGCAAGAAACAGAATGACTTGGACAGTATTTGTTGAACACCTATGCTCCACACGAAGTTGAAAGGTAGAAGAAAAAGAAGAAGAAGAAGAAAGGAACTGGTTGGATCTGTCACCAGAGAGTGTCTCATGGACAGCTAAAATAAGGTGTGCAATCACATCAAGAAGTTGCTTTGCAGAACAAGTGTCAAAAAGGTAAAGAGGAGGCTCAGCATTACACATTAAACTAAAGTTACACACTGCTTCTTCTGCAGCAGGACCTAATATTGACAGATTCTTTTATGAGAGAAGCTGAATGGAGAAGAAAAAAAGCCCACCATGTCCGCGCACACACAAATGACAGGATCTGCTATGCTGATATTTATTAATTTCTTGTTACAGACTACTCGCCAGGACAACAATTTATCTATAAATGTGATAACAAAATTGAATAAAAGTTAGAGAAAAACCTGTACAATCGATGTTAAACCTGAGACAGGATAGACTCAGTTAGGAATTAAAGAACAACATATGTTCGTTTTAAGAAAAGACAGAACTAGTTCTGCAGTGGATACCAGCCCACTGAGATATACTTGGAAACGAGAAAGCAGATGAACTCGCAAAAAAGCAGGTGGGAGTCTTCAACAGTCCAACCCCAGAGCCTCCTCAAAGAAATAAAGGCAATCCTGAAAAAAGGTGCAAAACAGAATGGAGAAAGCTTTATGGAAAATATGAGCCAGAATATGACAGCTTAAACAAACTCAGCAGACATGAGCAGTCAAAGATATTAAAACTCAGGTTATTGAGGCCTCTAAGCACACCTACACAAGACAGGATTCAGTGACATTGCAACATGCAACAGTGGAGCATCCAGACAAGTAAAGTAAAAAAAAAAGTAAAGTGCTCCATCACTCCAAGTGGCGTATAGAGAATATAGTGTTAGTGACCATATTTTTATAGACCTTCGGTACATGATTTTTGGGGTAATGTGATCGGTATTACGCCCATGCCACTTTACTTTTCAAGAAAAAATCAGCACCTATTTAAGGCTGGATGAACCCGGAAGCTGTCGGTTGGGATCTAACCCTACCTCTTGTTCTTTGTAGTTCAGTTCCCTAACCACTGCCAGCATCCAGACAAACTGCAGAATATATCCTGCAGCTCTCTCAACACAATAAGAACACAAATATGGCCCACAGAAACAACCCTACATGACTGCGGCACTCTCAACACCCTAAGAACACAAATATGGCCCACAGAAACAACCCTGTACAACAAGCTATGGGGAACCAGTGAAAACCTCAAACACACCCTCTTGTTCATGACCATCCCTGATCTACTAAACACTCAGTAACAGTTGTTCACTGAAGAGAGGAGAAACCTAGAAAAAAAGAGTAAATAATTGTGTAACTTTATAAATTATTCATGAAATCAGAGCATACAAATTTATGCCAACTCAAACTTGGATTTAGTGACAAAAAGAAGACTGAATATAAAGATTCAAATGTGACAAGTATTACACATTACATGCCATGCAGAAATTAAATGAAAAGAAATTTAGTTAGTTTAAAAAAAAATAAAAGAGAATCATAACTTTTATTATGTAAGAAATACACTGACAATTTGGGATTTTTAAAACAACTAACCATAAAGGAAAAAAAATATGGCCGCACTATAAGTAGACAAATTCAACTGGAACTCAAAGTGAAGAAGGACATAAGGCCAATGAATACCTAAAGCAGCAGAAGCCAGATTACTCAGAGCATCATGGATTGAGTTAATGAGTTAAATATAAATCTGCAAGCAGGTAAGGTAATATAGTGTACTATATTCTTATTGAACAGGAAGTAACAAACAAACAGAATGTTCCAAAAATGCCTAATATCATAGGAAAATCTACAGAAACTTACATACAAAAATTAAACTTGAACACATATTTTTTTTTTTAATTAAAGAAAGTGTTTAGTGCGTTCACTAATGTTCTTTACACATGAAATTGGATGATATTGATTGAAGGTGATGACGTCTCGCTGCACAAGAATACAAAGTCAAATCATAACAATTTTCATTAATTAAAATTAAAGTCACAAATCTTATAGAATTGTAGCATGTGCTGTTTTTTTTTTTCATTGTTTTGTGAGAATGCAAAAATAAATAACTACCACACCTTGAAATTGTTGATGAATGGGAAATTTGTTTTTGATTCTTGAAGGCAGTAATTAGTAAAACTAGATGTAAAACAAAGGAAGAAATCAGCTGGAACACAGACAGGTAACCCAATATTTGAAATGGTCGCACAGCACTGAGGCTCTGCTCTCTGGACATGTACTGAACCTGTTAAAAAAAAACAAAAAAAACAGTTGTATATAGTTGTACTAGTTGTAAATATAGCTACATATGAAATTAAAACAGATTATAAAATACTATTGCTTAAAAAAAAGGATATACACAAATATTGTTATAAATGGACATAAACAAATAATAATGTGACAAACAACTAGAATTAAAAAAAAACATACATAAATGAACATAAACACAGCTACTGTAGAAAAATGGCAATTAAAAAAATGATCAGAGAGAGACAGAGAGAACTTAAATTAATAAATAATAAACAATTTGAGCTAAGCTATAATTAATAATGTTCAATTTATTTCATACTGAGACTTACCAATGTGTGAAAAGATAAATATTTGATATTGAGGTTTATAATTAAAACAAAATGTAGGTAACATTATCTAATATTTTATAGCATCTTCTCTTTGACAAGGAATTCACAGATTATATTACATTCCAGAACAAAAATATTCCAGAAATGAAGCTACATTTATCTTCTATTCTGTTTCAACATGTGTTATCTTACATAGTGTATTCCTGCAACTCTTTTGGCTAAATGGTAGAAGACACCATTTATGTAGAAAACTGCTAAATGCACTCGATGTATTACAGTGACTATGTTACGAATCAGAGGGAGGATTTTCAAGATGGCATCCTGTGTAGATGATCCAAGTGAGAATGTATCTGAACTTCTTAATTGGTGCTCTAACTTGTCTAATGCTGTTTGCAGAATATATGGAGCACACACTTGCAGAGCAACCATCAGACCTCTTCTCTGGTTGAATGAAACAAACATAAATTATTAAAAGAGATATATATATAAAATATGTTAAAAGGACTAAAGCTTCGTTATATTATATGCAGAAAGCACACACAATTTACTATTGGATATAGAAGTAGGTGAAAAGAACCTAGAATGAGCTCAAGAATATAGCTATCATTGTCATGATATAACAAATGTTCAAAAATTGTAAGATAGAAATAAATAAAAGAATAGGAATGGCAAGAGCAATTTTAACAACATGAAAAATATAAGCACATAAAAGTAGATAACATCAGAACTGAAACAATGAATTGTAAAATGTTATATTCATTCAACATTCCTGTAAAGTGCAGAAACATGGGCATCAAATAAGAAAACAGAGTAAAGAATTGAAACCGTTGAGATGTGGAGTTATAGAAACATTGGGGAGAATTAGGTGGAAGGAAAGGAAGACAAACAAGGAAGTTCTGAATCTGCAGAAAATAAAAAAAAGAACTACCAAACACAATTCAAGCAAAACAACAGACATTTTTGGAACATGTGAAAAGACACAATAGGCTACTCAAAATCATCTTGGAAGGGTAAGGTTGAAGAGGCTGAGACAGACCAAGACTAAAGCAGACTGATGGTATCAAAAGATAGACAGGTGAACCTATGGTAGCATGTACCATCAAGACAGGAGACAGAATAAAATGGCGCTCCATGATGACCAACCTTCGATGTGGCAACAGCATCCATTGAACATAGCAGCTAAATCGACTGGAATTTAAAAAAATATCAATAGCAGAACTGATAAGAAATGTCATGAACAGGAAATTGTGTAAAAAAATTACTGTCTAAACCAGAAGATGTGATAGTGTAGATGATAATGGATATGGCGGAAACGACAACCACATAACAGAAAATTTAAGTAACACTCTTGTAGCAATTTTGAATACGAGGTGTTGGAAAGTTGATAATATTGCCTTATATATATATATATATATATATATATATATATATATATATATATATATATATATACAAGGCAATATTATATATATATACACACACACACACAAGAATAGAAACAAGAAAAAGAGTTCTTGAATGTTATGTGGCACCAGCCTTAACATATGGACGTGAATCATGGACAATAGGACAACAGACAAGAAAATCACTGGAGGCTGTAGAAATGGGGTTTTACAGAAGAATGTTAAAAATATCATAGACAGCTAAGAAGAGTAATGAAAATGTTCTGAAAGAGGTCAAAGCAAAAAGAAAACTAATTTCCAATATTAGGAAGAAACAATCATCATTTTTTGGCTATGTAATGAGAAGGGAACAGCTGGAATATATTGTGACAACTGGGAAAATTGAGGGACGAAGAGAAAGAGGGAAGCAAAGAGAAAAGATACCAGACAGCTTAAGAGAATGGCTTGGCACAAGGTCAACAATAGAAATGATAAATGACTGCCGAGATCGAAAGTTGTGGAGAGACATGATCACCTATGCCAGCAGGCTTGGTACTTGATGATGATGATACACACACACACACTCACACATATAGGCATTTCAAGGAATTTAGATAAACAAAAAGAACACTGATGTCTGACGTCTGCAAGAGACATTTATATAACTCACCCATCTTGATGGTAAAGCTCTGAATGACTTGTCAGTCTGAATGATGTTTACATACTCTTCTCCAACAGTCTGGAGGTCTGAAATATCTCACATTATTAAAACAAAATCTCTGCACAAACTTCTAACAATGACATAAACAGTGATATAAAGAAGAATTCTATCTATCTATTGACCTTTCGAGCCGTAACCGGCCCATAGGGCGTAGACCAAGATACACCTTCTCCTATATGAATTTTTGTTCTAGCAGTTTTCTTTTAAAGATATTTTATCAAATCTCGCCATCTGTCTCTGTTCTGTGCAAGCAGTTCTATCTCATTGAGGGAGCCGATTCCTGCTGCTCTTGCCTCTCTCATCAATGTTCTTCTCAGTGTCTCCCTGGGTCTTCCTCTTTTTCTTTTACCTGTTGTTTCCCATATGAGGGCTTGCTTTGCTATTCGATTATTAAGAAGAATTACTGATTTAAAAAAAAAATTTTTTTTGGTTGTGTTCGCCAGCTTTTACCTCTGATGAAGTCCCTAGAGACCGGGAAGAGAGACCGGGAAGAGAATTTTGCGTGTTAATCCGTTTTTTTCCTGGCAGCTGTGTGCACAGGGGTCCCTTGCCGCACAGGCAGATTACTCCGACTTCGGAGGTACTCATATTTTCTTCCGTCCATGAGTAATGACGTTTCAAGCCGGGCCTCGCTGCTGAGACCAGGGGTGGTTGCCGCAGAGAGAAATCATAAATAAAAATCCCAACTAGCCGAAATTTGAACCCACAACCTCTCTGTCTCGAGGCCCTCACTGATTTGTTTAATTTCTAATAAATTATTTTTATTTTGCATTTCAAAAATAAAAAAAAGCTAAAATTAATGAGCACATAATTATGAACGCTAGAGGTATAAAATGATACAATTTACACATCTTGTAAAGCGACACAGAATTTGATTGCAAATATTTGTTTACAAATTTATATTTTGAAAAAAATAATTTTAAACAAAGAAAATGTGCTGTAACAAATGAGTTTGAAATTATTGCAAGATTACATTTCAAATACAGAGAAGTAAATGTTATAATAAATGTTACCCTTAGGGAAAAATGGAAGACAGTATGATAACTGCTGGAAAAAGAGATGTGAGAAAACTGTGAAAGAGCATTCTAGCAATGTATTTTAAAATGCTGACAAAAGGGTAAATATGTTTTCATCAGTCTAGGATAAAATCAAAATATCATGGATAATTTCTTGGAATTAGAAAACAATATTAAAGTTAGTGCTAATAAAATATTCAAAACAGAAGGTCATGGTGATCAATTTGATGGCAGCACAATAAAGAAATGTTGATGAAGCTGTTTAATCAATTAAAGATAACATCACAAGTAAAGATGGAGTTTGATTTAATCTGGCCTATTACCTGAGAAAGTTGTGAAATAAAAATATGTAAGATCTGCAGTAATATCCAGATATTTTCGCCACTGGATCCAAACTCTGGGTCCTGAGAAAAGATATTCAATTTAGTTAATGCAGTGTTAATTGTTTAATGCACAATATACATTATGAATGACACTTTTGTTGTTATAAAAGTCAAAATAAATGGACAAGAACTAGAATCACTTGATAAATTTAAATACCCAGGATCAAATATTAGTGATGAAGTTTCAAAACCTGAAATAATGGCTAGGATAGCACAAACTACAGCAACCCTTACAAGACTTAAACCTATTTGAAAAGACAAGATATTACTCTTGGCTATAAACTCAAGCTGATGAGCACCCTCGTTATATTCATTTTTTTAAAAACAAGGACCCTTACAGCAGAGCTTAAGAAAAAAATGCAAGCGATGGAGATGAATGTTATTATAAGGTTTTGGGTATCTCTTATTTAGATCATGTCATGAATGAAAAAGTTCACATAAAGATAAAAGAGATCAGAGTACATAGTGATCTTTTGACTTTGTTAAGAAAATCAAAATCAAATGGTTTGGCCACTTATCTCAATCATCTACAAAGAACTGTGAAATTAGGGAGAAGGACAAGTAAACACAGAAATAAATGTGAAGATAACATCAAAGAATGGACAGGCCTTAACTTTTCAGCATCCCAAAGAATGACTGAAGAGAGAGACACATGGAAAAGGTTGATAAAGTCTGTTTGTAGTACCCCAATGATGTTATGGGATGGAATGAAAAAGAATGACACTATAAAGAATTTAATGAATAAATCTTTTACAAGAAAATTATTTTGCTTACTTGGTTGGTCTATACTTTATTTATGAAAATCTCTATATAAAATAGCAGCAACAATTGACACACCTTATTTATAAAAGGCAGCTAATGACACCATATTTCCACTGCATATATTTAGAAAATATCAAAATGCTGACATTTGGCAAAGCAGCAAACTTATAACTAAAACTAAAGGCCATTGTTTACAACACCTAAATCACCAGTATCCTTTTATTTGGCAATGAATCATGGGCAACTTATGCAAAGCAAGAATGAAGGCTAAATGCACTCAAACTCAATATGCGATGCCAACACTACATTCTTAATATCACCTGGAAGGACAATCCCCTGGGGAAAGAAGGGGGGGGGGGGGGGGGACTCAGATTTGTTAAAATGTTTGTAAATGTAACATGAAGACTCTAAACATAAACCTTACAGTCTGGGAAGAGCTAGCAGCAGACTTTAAACTTTGGAAACACACTATGATGCTCAATTCAACAGGAAGTAGGCAGATTCATAGAAAAAGAGAATACAGGATGAAAGAAAAGACAAAAAATAACATTTCCGCCTACATCACCCAAAAATGTGCTATGGCCAAAGAAAAATATGGTCACTAACACCATATTCCACCTACAAGGCGTGGAGGGGACCTTTACTTACATGTATTTACACTGAGTATGTAATAACAAATATACTTCGTTGAGTCAGAATTAACCTACGAAACAGTAAGAGTAATTGATAATTAATGAGTATCGACTGTATCGAATTGCATATTAAGTAGGGCTCTGACGTAAGACAGTTAGTTGAGTAGTCACTTCTAGGCTCTAGTCTGACTCGCGGAGTGTGCAAATCTAAAATTGTATAGTCTGCATCACTCACTGCTGTGTGGTTGTATGTTTTACTAGAAAGTTAGTCAAAATAGTCAAATAGTGTAAGAGTAGACTCTCTTACTATTAGACTTAGAACCAGTTGAGTTAGACTGTAGAGTAGTTCTAAACTAAAAGTTAAAAGTGACATATTCATAAATTGTAACTAAGAATAGCAAAATGTTACATCTTCTCAATATTCCTGTATGGTGCAGAAACATGGACATTAGACCTGAAAACAGAACAGAAAATTGAAGCCTTTGAAATGTGGATTTATAGAAGAATAGGTAGAATTGGATGGAAAGAAAAGAAAACAAACGATGAAGTTTTAAAACAACTGAAAATGAAAAAAGAACCACTAAACACAATTAGAGCAAGACAAATGATATTTTTTGGTCATGTTAAAAGACACAACACAACAGTCTAGTCTAATAATAAAAGTAATATTAGAAGGGAAAATACAAGGTAAAAGTAAAAGAGGCAGAGGCATACCAAGACTAACATGGACGAGTAACATCAACAGATAGACAAGTCAGTCAGCCTATGGCAATCTGCACCATCAAAAAAGCAAGAGACAGAGTGGAATGGCGCTCCATGGTAGCCATCCTTCGATGCGGAGAGGGCACTCAATGATGAATTCATATTGTGACACAGTCCAAAGTAAGTAGTAAGTCCTCAGCCTAACTTAGGTGTAAAACTAAATAATTATAAAATAGTCAATAGTGGTTATAGTCGTTCACAGTCACAGTTCATCCAATCCATTTATCATCCAACCCAAACGTCACGGCGACAAACCTGCAATTCTCTGACAAATATCAGCAAATGATGATCTCAACGAAATCAAGAAATTGTCATCCTTTTGATGAGAACGTATTATTTCAGCTGCGCCGGCAGGTCGAAACATTTTTCTCCCTGTTACACAGACACCAACTCAAAACTGTTTTGTTTTCATCGTCCAGCTTATTGAGAAATCGAAAGCGGAAACAGAAATATATATTTTTCTTTCTACGCAAAGAAGAGGGAGTTACCCATAAATCATTGAGTTATTGAGTATTTTCAGCTCATCATCATTGCATTCCGAACATGTCCATATGTGCTCAGATCCCCTCCTCAGCAATTCCCTCAGTGTCCAGCGACTGACGACTCCAGTTCTATGTTAGTTGATAAGTCTTCTTACACTTACACGGCCACTAAGTGTTTCATTTCTGGCTTTGCCCATCTTAACTCCCATTTCCATCATCCGAAGAAGTGACGTGGATCTATGTTTGCCGAAGTCCTGTGCTCTTCCCACATCTCGGAGTGCATTGATGATGTCCGCCCGATCCATCGGTTGCCCGTCCTCAACGACAGCGCAGCTAGCCAACCTGTCCGCTCTTTCATTTCCCCGAACTCCCGCATGTCCAGGGACATAGACAAAGGTGACCTTACGTATTTTGGATTTCTGCAACGACTCTACCCATTGCATGTGTACAGAGCCCGCCTCCACTTTTTTTTATCATGCTCATTGAATCACTCAGTATACATGCGTGGGTGTAGTCTTGTGACTCTAACCATTTGAATGCCTTGGTCACTGCCATCGCCTCCATTGTCATGCTACTCGTGGTCACGACGTATGCACCACTGTCTTCGTAGACTATTCTGCCTGCCGAGCGTGCTGTAAATGACCATGCACTTCTTTGGTGTCGTCTTACAGATCCGTCTGTATAGATGACTGCATCTTTCTCATCGGTGTTATCGCAGATGAGACCGTTGACCTCAGCATTAACCACGACCGGGTTCTGTTCCCTACTTTTCCTGTCGTGTGTGACAATACACGAGAAAGTCCCCTTGAATGACGTAGGCACCGGTATCCACTCCTCACCAACGCTGATATTGGTAAGCCCACAGACCTGTTTGATGACATCTTCTGCTCGGCCCACCCATGATTTGCCTCTTTTTAGCCTGTCACCTTTCTCTGTGTTGAGCACGTGGTGCAATGAATGCTCTGTATCTGTACTAATCTTCAGGTATGCTCGTGCTCTCCAGATCTTGATTCTGTTATCCATGGTTGGAAAGTCAAGAAGATACCTCATTGCTACACAGGGAGTGTCCCTCGTACATCCCAGGATAATGCGCATGGCTTCATTTTGTATTTTCTCCAGCCTATCAATTGTAATAACAGCCATAAATCATTATGAAATTTCACCATCATGTGCCTTGCCGATTTGTGTAAGCGATCATGTCCATCCACAATTCTCCGTTCACAGTGTATCGTATCAATTCTGCTTTTGATTGTTTGCCGTGACAGCTCACCAAGCTATCTAGTAACTTCTCTCTTTGTTGTCTGCTACATCTCTTTCCCTAAATGTTGAACATTTTAGCAAAGTATTCCAACATTGTTTATCAGCTTAGGTAATTTTACCTGCTACTGTATGCAGTAAACAGTACAACCTGTGGCTGCCTTGCAGGTAAGCTCGGGAGAGTAAAAGGCTAAGGGATGGTACCCCGAAGTAAAACAAGCCCACTGCCTTGTGGGTGAGACTTTTTAGTCAAAGGCTAGCGGAGCCAATCGTAAACAACCGTATGTCTTTTTCTTTGTTGTTACCATTACCTCTGTCTTTTTGCTATTAAGGCTGATTCCTTTATTTTTGCTTTTTTTTCACTATAATGTCCAACATTTCTTGTAACTCATTTTCACTCTTAGCGATTAAGACTGTATCATCAGCATACCTTAGATTATTTATATTATGACCTCCAATTGTTATTCCAGGCATGCCCCTTATGGATATTAAAATAATCTCACTATAAATATTAAACAAATCTGACGACAGCACATAACCTTGTCTAACACCCTGTTTTATTTGTTGAAACATTCCTAATTGTTTTCCATTTCTTATGGCCGCTGTTTGTTGTCAGTGCATGTTCTTTATTATTCTTAGATCTTTGCTGTCTACGTTTATACTTTCTAAAATTTAGATTATTTCTTGGTGCTTTACTTTGTCAAATGCCTTGGTATAATCTATGAAACATAGGTATAGATCTGATATATATATATATATATATATATATATATATATATATATATATATACTTATACGTTCATATTTCTACATTTCACCTATCCTATGTAGCACATATAACTCTCTCATATCATCATCTCATTTCTTACCCCTCCGTCCACTTCATCCTAGATGTATTAATATTTATCTGTGCCTCATCGTGTGATCTCGTTGTTCTCGATTTCTGAAGAAAGCCGCATGCAGGCCGAAACGTCAGTATTCTATTATGTTCCTTTTTTTTATAACGCTGTCACCATACCTTAGAGGAGTGTACGTTACACCTAACTACTGGCTCCATAGACAGACAGACAGACAGGCAGGCAGAAGTGCAGGCAGGCAAGCAGGTAGGTAGGTATAGGTAGGTATGTAGGTAAGTAGGTAGGTAGGTAGGTAGGTAGATAAATAGATAGATAGATAAGTTGATTAATTGATTGATAGATAGATAGATAGATAGATAGATGGATGGATGGATGGATGGATGGATGGATGGATGGATGGATGGATGGATGGATGGATGGATGGATGGATGGATGGATGGATGGATAGATAGATAGATAGATATATAGATAGATAGATAGATAGATAGATAGATAGATAGATAGATAGATAGATAGATAGATAGATAGATAGATAGATAGATAGATAGATAGATAGATAGATAGATAGATAGATAGATAGATAGATAGATAGATAGATAGATAGATAGATAGATAGATAGATAGATAGATAGATAGATAGATAGATAGGACATACAGATAGATATATAGATAGATAGATAGATAGATAGATAGATAGATAGATAGATAGATAGATAGATAGATAGATAGATAGATAGATAGATAGATAGATAGATAGATAGATAGATAGATAGATAGATAGATAGATAGATAGATAGATAGATAGATAGATAGATAGATAGATAGATAGATAGATAGATAGAACATGTCTATTTAGTACTACTGTCTGCCAGTTTCTGGATCTGTTGAACTACTTTTTTGCTCATCAAGTTCTTTACATCATCATGCTCAATCCATTGTATTATTTGTCCAAAAACCATTTGTTTCTAATCGTTTGCTGTTCCTTCACAGATGATCTTGATGGAAAGGTAGACAGCGTCTGAGGCAGACACAAGCGAGCTCGGACTGCTGTCGTCAGAGACTAGGAAAAGAAAAGATTTGAACTCAATCAAAACTAGCAGACAATTGGAAATAATGAAGAAAACTCGTGAACAATTCATCATGCATGCGCCCCAGAGGCTTACAAGGGAGCTAAGGAATGAGGCCGGTAGACTGAGTTGACATCATGTTTACACTCAAAAAAAAAAAGCAAACCGTTTCACTCATTTATTTTCCTCTCGGATCAATGTCGACACAAAGGGTGGAAGTCATAATTCACCACTATTGACGATCTGCTGCTAGTTCTTTATAGTTCTTGGTTGTTTCTTAGCCCCATGGTTGAGTCTTACCTAGTAATTGTTCTGCTTATAGAGATTCTATTAGTCTGCCTTGTTTTCTTTTTCCCACGACAGCCACACTTTTCTTACCATTTCCTTTTCATACACACAGGATAGACATTTTTCTTTAACATATTTGGAATATTTTTGTTTTAAATCTTTTGTTATTAGTTTTGTGTGTGTGTTTTTCTTGTTTGTTCCTGCTGAAGGCCTATTGGGCCGAAACGTCGTTTAGTCTGTGTCGTCCACTTATCACGTAAAGCTTCTAACATACCATTTTTTTTGTATTTTTTAATTTTTCCTCATATTCAGCTTTACTGCAGCTTCGCATTTTTATGCATTCATTTGCATTTCTTTGCCTTAACCCCTTTCTTTTTCCCAGATGGCTTCCACATGAATACCTGACGGGAAGTCTTTCTTCATTCATTCTCAGCACATGACCGAGGTATTTCTTCATTCATTCTCAGCACATGACCGAGGTATTTCTTCATTCATTCTCAGCACATGACCGAGGTATTTCTTCATTCATTCTCAGCACATGACCGAGGTATTTCTTCATTCATTCTCAGCACATGACCGAGGTATTTCTTCATTCATTCTCAGCACATGACCGAGGTATTTCTTCATTCATTCTCAGCACATGACCGAGGTATTTCTTCATTCATTCTCAGCACATGACCGAGGTATTTCTTCATTCATTCTCAGCACATGACCGAGGTATTTCTTCATTCATTCTCAGCACATGACCGAGGTATTTCCAACGCCTCTTTCTAATAAAGCTCGACACGTTTTCTTGTTTTGATTCGTCTCTTATCTGTTCATTTGGAATGTATTTTGTCAAGCTAATGTTTGAGATCCTACAGAGACACTTTCTTTCAAAGGCATTTAATTTCCTATCTAAAGTATTGGTGGATTTCCAACTTTCACATCCATATGTTAGCACTGGTATCACACAGGAGTTGAACAATTTTTTTTTAAGTTCTGTCCCTTTACTGAAAACTTTGAATCTCCAGATGTTCGTCAGTTTGATTGAAATAACCACTAGGTGCTTCTTAATTGTCTTCACCTTATGTCTTTTGGTGTGTGCTGAAGCTGCTATGATGGGGACTGCAGCTACATTTCTTTGTTTGGAAGATAAGATATTAATTCGGATGATTCCACTGACACGGGTGGTTGAGCAATTATGGATTTTAATTCGTTTGCAGTGATACCGGGGCCTTCCATAACCATAACAATTGTTTTTAACAAATGACCTTCACACGTGTGTTCACTAGTCATCTTTGTGCAGGTCGATTGTTGCCAACACAGACGCACAGTGGCTAGTGCTATTGACGGCAAGTCGGATACTACTCGTGCTACTCAAACCTATCAATACTTTCGGCTCCTCAGCAAGAGAGAAATATATATATATATATATATATATATATATATATATATATATAGAGAGAGAGAGAGAGAGAGAGAGAGTGGAAAGAGGTTAAAGGAAATAGAATAAAGGAAATAAAGAAATATTAATGATGATGATACTAACAATAATTACAAATCATTTATTTAAAGACTTCCGTTTCCAGGATTGTGGAACAAAGTTCATGTTCTCTCGATCGCTGCAGAAAATGCATTTGGGGACTGATTAATTTCGGCTTTCCAATGCAATTTTCTGCGTTAAAGTCAAAATGATGTTCAACTTACAAATCTGCGCCGATGAAGCGGCGTCGTACACACGGCAATATTCCTTTTTCACAAGTCAAGTGTTGTGAATGCGACCTTCCACCGTCTAGAGTTGATCTGCGGTTTACTTCAATACGTTGAGTGCTGTTAAATGCCGTCTTTGGAATTGTTTGACGCAAGTTATTTACATGTTACAACTCATTAATGTGGATTGCTCCGTCAAGCCAACCGAAGATTTTTTCTCTTTAAGGAATTTGCACCGTGGTTCGTTCGTTGTAGGCTGCATTCACTATAGTAATCGGGAATCTATGGGAATCAATCGGGAATCATTGTTGTGTGTGCTACGTCATCATAATGACTCATCATATATCCCTAGACCGGCCATACGCTAATCTTACGGTCTGTTGTTTGATGTGCGACGGGGATAACCCGATGACTAGCTGTGTATTATATGTTTGGAATTGGAGTCAAAAACGATGCCCAAACATCATCAAGCGCTATGCATTAAAAAAAAATATGACGACCATCATTTTCAGAAGGACGTGAGCTTCCGATCAAAATAGTGGATAGGCGGCAGGAACCATTGATGGCTATGTATAAAAAGTGTTCCTTTTTGCAGTTTCCTCATATCCAAGTCCGGCTTGTTGCACGAGCTACTGAGTTGAGTGCTCTGTCCACACCGTGAGCTGTGTGTCTCATCCGTTTTGATCATGTTTCGATATTCCCTTTGTTTACGATGAATGATGATATCGTATGCCAAGGAATAGTTGGCTGTGTTCACTTTCTGTGCGGTTTCGCCTTATGTCTTTTAGCGTGTGCTGAGACTGATATGATGGGGACCGCAGTTACATTTCTTTGTTTGGGAGATGAGTTAGTAATTCGGATGATTCCACTGGAACGGGCGGTTGAGTAATTATGGATTGTGATTCGTTTGCAGTGATATCGGGGCCTTCCATTACCATAACCATAACCATTTATTTAAAAAAATCTTTGCGGCATTTTCCCATTACTGACGTCTGTCGATGAGGGGGACGCAATTTAGGACAGGAGGATGAAGTCCCTTGTTCTTAGTAATTTCCACGAGGTAACACATTTAATATAGAAATAAGGGGGAAAAAGCATATTATAATATAAAAGAATAAATACTAAAATAACAATTCACAACTCCAATGTTAAGTCAGTCTTATTATAGGGCTGTGAAACATGGAGAACAACTAAAATGGCAATCAAGAAGATACAGACTTTCATTCATGGATGCTTACGCAGAATAAAAGGATGGCAATGAAAATCACTAACATAGAATTAAGGAAATGTACCAGTCAAATACCTGTGGATAAAGAGATACAGCAAAGACGATGGCGCTGGATAGGACACACACTGCGGAAGCCAACTGAGAGTATTACACAACAGACCCTTTTCTGGAATCCTCAGGGAAAAAGACAAAGAGAAAGACCAAGGAATTCTTGGAGAAGACAGATAGAAGCAGAGATGAAGATGATGGGAAAGACATGGAACGATCTTAAAAGAATGGCAAGAGACAAAACGGCTTGGAAAGGATTTGTTGAAGACCTACGCTTCACAAGGAGCTGAAAGGTAGAAGAAGAAGAAGAATATAAAAGAATGAAGAGAACTGATAACTCTCGGTTAGGGAGAGCCAAGACATAGTCGGATCTCCTTGACGAATAGGCTGAGGCCATCATCGGTGTTGGAAGCGATACAAGTGACTAAGATAGTCCCATTCAAAGTTGTAGCTCCCGTGATATATAGCCAGTAGGCACAGTTTCATGTATTAGGCCATATCATAAGAGGTCAGGGCAAAAGAAGGTCATGGATAACACGGGCGGAGGACATTGTTCAACAGACGTGTCCACCAGGAAACATTGAACCCGACTGGGAGATACTTGTTTTATTAGGAAAGTGCAGCAATACAATTTATTCCCAAGCTGTGATCGTAACACTATGTTATAGTCATGAGAACGCCTTCGCGTAAGACATTGTCCACAGTAGCTAATTTGTGTATTAGCTGAGTGGCAGTGTTCCGAAGCGTTAGGCTTCTCGTGGCAAGGCGCGGTGCCATGTAGTACGGGTTCAATCCTGCTTCGGACCATATATTGTTCTTTGTTTTTTTCTGTTGTTATTTGTTTGCCATTTTTTTCTGAGTGCTGTAATACATACCTCTTCCTCCTATGATTCCCTGAATTATCGGCTCGGAAGTTTCCCTCTGTAATAATATTCATTTATTATTATTTGTCTCCGAGGAGAAGTGGATGTGGGTGCCAGCAGAGTGCTCTACGTCCTTTTCGGTTTGCGTAACTTTGAACAGAGAATGTAGACAACGAAACCCTGTAGCTGTGACGGCTGAGGTGCAGGTCTTGATATTTGAAAATTCATCTAAGGACGCATCAGTCATTTACACTGATGGATCCGTTGTTCGGCACAGTCGGAGCTCGGAGAGGGAGGGGTTGGGGGTGGGGGTGGGGTCCATGGTTCAGGCCAGAGAAAGAACAAGAAAGAAGGAAAGGAGTGTTTTCGTGGTAACTACAAGTAGTTTGATCATGGAAGGAACTAAAGCAATGGTCTCGCTAAAAAAAACAGTCTTTTACTAGCGTGTGCTTTCTGAATGATTCAGTGAGTATGCTCAGGAAAATCCAAGGAGGTTGGGCAATAGATGGAATCACTTAAGAACTCAAGTATGATTGGAATATAGTTAATCTGCCCTTCTGGACACTCCAGTGTGAGAAGAAACGAAGGAGCTGACAGCCTAGCTGGAACAGCTGCCGTGGATGTCGGAATTACAATTTGACAGGGCAGACTTTCTGAATGTCCTCAGGAAGGTAGGGGGCGCTGATGATTCAATCAATGAACATGAATCTACAACCATATTCAGACTGCACGGACGTTAGGTCAAACCTGAGAATACCAGGTAGGAGCGCTCCGCGGCGAAACAGACGAATAATAAATAACACAGAGCTGCAGTCATCAGTCTCCACACACTGAGGAGCATATTAGGGAAGAGATCTGAGCACTTATGGATATATCCAATGTGCAATGAGGATGATCTGTCGACTAAACTAAACTAAACTAAACTAAACTAAACTAAACTAAACTAAACTAAACTAAACTAAACTAAACTAAACTAAACTAAACTAAACTAAACTAATAGAGGTCAAGGGTCCATAACTTTTCCTCGCTGTCATTACTTTCCACAACTTAGGGAATCAGACCCATTCTTTTTACAGACAAGTCGACTTGACAGCATCAAGCTGCATTTGTGCCCTGGTTTACATATTCGCTAAGCGAGAGAGCTACCACTACACTACTGGTGCTATCAGTATATTGACATGTAGCTACGTCCCATCACTGCATTTCCATGCTGGTAGCTTCTCTTTTTACTTAGACTTATCTTTTGACCAGTTTCAATTATGAAAGAAAACGTTTGAACATGATAACAGTTGATATCAGTTTGACGTTTCAAGTCTTTTTGTCCAAACTTCTTCTTCTTTCCTTTCTCATTTGCCTTTCAGCGTCGAGGGGACGCGAGGCGAGGGGACGCGCGTCCAGACATGGTCTGTCCAAACGGTCGAACTAATTCAGGAGTTAAATAATTTATCACATACATCAGCTTGTTTACCTGCTACAGTTGTTGTCTAGTAGGCACGTCTTATGTAGAAAGGAAAGGAAATAAATAAAACAATTGTAGACAAACAAACATAAAGCAAGAAGCACGGAGGGCAGCAAAGATAAATAACTGAACATATAAAAGAGACATTTGGAAGCGATGTTATAGTATAAGAAGCGGAAAGTGGAAAGATAAATAACTGAACATATAAAAGAGACATTTTTTAAAACGATGTTATAGTACAAGAAGGGGAAAGATAAAGAACTGAACATATAAAAGAGACATTTTAAAACGATGTTATAGTACAAGAAGGGGAAAGATAAATAACGGAACATATAAAAGAGACATTTGGAAGCGATGTTATAGTACAAGAAGTGGAAAGATAAATAACTGAACATATAAAAGAGACATTTTAAAACGATGTTATAGTACAAGAAGGGGAAAGATAAATAACTGAACATATAAAAGAGACATTTGGAAGGGATGTTATAGTACACGAAGTGGAAAGATAAATAACGGAACATATAAAAGAGACATTTGGAAACGATGTTATAGTACAATAAGGGGATAGTAGTGAGTATGCATGAAAGAAAGGGTAAAGTTATTGAGTTATTGAATTATTGAGTTATTAGCGGGTCATCATCATTGCACTCCGAACATAGGGTAAAGTTTTGATAGCGCTATTAAATGAGTAATCATCATCATCATCATCATCAACTACCAAGACTGCTTTCGTAGGTGACCATGTCTCTCCACAACTTTCGATCTCGATAGTTATTTATCATTTCTATTGTTGAACTTCAACAAACCATTCTCTTAAGCTGTCTGGTTGTCTTTTCTCTTTGCTTCCCTCTATCTCTTTGTCCCACAATTCTCTCAGTTGTCACAATAGATTCCAGCAGTTCCCTTCGCGTAACATGGCTAAAAAATAATGATTGTTTCTTCCTAATATTGGAAATTAGCTCTCTCTTTGCTTTGTCTTCTTTCAGAACGTTTTCATTGCTCTTCTTAACTGTCCTTGGTATTCCAACATTCTTTTGTCAAACTACATTTCTACAATGGGAGCCGCGATAGCTCAGTGGTTAGTGAACTGGACTACAAAGGACAAGAGGTAGGGTTCGGACCCAACCGACGGCTTCCGGTTCACCCAGCATTTAATGGGTACCGGGTTTTGGGAAATTAAATCGGCACGGGCGTGATGCCGACCACATTACCCCAAAAATCATGTGCCGAGGGTACGTAAAATTTATGGTCACTAATAACCATATTCCCTATACGCCACTTGGCGTGACGGGGGTACTTTATTATTATTTTTTTTTTACATTTCTTCAATCCCCAGTGATTTTCTTGTCTGCTGACCTAATGTCCATGATTCACACCCATATATTCAGACTAAATGAGTCTACCTAAATGAGTAATAAAGTAAAGTAAAGTAAAGTACCCCCCGTCACGCCAAGTGGCGGCGTATAGGGAAATATGGTGTTAGTGACCCTATATTTTACAGACCTTCAGCACATGATTTTTGGGGTAATTAAATGAGTAATACCAAAGATAAATCAAGACCTGCCAAGATTTATCAACCTTGGAAAAGAAATCCGACATTCAAATCTCGCTTTCAGATAACCTTTCGTGCCCAGACGACGTTTGACGTTATAATCAACTTTCTCAATATATATATTTTTTTTGCATTTTGTCATAAGTCACGTGAACCCGTTTCTACCAGGCAATGAATATTCCTCTTATTCTGACAGTGATATTCTATCTTAGAATGTTATCGGGATTATTAACACTTGTGGGAAATGACACGGTAAGAGCTTAACATTGGGAACGGATGTCATAAAACAATGTCACGATTAGTTTCGACATAATTCCTGCATCGAGTAGCAGCGACTAGGGCCTGATATACGCTAAATAAGCTACTTCTTCTACCTTTCAGCTCCCTGTGGAGCATAAGTTTTCAACAAACACTTTCAGCTCCCTGTGGAGCATAGGTCTTCAACAAACACTTTCCAAGTCGTTCTGTTTCTTGCCATTCTGTTAAGATCATTCCATATCTTCACCATCATTTTCATCTCTGCTTCTGTCTGTTTTTACCAAGAATTTCTTGGTCTTCCTCTTTGTCTTTTCCCCTGGGGAATCCAAAAAAGGGTCTGTTGTGTAATACTCTCAATTGGCTTCCGTAGTGTGTGTCCTATCCAGCGCCATCGTCTTCGTTGTATCTCTTTATCCACTGGTATTTGACTGGTACATTTTCATAATTCTATGTTAGTGATTTTGTCCTGCCATTTCCATCCTTTTATTCTGCGCAAGCATCCATTAATGAAAGTCTGTATCTTCATGATTGCCAATTTTGTTGTTCTCCGTGTTTCACAAACATATAATAGGACCGCCTTAACATTTGAGTTGAAAATTTTTATTTTTGTATTTAACCTAATTTCTTTGGATTTCCATATGTTTCCCAGTGCAATGAAAGCTCCTCTTGCTTTTGATATCCTTATTTTGGTATCATTTTCTGTTTCTCCTTCTTTATCTATATTACTGCCCAGATGTATGCAAGATTGTACGCCTAGTAGAGGCATGTCTCCTACTTTTATTTGGTTATTGCCAACTCTATTAATTCTCATAATGTTGGTCTTATCTCTACTAATTTTCAGTCCTAGCTGTTGTGATCTCTCATCTAATATACTCATTTTATTCTGCATCTGTTGATGGTTGTGTGATAGGAGAGCTATGTCATCAGCAAAGTCTAGATCATCAAGTTGTTTGGTCAGTGACCACTGGATCCCATTTCTGTTGTTTTGAGTTATTTTCATAATCCAATCTATGGCCAGTAGAAAGAGAAATGGGAACAGAAGGCATCCATGCCTTACTCATGTTCTTATTTCAAATGCTTCTGTAAGCTGTCCTTCATGCACCACACTACACTTTGTTCCTTCATACATTGTTTTTATCAGGTTAATAAACTTTATGGGGATTCCGTAATGATTCAGCAACTTCCAAAACATTCTTCTGTCTAAACTATCAAATGCCTTTTCGTTATCTATGAATCCAATATATAGTGGGGATTTTAGTTGTAAACTTTGTTCAACTATTATACGTAGAGTAGTTATTTGATCAGCACATGATCTGTTCTTCCTAAAACCTGCTTGTTCATCTCTCAAGTGTTTCTCTATAGCCTCTTTTAGTCTCTCCAGAATGATTTTGCCTAATATTTTTCCTGGCACTGAAAGTAGCATATTTCCCCTATAATTTGTGCACTCCTGTAAACTTCCTTTCTTTGGTAGTTTGATCATATAACCTTCTCTCCAGTCTTTAGGTATTTCTTCCCTCTCTCAAATTTTATCCAATAGAGCATGTAACATCTTAATAGAGGTGTTAATATCTGCTTTGATGGCTTCCGAAGGAATTTCATCTGGTCCTGTGGCTTTACCATCTTTTAATAGTTTGATGGCTTTCATTATTTCTTCTTTGCTTGGTTTTCCGCAGTTAACGTGTAACTCTTTTTCTGCTGGTAGTGTATCTGGAGGATTATTTGAGCTGGGTCTGTTCAAAAGTTCTTCAAAGTGCTCTTTCCATCTCTCCATTTGTTCCCTTATATTACTAAGCAGATTTCCTTTCTTATCTTTGATAAAGGCGTTGATCTGTTTATATTTTCCACCTAATTTATTTGTGCTGTTGTACAGTTCCTTCATATTCCCTTTATTTGCTGCTTCTTCTGCCTCTTTAGTTAGTTCATCTATATATTTCCTCTTATCCCTTTTAATGCATCTTCTCACTTCTTTGTTCACCTCTGTGTAAGCTTCCTGTGTCTTGACTTTATTACTTCTTGTTTTGCTTTTATTTATGTCTGCTTTCTTGTTCTTTCTTTCTTTAATTTTATCCATGGTCTCTGCTGTCATCCATGCCTTATTCTGGCGTTCTCTTTTCCACAGTGTTTCTTCACATGTCTCTTTCCACATATTTTTTACCTGTTTCCAATGATCTTCTATATTTATTGTATTTTCTAGTTGTTGGAGGACTTGGTATTTGTTTGATATTGTGACTGCGAATTTTTCTTTAATTCCTTGTTCTTTAAGAAACCCTACATTGAAATACTTTCTACCCTTATTCGTTGTAGCATACCTTTTTAGTTTAATTTTAAGTTTGGCTAACAGAAGATGATGATCAGAAGCTACATCTGCCCCTCTATATACTTTTACATCCTGTAAGGATGACTTAAACTTTTTATTAATACATATGTGATCAATTGACTGGCTAAAGCAGCAATGTCTTTCAGAAGCCTTGAAAAGTTGTGGAAATCAAAACTCATTAGCACAAACACAAAACTTAGGCTATTCAAATCAAATGTACTATCAACCCTTACGTATGCGTGTGAAAGCTGGAAAACAACAAGAGATATAGAAACAAAGTTGAACGCATTCGAAAATAAATGTCTAAGGAAAATACTTGGTATAGAATGGAACGAATTCAAAACAAACGAGGAAATTAGAGAAATCGCCAATCAACCACTAATATCTTCAGTAATAAAGAAAAGACGATGGTCATACGTTGGACATGTGATGAGAAGAGATAATAATCGAATAGCAAAGCAAGCCCTCATATGGGAAACAACAGGTAAAAGAAAAAGAGGAAGACCCAGGGAGACACTGAGAAGAACATTGATGAGAGAGGCAAGAGCAGCAGGAATCGGCTCCCTCAATGAGATAGAACTGCTTGCACAGAACAGAGACAGATGGCGAGATTTGATAAAATATCTTTAAAAGAAAACTGCTAGAACAAAAATTCATATAGGAGAAGGTGTATCTTGGTCTACGCCCTATGGGCCGGTTACGGCTCGAAAGGTCAATAGATAGATAGATCAATTTGATTTTCCGTTCTATGATCTGGTGACACCCATGTAGCTTTGTGTATTCTTAGAGTACAGATATTAAACAATTACTAGAACACAATCAGTAAACAATAACTAGAACACAAGCAGTAAACAATGAATAGAACACAAGCAGCAAACAATAACTAGAAAACAAGCAGCAAACTATAACTAGAACACAAGCAGCAAACTATAACTAGAACACAAGAAGGAAACAGTAACTACAACACAAGCAGCAAACAATAACTAGAACACAAGCCGTAAACAATAACTAGAACACAAGCAGCAAAAAATAACTAAAACACAAACAGCAAACAATGACTAGAACCCAAGCAGCAAACAATAACTAGAACACAAACAGTAAACAATAACTAGAACACAAACAGCAAACAATACCTATAACACAAACAGTAAACAATAACTAGAACCCAAGCAGCAAACAATAACTAGAACACAAGCAGCAAACAATAACTAGAACACAAGCAGTAAACAATAACTAGAACACAAGCAGTAAACAATAACTAGAACACAAGCAGCAAACAATAACTAGAACACAAACAGCAAACAATAACTAGAACACAAACAGTAAACAATAACTAGAACACAAGCAGCAAACAATAACTAGAACACAAGCAGCAAACAATAACTAGAACACAAGCAGTAAACAATAACTAGAACACAAGCAGTAAACAATAACTATAACACAAGCAGTAAACAATGACTAGAACACAAGCAATAAACAATAACTAGAACACAAGCAGTAAACAATGACTAGAACACAAGCAGTAAACAATAACTAGAATACAAGCAGTAAACAATGACTAGAACACAAGCAGCAAACAATGACTAGAACACAAGCGGTAAACAATAACTAGAACACAAGCAGTAAACAATGATTAGAACACAAGCAGTAAACAATAGCTAGAATACAAGCAGTAAACAATGACTAGAACACAAGCAGTAAACAATAGCTAGAATACAAGCAGTAAACAATAACTAGAACACAAGCAGCAAACAATAACTAGAACACAAGCAGTAAACAATAACTAGAACACTAGTAGTAAACAATAACTAAAACACAAGCAGCAAACAATAACTAGAACACTAGTAGTAAACAATAACTAAAACACAAGCAGTGAACAATAACTAGAACACAAGCAGCAAACAATAACTAGAACACAAGCAGTGAACAATGACTAGAACACAAGCAGTAAACAATAACTAGAACACAAGCAGTGAACAATGACTAGAACACAAGCAGTAAACAATAACTAGAACACAAGCAGTGAACAATGACTAGAACACTAGTAGTAAACAATAACTAAAACACAAGCAGCAAACAATAACTAGAACACAAGCAGTGAACAATAACTAAAACACAAGCAGCAAACAATAACTAGAACACAAGCAGTGAACAATGACTAAAACACAAGCAGCAAACAATAACTAGAACACAAGCAGTGAACAATAACTAAAACACAAGCAGCAAACAATAACTAGAACACAAGCAGTGAACAATAACTAAAACACAAGCAGCAAACAATAACTAGAACACAAGCAGTGAACAATAACTAAAACACAAGCAGCAAACAATAACTAGAACACAAGCAGTGAACAATGACTAGAACACAAGCAGTAAACAATAACTAGAACACAAGCAGTGAACAATGACTAGAACACTAGTAGTAAACAATAACTAAAACACAAGCAGCAAACAATAACTAGAACACAAGCAGTGAACAATAACTAAAACACAAGCAGCAAACAATAACTAGAACACAAGCAGTGAACAATAACTAAAACACAAGCAGCAAACAATAACTAGAACACAAGCAGTGAACAATGACTATACAGTGATCTGGGAAGGGTAAAGCCACGAAGAACCATAGATTCGCAGATACAATTTTGCGTTGCCTGTAGCGGATTCAAATATTCCGGCTCGGGAATAAAAAATACATAAACAAATGAAATATAGAACACCAGGGCTCCCACGAGAATTCATTTCTACAGAAATAATCAGTCTGCATACGCATCGAGAAATGCAGGGACGGGCGGTGGAGCGGATATGGGGATGCCTCGATTGCAATGAACATGATTTCATGAATAGAATAGAATATGGCTACTACGACATGATATCTAATGCCAGCTCAAAAGACAAGAAAAAGTAACAATTTTTAGACTCCGTACAATTGATTGAAGAACAAACTTTTCAACACTCTGAATAGGAGTCAGGCTAGGCTATGTTCTGTCGCCGGATTTGTTTTCACTTTACTGCGAACATATTATGAAATCAATAGTGGACAAAAAGGGAATTAAAGTCAACGCTCACAGCATAAATAATTTGCGATATGCGGATGACACAGTCTTAATAGTAGAGACAGACAATAAACTACAAGAAATGATAGACATAATAGTAGAAGAAAGCAACAAAAAAGGTCTCAGTCTGAATAGTAAGAAAACAGAAGTAATGGTCATATCGAAGAAACAATCATCACCATCACGTAGCATAAAAATAAACAGGACAAATCTGAAACAAGTGCAACGTGTCAAATACTTGGGCACAATAATAACATCAGATGGGAGATGCACCACATAAATAAAAAGCAGAATAGCTCAGGCCAATAAAGCATTTCAGAAAATGAAAAACATCTTATGGAACAAATCTATGTCAATAGAAATGAGAAAGAGAGTTCATCGGTGTGTTATAGAACCAATTCTGACCTATGAAAGCAAATCGTGGATATTAGACAAACAAATGAAAAGACGATTAGATGCCACAGAGATGGGATTTCTCAGAAGAATGTTGAAAGTTTCCTGGACATGATTTCATGAGTAGACAAATAGAAAAAGACCAATGAAGAAATTCTCAAAGAGGCCAACAAAAAAAGGGAACTCCTAAAAAACATCAGAAAGAAACAATCAACATTTTTTGGGCACATCATGAGAAGAATAAAGTTGGAATACTTGGTTACAACTGGCAAAATCGGAGGAAAGAGAGATCGCTGACGGGAAAGAGAGAAAATACTGGATAGCTTGGTGTCATGGCATAGAAAACAGTCAACAACAGAACTGATACGATGCACTGTAGATAGAACATTGTTGAAGGACATGATCGCCTACGCCAACCGATATGGCACATGATGATGATGATAAAGGATAGGAGGGGGACGATGTGTCATGGCGGCTGCGTGTAGGAAGTTTTTCTGACTCGGCTCTTGCTGGCGTATTTAAATAATTTACGCGACAGTCTAGTAGTGAAATAATGTGCTGCTATTCCCTGTTGTAATTATGCGTATTTCTAACGAGCGGATGCACTGTAAACTTTATCGATATTTCAGTAAAATATTATTTATTCTACTTTTGTCAACGTGTTTAACCTATCATTAATAGGCCAACGTGTGTTCGCGGTTCGACCGGCAAACATCTATTTTGACAACAATGGCGCCTACCGGGAATGTCCATCTCGAATTTCGAATGTACAAAGTATTTGACGGTAGATGGGGCGGAAGAATCAGAAATGATCAACGGCACAGAAAGCGAAAACAGCAAAGTGTGTGGTATAAAAGAGGCATATTCAGTATGTATATGAATTATAATATATATATATATATATATATATATATATATATATATATATATATATATATATATATATATATATATATATATAATAATAATAATAATAATATTCAGAAAGATGAATATGACTGAGCACCGTGAAAGAGACTGGAGCCAAATCACGTACTATTCCAAAGAAAGCCATGGAGAGAAATTCTAACTGATGCCAGAATAAAGATCGACGAATATGTACACGAAATGTCAACACTCTTTACCAAGAAGGAAAATTGAAAAAAATTATTTTAGAAGCAGAACGGTTAAATGTAGATATTTTAGATATTTCAGAGACAAGATGGAAAGAACGTCAGTGCATACACAAAAAGACTACATAATGATAAAATACAGGTTCCGTAACAGAGTCAAGAAAGCCAAAACCTATCCAGAAACAGATATTAACTCAGACCACAATCCTGTAATGATTAAAATAAAAGTCAAATTAAAGAGAAACAAACAAAAGACTAATTCATCAACAATGCTACTAAACATAACATCTTTAAATCAAAAGAAGTTAAAGATGCATATATAATGTAAGCAAAGAACACGTATCAGAAGCTGCTAGAAGAAGGATTGTGCAGTACAGAGGAAAAAACTCCTGATGAAAAAGTTACAACCAAATGGCAAAACATAAAGAAAATCATACAAGAAACGTGCAACATGTAACCGAAAAAGGAAAGGAGCAAAAAAAAAACAAAAAAAAATGGACGACTGACGCTATCATGAAAATAATGAAAGAAAGAAGACAAGCGAAGAGCACTACCCAATACAACAAAATAGATAATAAACAATTTTTTGCCAAATGTGCACAAAGTCAAAAGAAGACTGGCTCAGCCAAAGGTGTCTAGAAATCGAAACAAGGGAAAATAAAGAAGATTTAGGAGGGATGCACACAGAAATAAAAGAGAATGACTAGTAAAAATAAAAAATTAAAAGAAATTGCAAACAAAACAGGGAAAATGCTAACTGACAACAAATGTATAATCAATAGATGACAGGGATATATAACATAAATATTTTATGACGGAAGGGAAAAGAAACAAATGATAAAATGTACGTCAGGCTATAAAATATTAAAATCGGAAGTAGAAAAAAAGCTATATAAACAATGAAAAAGGGGAAAAGCCAAGGTCCTGACAACATTCAGACAGAGAGGATAAAGTCGCTAGAAGATTTTGGCTCTGAAGTGGTCACAGACATATGCAACGACATATACCATACAGGATGTATACCAAATGAACTAAAACATAAACTTTCATTGCATTTTATTCAATGTGGCATTTTTTAAATTTTAAATTATTCAAAATTATCAACCAAAAAAAAAAAAACTTATTGCAATTCAGAACATAATTCGACAAAAATGTGCACACCACGAGGAAAAAGTAATAAGTGCACATAATCATTTCTACAGCTTACACATCCGATTAAAAGAGAAAAAAAACGCAAAAAATATTTGGTGTTAAGATAATTATGGCAATGAACCTAATAAAAAATAACACAGAGACTCGCAAACAACTCACTAAATATGCAAACTAACACTTAAAATAAAATGATTAAAAATGATCATTTTTGCTGATAGAAGCCTTACTAAATTGTATATTTAGTGAGTTGTTTGTGAGTCACTGTGTTATTTTTTAAATTTGGTTAGCGAGGTGGCCGTGCGGATAAAACCACTGCTCCGCTGGCTGAAAAGCCGGCGTACTGTGTTCGAAGCCCGCGGTAGGCAGAAAGGATTTTTTCTACCTGGGGTGAAACAAAAATCCTGAGTCTCACGTCGTGGCGACTGCTTGAACAAGCGGCCTTTATCCCTCTGGTTCTATCGCTGCCCCCCCGACAAACACCAGCAATGGTACTATGTGTCGTAAAGATAGTGGCTTTTAGCGTGAACTAAAAATTATATTCATGAGAAAAAAATATGTGTATAGAGATCTCAAGAGATGGCTCAGATTACAATTAATAAGACTGGTTGATAAACGAAACCTGAACCTTACAGTCTCAAAGGGGTCTTCTAGTGAAAACCGAGTCGCGTTGCGACATGTTTTGTTTGTCACGTTTTAGAACAAATTCGCTTTTAGCACGCAGTCTTCGTGAATGAAAGTAACTCACAAATAAGTGTAAGCGTTTTTGTCAAATATTTTCTCTAGTCAGTTAGTGGACATTCTCTTCATTGCACATTGAACAACTCCACAATGCTCAGATCACCTCTCCAGCACACATGCAGCCACTGACAATCCAGGGCAATCAAGCAAGTACCATGTCTGCTGGCGTAAGTGATCATGACTCTCCACAACTTTCGATCTCGACAGTTATTTATCATTTCTGTTGTTAGCCTTCTGCTAAGCCAACCTCTTCAGCTGTCTGGTATCTTTTCTCTTTGCTTCTCTCTATCTCTTCGCCCCTCAATTTTCCCAGTTGTTACAATATATTCCAGCTGTTCCCTTCTCATTACATGGCCAACAAATGATGATTGCTTCTTCCTAATATTGGATATTATTTTCTTTTTGCTTTGGCCTCTTTCAGAACTTGTTCTTTTCTTTGCTGTCCTTGATTGGTCCCTCAACATTCTTCTGTAAAACCATATTTTTAAGTCTCCTGTGATTTTTTTAAAATGTTGTTCTATTGTCCATGATTCACATCCGCATATTAAGACTGGTTCTACATAACATTTAAGAACTCTTTATCTTGTTTCTATTGTCAAAAATGGATTGCGCAGTATCTTGCTTATTTTTTGTTGTTGGAAAGTTGCATTTGCCTGTGCCATTCTGCATTTCACCTCTATTGTACATCTACCATCTGAGGTTTACATTGTTCCCATATAATTAAATTCATTTACATGTTGTAATATTGCTCCCCTTCTTTTTATTGTGCTTTACGGTGATGTCTTTTTCTATGTTGTTACCATTACTTCTGTCCTTTTACTATTAAGGCTGAGTCCTTTATTTTTGCTTTCCTTCAGTATAATGTCTTTTTGTAACTCATTTTCACTCTTAGCGATTAAGACTGTATTTGCCCCTTATGGATCTTAAAATATTCTCACTATATGTATTATAATAAATCTGGTGAAATCACCTATTACATATTCACCAGAATAAATATAATTGTCAGGTGAACTTCTCAAAATCAAAATACTTAGAACATACAGATGGTGCTACTTTAAATGCATTTTTTCATAACACATCAAAGAAAAAAAATGAGAGAGAGTGAGAGAGAGAGAGAGAGAGAGAGAGAGAGAGAGAGAGAGAGAGAGAAAGAGAGAGACAGAGAGCGCACATTTGGTAAATACAATGGATTGAAAATATAAACAAAATCGTGGTTTTAAATTTGGGAAGCAGTCAAAAGGAAAAAAAAGACAGGAACTTGCAAAGGGAAAACGCTTTCACATGTTTAGAAAATATAATAACGCAGATGAGAAGCCAGGGAAGTTTTTGCCATTTCTAACACAGTTTGGAGATCTACTTGACACACACAAAACCCAGGGACAAACAAAGAAAGGTAATTTGAGAACTTTGTACTTTTATTTTATTCATAAATGGAATAAAAATGCAAAGTTCTCAAATTACATTTGAATCTTAATGACATAGTAAAATTAAAAGTATTATTTCCAAAATTGACAATGTTATACCTTCTGATGTGAAATATTCACATATCCTCAACAAATACTCGTCTTATCCATTTTTAATTTGCAAAGTCTTCTAATTATCCTGAGCATATCACAGATCAATCATAGTGAAATTAGTTTCATAAAAGGAAAAAGACATCTGTGTATTAAGAGAGCGCGATAGAAAAAAATAATGAATTGACAGTTAAAAAGCGAATGCAAGACAAAACGTACAACCATAAATATAAGTGGTACGTTAACTATTACTCCACCCCAGTTTGACGCTTGCATGTAGCAGAGAAATAGAGTACCCACCTCAATATGTTGGAAATGGTAGTTCCGTGAGGGAAAAAGAATCTGGGGACATGTTTTACATTGAAAATTGTGCAACTGCATTTATATTACTCTAATTAGAAGAATAACAATGCAATCTTATATGAATTATCTCATCATCGCTACGACAACCACCGTTCCCATGGAAATAATATACACAAATGGAGTCTGTGACCTTGACCGTATAGATTCATTGCACAAGTCGCCAGTGCATTCACATATATACTCTTTGTATCTTTTACCATTTATACCGTACAACTGTTTACAGCCTATTCCAACCATAGTCATGGAGCACTGACGAGCAACCCGCTCCTGTATGTGACCATCACCTTTGAAGTCTACTGAATACAACAATAAACGTAACAGTGAGATAAAACATTCGTCTGGTTACTATATCCAAGTTAGAACAAGAACATACATTGTTTTAAACTTCATTTAAGTGTGTTTGTTGTTGCTGTTTTAATGTGCTGAGGAAAAGATCCAAAATAGGTATACAGAAGGGGAGAGTGGAAGAAGTAGAGATATGTAATAGATAGGAAAGATGAGAAAGACAAAAAAAGAGGAGAGAGAGAGAGAGAGAGAGAGAGAGAGAGAGAGAAAGAGGAAAAGGGAAAGAAAAGTGTAGCAAAACAAAGTGAGAGAGTGTGTGAAAGAGAGATGGGCTGAGATAAGAGAGAGAGAGAGAGAGAGCGAGAGGAAGGACATATGAAAGAGTTATGGAAAGAAAGTCTAATTGTAACAAATATACCCGGTAGTCAACAGTAGCGCACAATTTCAACACACACAGATATAGTAACAAAAGCTGAAATTGAGAAAAAGGAGAAAAATAAAGAACTAATGATTGGAAGGATCAATGATTAAAAGAAACAAAAAAACGAAGGAATGAATAGATTAAAGAACAAATAACGAAAGAAAGAAAAAGAGAAAGAAAGAAAAAGAGAAAGAAAGAATAAAGAAAAGAGAAAGAGCAACAATAAATCTTGTATATACAAGTAAGAATAATAATTGCAATATCCTCGTTAACGATTCTAACAAATGTATCCTAAAGCTACCAGACATGTGTTTGATGGACGATCATAAAACCTGCCGTACTGAAATAGATTATCTTTTCTGTTTGTTTTTAACTTGATTCGACACCGAAATAATGGTAAGTGACCGGTATGTCTAATGTACGTCATGACTTACTGACTTGCGCCTTGCAGCGCCTCTTGGAACAAAGGGCCGCAACCACACTCAACGAACACCGTTCTGTGTTAGTTGTAGTGTTAGTTATAATATATATAATATATAATATATAGTCGTAGGCCCCGGTACCACTGCAAACGAATTAAAATTCTTAATTGCTCAGTCGCCCGTGCCAGTGGAATCATCCGAATTAACATCTCATCGCATTGAAGGATCCAAACAAAGAAAGGCAGCTGCAGTCCCCATCATAGCAGCTACAGCACACGCCAAAAGACATAAGGCGTAGCCGCACCGAAAGTTAACGCAACTATCTGTCGTTCGTCATACGATGTCATCATTCATCGTACGCAATCGGAATATCGAAACATGATCCGGATGAAAAACACAGCTCATAGTGTGCACAGAGCACAAAACTCAGTAGCTCCTGCAGCAAGCCTGACTTTGAATATGGAGAAACTGCAAAAATGAACACTTTTCAAACAGAGCCTCAACCGTTCCTGCTGCATATCCGCATTATTAACCGAAAGTTCTTTTCTGTGCTATCTTCTCCAAATGAGCCCACTTCCATCCTGCAGCCTTTGTTTTTGTTTCCAAGGTTCTTCTCCAGGCCTGCTTGGGCCTTTCAACTTTCCAAATTCCTCATGGATTCCACTTCATTGACTGTCTCGTTATATTGCTTGCTGGTCTTCGCAATGTGTGGCCAATACATCCCCATTTCCTGTTCTAGATCCTTCTTCCTATTGGCATCTGGGCAGCTCTTTCTTGAAGATTTTCACTTGTAATTTTACTTGACCATCTCATTTTAAGAAGAACGAGCTTTTGGGGGCCTCTGTTTATAAAGAATTGAAGTCTATTGGACTTTGTTTCCCTCAATTTTTCAGAACGATACAATAGGAACTACATTGACATTTGTGTTGAAGTTCCTGATTTTGTTCTGCAGTAAAAGAGAGCGAAAGAGAGAAAGAGAGAGAGAGAGAGAGAGAGAGAGAGAGAGAGAGAGAGAGTACTGAGTACTGATCTTCCACACTAGGTAATGACCATTGTAGACAATTCTGGTTTTGTTAATTCTGCTATCTCCGTCAGTTCCTCCTGTCTATGCTAAATGCACTGCCTAAATACGTGACGTTTTCTCTTTCTTTTATTGTTTATTCCTTGAGCGTCTCGCAGGGCACTTCGTGCGGTTCGTGACCATTCGTTGCGCAGAGGCCGTTGTCTGGCCAACACTATTGAATTACCGATTTTTCTGCCCCCCCCCCCACCCCGCCCTGCCAGATTGTCTTTGTCTATCACTCCATCTCCCTCAGAAATTTACTGCAAGCAGTTCTTGTGATTATTTCTGGATCTCCCCTGAGAGTACATGCAGCGCCACCTATCTGCCTGCTATAACTATGTGCATTTCCTTTTGGTTGCAGCTGTTGGACAGTTCTAGTTTCTGATTATCTTTGCTCAACATATTATGTCAATACTTCTTTTGGTAAATTATATGAAATAATATCATTCACAACAATTAATAATATATGGTTTGTCGACAAATTTAAGTTAAACACAAAAATCTAGATCACTTGATGTGTAAATGCTTCTGATACAGTCAGCTATGAGTTGCTGACCGCTTTAAGCACAGGCTATGTCTTGCCATTTGAGTTCACACATATCCAACTTTACAGCAATTTGTCTAATTACCGTGTACCAATGGCAACACATAAAAGAATTAGGTATGCTCATACACATACCCCTTACTGGCGTACAACAAAAGTATATGGTCATCTAGTATCCAACAATAGTTGTCGGTTGCAAGCGATGATGACAACAGCTCTAGTCCTACATGTTGCATCTTTCCTGTGTGAGTCGAGGTGAACGTAAATTTCAATTTTTGCGTAGAATCCCTTGTTAGACTAGAGACAATGAGACACGTTTGGTCACGATTTGTCAAAATGGTGTTGGTGGCTTTATTAGTTAGTGTCCCTAAGTCCGCAAGTTGTCTTCGCGTCTCATAAATTCGGCGCTTCTCTTCTTTGTGTTCACTTTTGTTGAAGTTGGTACGCTATATGCGCCTTCTCCATTTCCAAAAAAGGGAGATCAGTATCAAAGTTTGATAGAGACAAATCGAGATACCCTCTGTGTTGTTTCTCCCTTCCACCAGCTGATCGTTTTCCCGTGTTGAGACTCTGAGGTCATTTGCTTCTGGGTGTGTTGTTTCGGGTAATGTAACTACACGCCCCGTCTGTCTCAACTGAATATTTGACAGGTACGTGCACATGTTTGGAATTGTGACTTTCATAAGGACATCAGCGTTTACTACTTTATCCTGCCATTTTATTCTGCTTTGTATCTTGTACTTCTTCTTCTTCTTGTTCTTCTACTTCTTTTCTTCCACATTTGCCTTTCAGCGTCGAGAAGAGATATAAATTGCAGTCATTTGTTCTTCTACTGGCATCTGTTGCTGTTATATTTCCTAGTGTTTCTAATATTCCATCAAATCATTTTTTCGTGGTCTACCCTTGAGTCTTCTGGCGTTCTATTAACGTTTATTTTAAGGCCTTTTATTATATTTTGGCTTTTAACTTATCACGTGGCCAAACGATTTATTTGTTGTTTCTTCAAGTATTCTATGGTGAGAATTATTCCTACCTTTTTTTGTTTTTTCAGTTCTTCATTTCTGGTGTTATCTCTCAGACTGTTTCCTGTCATTTGTCTAACATATTTCATCTCGGCACTGGTTATTTTTTTTTTCTTCTTGTTCTCAAGTCTTAGAGATTACGTTTGGCAATGGTAGCACAAGTTTGGGATTGTGTGTCCGGTTTTTCTCTAGTGTTATATCCTTGTTGGACAGCATTAGGGATAGTTGTCCGATGATTTGACAAACTTTGTTGCATCTATTTTGCATAATATCAATTTTAATAGAAGGTAATTTCCTAGTTTGATCAGATATAGTATTTCAGTTTGGAAGAGTGATGTCCCCTAAAATATGTCTGCCAAAATACAGTGGTTCTACGCATTCTTGGCGTTGGGGTCATTACGCTGGCATGTAATCATTTCGGAGTATCTGTTGATTGGGCGTTGGGTCCAGGGGTTAGGTTTAGCTTTAGTGTTAAATATTTATAAATATATTATAACGCGTGACAAAAACGACGCCACTCGGCCTAATTATGATCTTCTGATCGAAGGGAATTGTGCGGCGCCAGTGTGAGTGACACATGCCAGCGTAATGACCCCAACGCCAAGAATGCGTAGAACCACTGTATTTTGGCAGACATATTTTAGGGGACATCACTCTTCCAAACTGAAATAATATATCTGATCAAACTAGGAAATTACCCTAATAGAAATCATAACATTATGAAAGTTTGCAGTGTTGGTACCTACTTGAATAGCTGATTTTTCTACATCCAACTGCTTTGTTGTGGCAGACGGTCTTGAATTTGTCCAGAATACCATCCATGCATGCCGGGGTTTTGTGAGAATTGCATTGGTAGCACGACACGGCCTTCACGCTGGTGCGGTGACCTATGCACGCAAAACATTAAAAAAAAAAAAATTTACACAAACAAAAAAGCGCGTATGTGTTTTTGTGTGTTCTATGGTTTGACCCAATAAGGTTTGCTCTCCTAAAGAGAGGAGAGTAACTAAAGGACAGAAACACTGATCCGATAAAGTTCTTCCACATTTCACGATGATTTGAGGTACTTTATAATCATATGGTCTTCATGCCCAGCTTATATATATATATATATATATATATATATATATATAATATATATATTTATATTTACCAATGGCACATTAATGGGTGATATGATAATTACCTTTAACACTGGTCTCTCCCCCCCCCCTCCCCAACCAAGACAACTTACGTAGTATTCACTTTCAGAGGTTGGATAAACTACCAGATGCAAATAAAAAAAAAATGGCCATAGTTGGGAACTGAATCCTGACAACCTGACAGATAGAGGCGTGCATGACCACTAGTTATCTTGTACTTGAGCACTTCATGTTATTTATTTTTGTGTGAGCATTAGTTTGACGAGCCCTCTTACTTAGTTTTTTTTTTCGTTTACAAAGGAAGCAATAATTATTAATATTATTGCTGGAGATTATGGCTACTATATTTAGATAAAAAAAATACACCCGCGTTGGTAAAGCAGTTACCATCTTCGCGCCACCCCCGCCCCTTTAGGGGCGTTTGGCAATACAACAAACTGACAACAAAAACAAAGACTACAGTTTACAACATCTAAATCATCAGTATAATTTTATATGGTAGCAAATCATGGACAAATCATGCAAAGCAAGAGAGAAGGCTAAATGCATTCAACATGGGATGATATTACCTGGAAGGTAAAAAGTGACAAACATGGAGGTCCTTTCTCGCACATGCCTCCCGAACATCTACACGCTGCTCAAACAACTTAGGTTACGCTGGATTGGCTACGTACACCGTATGAAAGATGGCCGCATTAAAAAAAATGTATACTGTATGGACAACTAACGGATGGCAAAAGAATTAGGGTCACCCAAAACTTCGATTTATAGATGTGTGTACGCGTGACATGAAGACGTAAGGAAATAAACTCTGCAGCCTGGGAAGTGATCGCTGCAGACCGCAACCTTTGTAATTTAAACTCTAAAGCTCCAACTCAAGCATGAAGCAGAGAGATTCATTCATTCAAAAAAAAAAAAAAAAAAAAGACACCACGGCGAAGAAGAGAAAAAAAAATTCCTAAGGACGCTGCAAAAACCATAGTCAAATATGACTATCGGAGGATACTATAACAGCTAATTCTAACAGAAAACAAGTAATCATCTTTTTTTCTTCCTCATTTGTTTTTCAGCGTTGAGGGGAGATATAATTTATGGTCTTTTACTCTTCTGTTGGCCTCTACTGGTAAAAACATTTAATCGGAACTATAATTAGTCAGTTACTAAACGTTAGAGGCAAAACGGTCAATGTACAATACAATCTTATTCCCAACATCCCAACGTTGTGCTACCAGTGCCAGTCCTGGACCCTAGATGCAAAAACAATAAGAAAAATAACCTCTACAGAGATGAAACGTGTTAGACGAATGAATGAATGATGCCATAGAATGAATATATATAAAGAAACAACAGATAAAATGGTTTGGCCACGTGACAAGGCAAAGTGATCAAAACACAACACAACGAGCCCTCAATAAACGTTGCAAGAATACCAGACCCAAGGGTCGACCACGAAAAAGATGGATCGGTGGAATATTAGAAGCACTAGGAAACATAATAGCAGCTGAAACGAACAGAGGAGCAAAAGATCGCAACTTATATCTCCCCTCGGTGCTGAAAGGCAACTGAGGAAGGGACTTTGAAGAAGAAGACTAAACTTTCTTCACAGCAATTACAAATTCTTACTTGGAAAAATAAGATGAAACGATACAATAATCGATATCCAGATATTTAAAATGAATGGCATAACGAATGATCATAGATCGATAGCCAGACAATACTGCCAAATGCAATGTTAACTTGGATATTTTGCTTGCTGATCTTGTAGATCTTCTAAAGTCTTGACTTGAACTTGCAAAGTGTGATTACAACTCTTCGGCTTGCTCCATATTCTAGTCGATTTTTAAGAACAATTACATATTAATGGCGATCTGCTTGTTGATACTATTGTCATCCACAAAAACTTATCCTAATTTAGTCTAATTTTGCTGATGCGCCAGTCTTCATGTTCCAAGCTTCATCACAACTTGCCAAATGAGGTGGCTATAATGAGACATTGTGTCGTAGTTCACCATCTGTTGTGAGTGGATGAAGCTAATAAGTTTGTTTCGGCCGGAAGTTGGTGCGCATGTTCACGTTGAACGCTTGGTTAGACTTGACAAACATTTCAAACACACATTTACGCACCAACATCTACATCAAGTAGACACTTGCTGGCGTAGATGATCATGTATCTCCACATCTTTATATCTCTACAATTCTGTTCTCGACTTTCTTCGATGACATTTTCTTATACTATCACTTACATTTTGTTTCTCGTTATCTCAATTTTTTTAAAAGGTTTTTGTTATTTCTTTTTTTTTTCCTTCTTCATTTGTCTTGCAGCGTCAAGGAAAGATAACATGTGCGGTCTTTTTTTTTTTTCTTCTGATGGCCTCTCCTGTTGTTATATTTCCTAGTGTTCCCATTAATCCACCAATTAATCTTTTTCGTGTTCGACCCTTGAGTCTGATGTTCTCGCAACGTTTATTGAAGGCTTGTTGGGTTGTATTGTGATCTTTCTGCCTAGTTACGTGGCCAAACCATTGTATCTGTTGTTTCTTTATATATTCTATGGCGGGGTTTATTTTTAGCTGTTTTCTCAGTTCTTCATTTCTGATCTTATCTCTCAGACTGTTCCCTGTCATTCGTCTAACACATTTCATGCCAGTAGAGGTTATTTTTCTTATTGTTCTTGCATCTAGGGTCCAGGACTGGCATTAGTAGAACAACGTTGGGATCAAGATTCCCAACTTTTGAATGAAGATTGGCACAAAATAACGACACTTTTTCTTCGCAACACTTGTAGTTAAATCTGCGGTCATTATGACTATGGTACCATGAAATGTGCATGCAATATTGAGTTATTTGAGTTGTGGGACGCACCAAGATGAACGCTTGTTTGCGTTCGAGCCATGATGTAAACAATGTTGACTTTGATTGTCTCTAACGGTTTGTCTCATTCTATTAGAGAACATCACGCTATCTGTTATCACAGCGAGTTGGCGGATTTTTAGAAATGTAATCACGGGTTTGATAATAAATGTTTGTACATAGTTCGTTAACCACTGCTGTAGATCAAGTCTTTCTTCTGCTGGCTTCGTTCGCGGCCTTGGAAGCTAATGACCTAACTTGTGCAGACGGTTGGTTTGGGGGCAAATTGTACGTTACAATGTCACTGCTATAATGACTCAGTTTGTGACAAAACTACAGGGACATGCCCAAACAATGACAGTTGTCAACACGAATATTTCTGACCCCAGTGTCAGTACTTGGATCTTGTGTACAAAATCTGAACCTACTTTCCTGTTTGATAACAACGACACCACATGTAATCCGGACACACATTCTACATCAGTTGAGGCAACTCTCAATCAATCTTTGCCGTTCTCCTGGTTTAGGATTTATGTGAATGACTTAAAATATCCGGACAGTTTCACGGTAAAACTAAATGGTTCTGCCTCATGTAACAATGAATCAAGGTTTGTAGTTAACACGAGATTAATGTCTTTTGCTCTGGTCTGGTCTGATCAACAAGTTACGGATTGAAGGGGCGATAGATTGCAAATATCTGCTCCATCTACATTGGCGGGGGTTGGAATGTGGCTCTCAAACAGAGCACAAACCAGACCGACACATTTAATGCTTGTTATACAGGAGACGGATGTGGACAAGAGGCAGCAGTTAATGGCAAAATAAAGACCAATCTCTATGACAATGACTGCACACACACAAAATTGAGAAGTGGAAGCAATTCTGTTTACTGGTATCTGAACTTTGCCACGCCCCAGAAGATTCACACCATTCGAATCTATCATCGAGCTAGCACTATGATTCGGGTAAAGAATGCCACTCTAAAGGCGTTCTCTGACAGTGGCGGCGTAGTGTTCCAGTATAATGATATATCACACCCTAATGTTTCTGTGAACACTATTGTAGTCACCACACAAACGCCAATGGCACACATTAAGATTGAGTTCTCACTGATCATTTCGCAGGCCGACAGTGCACTGACAGTGTGTGAGGTGCAAATATTTACAGACACCTCTTGTCTGGACTCGCATTCTGAGTCGTTTTGTGAAGTTTGTAGTGGGTGTAGCAAAGGCTGCAACGTTATCATCGGTACGTGTCACGGCAACTGTTCAAATGGGATCTATGGACACGACTGCTCTAGGTCTTGTCTCAGTGTCTGTGCTTTATGTGAGAAAAAATCCGGAAAATACCTACAATGTAAACATCCTGACTATACCTGTAATGACACTTGTCCCGATGGTAATTTTGGGCTACAATGCGAACAAACGTGTTCTGATGGCTGTGAAATCATATGTGACCCGGAAAGTGCAGACTGTACGTGCAAGGAAACGTACTACCATATCCGGACAACTGTTTCAACGACACCTGTGAACAGTCAACCGCAAACTGTACATGCAAGGGAACGTTCTACGGGTCAGACTGCACTCTCAAATCTCCGGACAAATGTTTGAACGGAACCTGTGAACAGTTAACTGGGGTCTGCGTCTCGTATGTTGATGATTCCCACGTTAAGAAGAGTCTGCAGACTACAACAAACCCAAGCAAATGGATACCTTTCGAGATCGCTGCTCTTCTACCTCCTCTTCTGCTTCTCTTGAATTGAGCCATGGCTCAATTCTCAGTGTATATCCATGCTTGTCGTAGCTCATATCTTAGTGGATGTCTGCGATAGCCATGGCTGATATCTTAGTGGATATATATGCTGGCCATGGCTCATATCTAAGTGTGTGTCTGGGCTGACCATGATTCATATCTTAGTGTGTGTCTGTGCTGGCCATGGTTCATATCTTAGTGTATATCCGTGCTAGCCATGGCTCATATCTTGGTGGGTGTCTGTGCTGGCTAGGGTTCATATTTTAGTGTGTGTCTGTGCTGGCCATGGTTCATATCTTAGTGTATTTCCGTGTTAGCCATGGCTCATATCTTAATGTGTTTCTGTGCTAGCCATGGCTCATATCTTAGCTTGTGTGTGTGTGTGTGTGTGTGTGTGTGTGTGTGTGCTAGCCATGGCTCATATCTTGGTGTGTGTCATGTTAGTCATATCTCATATCTTGGTGTGTCCGTGTTAATCATGTCTCATATCTTTATGTGTGTCTGTGTTTAGTCACATCTCATATCTTAATGTGTATCTGTGTTAGTCATGTGTCATATCTTTGTGTGTGCATGTCTGGGTTAGTGATATCTCATATCTTTGTGTGCATGTTTATGTTAGTCATATCTCATATCTTTGTGTCTGTGTTTGTCACATCTCATATTCTTGTGTGTGCATGGCTCATATCTTTGTGTGTGCATGTCTATATTAGTCATATCTCATATCTTTGTGTGCATGCCTATGTTAGTCATGTGTCATATCTTTGTGTGTGCATATCTATGTCAGTCATATCTCATATCTTTGTGTGCATGTCTATGTTAGTCATGTGTCATATCTTGATGTGTGTCAGTGTTAGTCATGCCTCGTATCGCTGTGTGCATGTCTGTGTTAGTCACATCTCATATCTTTGTGTGTGCATGTCTGTGTTAGTCACCTCTAGTGACTCGAGCAGATGGTGCTCGTAAACCTGCGAGGGCCGACCATCTAAGGGCAGAATCCCCTACAGAAAAGACAATCTGCTGCCTTGCAGGAAGATTGGGGACAATCAAAGGCTAAGGAATGCAAACCTGAATAAAATGCTGGCTGAAATCGGATGCACTTGGCCACTGGCGCAGAACACAGTGCAACGTTTTAACGGGTGTTCAATCAGAGTTGGATTTGGCAGACTCTGATTGTGATGTTCTGTCTGTGGAGGCGATCAACACACTTAACCTGACAGCTGACTTCATGTGAGAGTCTGGGATCCTAGATTGAGTCCTGATCGCAGAGAGAGAGAGAGAGAGAGAGAGAGAGAGAGAGAGAGAGAGAGAGAGAGAGAGAGAGAGTTATTTGCGAATCATCATCATTGCACTCCGAACATGTCCATAAGTGCTCAGATCCCTTCCTCAGCATATCTCGCAGTGTCCAGCGACTGACGACTCCAGTTCTGTGTTGGTTAATTAGTGTGAAATAAAAATATTCTATCTATCGATTGTCCTTCCTTTCGAAGGGAAGAAATTATAAACTCTTTATGTCTAACGATCTTTGGTACCAAGCATGAAACCTTTCACAGGATCTACTGTGTACATCCCCTCAAGACACAAAGATATTAATAAGATGACAAAATTATTTCGAAAATTTTCAAGTACAATTGATACGACAACCTTTAATGTCAAGGGAAGCCACTGTGATAACAATTTGCTTGGTGACCATTTAGTTTTATTTACTCGGTTAGTTTTAGTTTTAGTTCGTATCCACGGAATAAAAATGGTAAATTTAAATTAGTAGAAAGTATGCATGTTTATTGTTTAAGATAATTTTTTGAAAGAAGGGAGCGAATAATTTCAGACCTATATTTATTTTACTGCAGTTTTCTTTATGATCTTATTTGTTGTTCTATTCTGATATATTATATATATTCAATTAATTGAAAGTAATAATAAATAATAAATAATTCTAATTCTTAAAAAAACAGGAAAGTTGAAACAGTGAATGATAAAACTGTAGTTTGTAGTTGTTTAGACTACGTAGAGTTAATGCAAGTGTAGTTCTGTTGTAGTTAAGTCAGTAGCATAACTTAAAAACTGTATTAGTGTCTGTTGTCGTCTAGTCTAGTGTGTAACAGATGAGTAGAAGATATCGTATATATTGTGTTACTCACTGTTACTATTTACTCAGTTACTGACTAGTAATTACTGTTAATAAAATCACACTCACCACAATGAGTTTGTGTTACTGTGTTAATTAGTGGTTAATGTTATTTTACTAAATAGTAATAGTCTCTATAGTGACCCTTTGCGTTTAGTCGGTTTAATCCCTTATGATTTTATAATGTATATAAAAAATGTAGTCACTATCACCATATTCCCCATACACTTACTCAACTTACTGACTTAGCAAGATAGATGTGACGAGAAGCTTTACTTTTAAATATGTTATATATATATTTCAGCTAATCTGAGCAGTCAGTTTTGAAAGGTTACTTTGACAAATACTCAATATTCAGTGTGTTACTTTGCTGATATTATTTTGTGTATCAATATATTAAGACTTGTATATATATAATATATATATATATATATCAATATACATATATATATATATATATATATATATATATATATATATATATACTTGTATATTGTATCAATTTTAACAACCAGACTATATAATTTAGTTACAAAAGTTATATAATGTTACGTTAGTTATGCTACATTTTTGGCTCTCTTCATTTTATATAGCCTTTTATTCTCTGGGGTAACACATACTATCCATTGCTTTTATTAGTTTATCCTACTGATTAAGCAAGTAACACTCTCAAGGTGTATAAAAAAAGTAAAGTGCCTCCATCGTGCCAAGTGGCGTATAGGGAATATGGTGTTAGTGATCATAAATTTTACAGACCCTCAGCACATGAATTTTGGGATAATGTAGTCGGTATTATGCCCGTGCCGCTTTACTTTCCCAGAAAAAAATCTGGTACCCATTAAAGGCTGGGTGAACCGGAAGCCGTTGATTGGGATCGAACCCTTCCTCTTGTCCTTTGTAGTCCAGTTCACTAACCACTGAGCTATCGTGGCTCCCCAAGATGTCTAAGCAAAACAAAAATCATGTAGCGTTGGAACTGATGTTTGCTATTTCAAAGAATAAAGTATTTATTACTAGTTTCTTTGGCTAAATATACTTTTATCTCATATTTAAAGTAATAATAAAAGTTCAGTCTATTGAAATCCTTTAAGGTCCCTAAACTTGGGAAAGTTGATAGTTAATTTATAGGCTTTTCAAATTCAGTTGTTTTGTCATCTGAACTGTTACTACAGATAAGGCATTTGATTATTCAATCAGGGATTACTTCGGAGCACGAAAATATTCAAGTTGGCTTATCTAATGAGGAACTCCTCTATCTCATTCTGTTGTTGAGGACGGGCAACCAATGGATCGGGTGGACATCATCAATGCCCTCCGAGATGTGGGAAGAGCACAGGACTTCGACAAACACAGATCTACGTCACTTCTTTGGATGATGGAAATGGGAGGTAAGATGGGCACAGCCAGAAATGAGAAACTTAGTGGCCGTGTAAGAAGACTTATCAACCAACGTAGAACTGGAGTCGTCAGTTGCTGGACACTGAGGGAATTGCTGAGGAGGGGATCTGAGCACCTATGGACATGTTCGGAGTGTAATGATGATGACCCGCAAATAACTCAATAACTCCTCTATCTCATGAATGTAAGAAAAAATGGCAAAGATTGTTCCAGATTTTATTAAAGAGGTCTGGGAGAATTTAAACAAGTCCTTGTCTAAGGGCATAAACATCTTTGGTAAATAAACTTGAAGGAGAATTGTAAATCTTTGGTGACATTATCTATCACAATCATTGCATCAACGAATTTGGCACAGAAGAGCAGAAGAAAAAAACAAATAGTTGTCAGAAAGTATAATTACGCCAGGAAACAGTTCAATAAAGTTTTAGGAATAATACTACAAATGTTGTATTTTGTTTGGCTGCATCTTAAAGATAGGCACATTGCTCTGAGCAGATCAGAAACTTTTGTTGAATAAATAGAATGACTAAGAAAGCCAGGGAATAATTTTCATGGTTTGCTTCATGTTTTCACAAGAACTCTGAGTAGCCAAAGTCAGGAGCAAGAGAAGGATGAGTTGGAGAAACATCTCAGAAACATTTTGATGAGCAGCAGGATGTCCCCTAGAAACTGTGTCCAGTCTTGTACAGCCCAGTCAAACACCCAGGGCTGTGTTTCATATGCATCCTTTGACTTTCAGAGAAGTAGCAGATGTTTTCCGGTGGCCTCGCAATGGATTGTAGAATATGTATTTCTGTTGAATCACGTTCTATTGTAATCTTAAAGGCCACCATTTAAAGGGCTGGGTTGAAATTGTGCTTCATATTAGCATGGGAATGTGGTATCCATCAAACATTGTGGCATATGGGAAGTATGTTGTTAGTTCATATATTTTCCCCACAACTGTTGGCACATTTACTTATAACATACCCACTACCATGCCCATCTAGTATGTAGCTCTCTGATACTCATTTTCAATGGCAGGGCAATCCCTAAAGCGATGTTGGTGCAGCAGAGATTTGTAATCGAGAATAGAACCCTAACCAATCTGATCAGTAGATGAATACATTAACATCTTCACTACCACAGCATTGACTTCTGGCATAACTCACCATCAAGTTATATTTGGGCTACTTTATTGATAAATTTGTACCACCACATAACACATCTGATATGGTAGTTCTTTTAAAAGACTATTCCATCTCAGCTTTTGTTTTCTGGTTCTTCTCTCAATTGTATCTTACTTATTATTTTATGCAACCATTTAAAAAAAATATAGTTACATTTCTGCTGGTTTAATCTCAAATGAATTGTTGACATTTTGTATAAATTACATTTAATAATGTTTGTCTTTTGTTTTATTTTAATGAGCACCACTACTCAAGACAAGTTGCAGTTAAGGATGAGATATAAATGAACCAAAGAATGGTGTCAAGTCATTCAGAGTTTAACTACAGCTGCACTACTGCCTGTCTTGGTCCCAATCTTATGACTTGTCAGAGTGTGCAAGTTTTTGTGTGTGTCCAGGCTGGTGGTTTCGTCTTAAAAACACCTTTGCTCAGTAATGCATCTCAGAGAAACATCTCAGAAACATTTTGATGAGCAGCTGGATGTCCCCTAGAAACTGTGTCCAGTCTTGTATGGCCCAGTCAAACACCCGGGGCTGTGTTTCATGTGCATCCTTTGACTTTCAGAGAAGTAGCAGATGTTTTCCGGAGGCCTCGCAATGGATCGTAGAATATGTATTTCTGTTGAATCACGTTCTATTGTAATTTTAAAGGCCACTGCAATCCTATGACTTGTCAGAGTGTGCAAGTTTTTGTGTGTGTCCAGGCTGGTGGTTTCATCTTAAAAACACCTTTGCTCAGTAATGTCATTATTGCGCACCATTATTTTCCACTCACAGCAGCATATTAGTTTCAATCCTGGACATCCATCAGCATGAATGGATGTGTACTGAGCCTAGTACATTCTTCTTATTCTTAAAACTGAATATTTTATGGAACTGGTTTAAACTTGTGACATCATCATCATCAAGTACCATGCTTGCTGGCGTAGGTGATTATGTCTCTGCACATCTTTCAATCTCGACAGTTATTTATCATTTATGTTGTTCACCTTCAACAAGCCATCCTCTTAAGCTGTCTGGTATCTTTTCTTTTTGCTTACCTCTATCTCTTCATCCCTCAATTTTCCTAGTTATTACATTATATTTCAGCAGTTCCCTTCTCATTACATCGCCAAAAAATGATGATTGTTTCTGTCTAATATTGAATATTAGCTCTCTTTTTGTTTTGGCCTCTTTCAGAACATTTTCATTACTCTTCTTAGCTGTCCATGGTATTCTAAAAATTCTGTAAAACCAAATTTCTAAAGCCTCCAGTAATTTTCTTGTTTGTTGTCCTTTGTCCAAACTTGTGACACCATATACAAAACGTACAAATGTTAGCTGTATTAAGTATTTATGTATGAGCAATATTTTAGTAGCTAATGTTCACAATAAAAAGAGTAAAGAATGTGAAATTTGTGAGTTTCGGGGAATGTAATATTCAATTTGTAACCACAAAATTTGTTGAATTTTAACATTTTAGTGTCCTCTAATCACTTAAATGGATAATAGAAGAAGTATGTGTATTTTATTTTCTTGAAATGACACAATTGAAGAAATCAACTAAAGATTCAGTGACTGTGTGCATCATCACGTCATACTAACTTTGCTGACCAACTGAAATCATCTGAGGTGTGACAATAGGAAGCAGACACAACATGTAGCAACAAATACAAAGAAAGTACTACATAGCACAGCACCGATCTGTAAAAATACGAAAAAAGGATAGCACAAAATTGTCAAAGGTTTTCCCCACAGGCTGTCATTGGTATATCATGTAAGGTTGCCATAAAACTTGATAAGATAAAGCTGATATATAAATTTATTTTCATATTTATTCCACATTTCATCCACCTTTAGAACAGCCTCACATAATATATGTTTGTGCCTTTTTCTGTATTTTAAATCATCCAGAAACAAGCATCTCCAACTGACACACAGTAATTAAATAAGAGCTGCAGGAAAGATAAATTATTGTTTTTTTTTCCCTTTTTAGAGACAAATGGATTCTGGAAACATATCTTGTTCAGAGAATGCCCAGCCTGAAGTAGACGATTATATTAAGTTTCAAGAATTGCTGAAGCAGCGATGTAAAAAGCTGAAGGATGTCAAGGAAGTGAGCAAGCTTGAGAGAAAGATCAATGCTGAGATGAAATTCTTGTTGTCAGTAAGTATTTTTTTGTTAATTCAATTTTTTTGGGTAATAATTCTTTGTTGATACCATATGTGTTAAGTTGATGTGTTAATTTTATTGTTTTTTACACATGGTTAGAAACAGACTGTTGTCTGTGTTTGGTAGTTACTGCAATTTGCCTGTTTTGTTGTATAGCTTTACTCATGGCTGATTCTACCAATATTTGAATGGCATTTCCGGTAAAAAATGGAAAGAGGCACATCTATGTTGTGAAGTTTCACATTTTTTCTTTTGTCTCTTTTGCTTTCTGATTCTATTATTTTAAAATGTTGTACCATGTGTCAGGTTAATTTTTCTTGTGCTGTGATTTTCAACCAGATTTTCCCAATCTTTTTCCTTAATAGAGAAGTTAGTTCCTCAGAGATGCCAGTCTGGTATTTTTATATCTCAGTTTTGGTTTACTCACACACAGCTTTCCTTCTTTGAGTTACCCATATAATTTATGCTCAGGGATAAATTTGTTTTAGTTAAATATGTAAGTCATATCCTTTGAGTGTCAAGAAGTGATAGCACAAAAAATGTGCTTAATTGGGTCACTTCTGGTGATCAGATTACCCTCTGTTGAGAAGCTCAATATGAATTTCCTATCATATTAGGATAAAGCTGTAGATCATATGATAATGTGTAGTCGAGTAAAAACATTTGATGTCATCATATGGCTACAAAAAAATAAACAAGAGAAAAATGACATCAAATGCTTCATCATATGATTCTTTAACATGTGTTTATATCTTGGACTTGTCTCTCCATCTCTACAATATGTGGTGAAATTTATTTTAGCTTTGCAAACTAGACAAAACCAAACAACTCTATCCATGTTCACATTCTCAAATATAACATTTTAAGCTCTCACTTATACTACAAAAATGTGTTACTTGTTTCTCATTGATTCTGAAAGATCTCTCCATTTCTTTGTGCTCTTCCCACCACCCTCCAAAAAAGTATGTTGTTTGGAGATTTAATTGTGAAAGAAACAGCCACAAACTACTCTGTGTATGTTTATTGACAACATTTAAAATAAGAAAATTACAGAGTAGGTTCATGCCATGTCACAAAACGCAGTGGACTGGAAAGAACAATAATGGAAATCATGGTTCCAAGATGACACATGAGGGGCAGACCAAGAATTAGGTGGTTTTGAGAGATCAAAGATACTTTGAACATGACAACAGAAGAAATAATAGATCTAGTTAGAGAAAGAGATTCTTTCAGACGAGCTGTGGTGAGTGCAACATTCTGTAAAGGACATGCAACCTGATAGTGATAAGATTCAGGCAAGAACAAACAATGCAACAGAAAAGCCCAAACATTTATAATTGGGAATACATTACCAAACCTTTTCCATTTTGTGATTGTTATTAAAAATCTCAAAATCAGACATCCTAAGCAGCAAAATATCGCTTCAGAATAAGAGATAGAATTATTACAACCTATTTGAAAAAATGTAGCAACATTTCTTGATAAAAATTATATGGAAATAAGCCAGAAATGCAATTAAGTGTGAGCAATCAACATGCATCATGGCAAATAAGCTTTAATATGAAAACAGATAAAAATATAAATAGAAGCTAACAGAGGGAATCAGTGAGGATTGGATGAAAAGATGCAATCTCGTGTTGGCATCAAGAAGATAAAGTGAAACCAAGAAAACGAATGATACAAATTTGGGAAGTAATAATTGAGAACATTCTAATATAATTCTCAGGTTAACGGATTGTCTCTGTCCTTTTATATTCTGTGGGTTTTTGTCAAAAGCAGGTCTGGTTTTGTTGCTTAGCTACTCACGGAGAGTGTAAGTGCCAAATTATTTATGCACTTCTTAACTATAGTCTAGAACTGATTATCTAAAATAAATATTCAATATATGTGGGCTTGTTTGCTGGCCTGGTAGTCTAGCCTCAATTTTCAACATTGTTTAGACTCACATGGGTCACTCACTGGTCACTCAAACTGAAAACGATTATCAGAAATTTTCTGTCGGAAAGTAGAAAGTCTGTTGTGATACTTACACATTACTCATACACTCATATATATATACATAACGGGGAAATGTATATAATGAAAAAATTAGAGAAATCGCCAATCAACCACTAATATCTTCAGTAATCAAGAAAAGACGATGGTCATATGTTGGGCATGTGATGAGGAAAAATAATAACCGAATAACAAAGCAAGCCCTCATGTGGCAAGGTAAGAGAAAAAGAGACCAACCTAGAGAGACACTGAGAAGAACTTTGATCAGAGAGGCAAGAGCAGCAGGAATTGGCTCCCTCAATAAGATAGAGTTGCTTGCACAGAACAGAGACAAATAGCGAGATTTGATAAAAGATCTTTAAAGGATTGAAAACTGCTAGAATAAAAATTTAGATAAGAGAAAGAGTATCTGGGTCTATGCCCTATGGGTCGGCTACGGCTTGAAAGGTCTATAGATTCTTCTTCTTTATAATATCTTATCATGGGACCATTATCGAAGCCTGTCATGATACTTACACATCACTCATACGCCCATATATATATATGTACATATTATAATGGGACCATTGTCCTATTATATCTGCTATTTCACTTCCCCCGATTTTCTTTTCAACAGTGATGCTTTCTTGAATATTGTGATGGAACAGAAAGCACTTGTAGTGTAAAGAATTAATCTGTTAGAGTACATTTGCTTTATTCATTGTTAGTTGTGTGGTGTTTGAAATGACGTTAATAGTTTTGTTTCTTCTTCTTGCATTAATTGCTCTTCTTGTGTAATGTTTCTCTTTATTAAAAAAAATAGCCATTAATCATATAAAAGTAAATGAAAAATGGAAGTTGATAGGAGAGAGAGAGAGAGAGACAGAGATGTAAAGTTTTAGCATCACTGTTCTTTGACTGAAGGTTAGAATGAAATAATGAATTCAGAAAAGGGAGCAGAGGGTGGGGTTAAAAGTATGGGGTATTCAAATTTAAAATGATGGTCCATAAACAAGGTACATTAGTTGTTTGCGGATGCGATTGTCCACAAAATAATGAAACGAGAATACTATGACATTGCAGAGTAACAACAGCAGAATTAGAGTAGGTTTTTGTTACTTTCAACACATAATAGTATATGTTTGCTTGTTGATGCTTTAGGTGTCTTCTTTTGTTCGTAATTTTAGATAACTCTGCTGGTAAGTCACTTATGGGACATGCCGCCTAAGCTGAAGAAGTTATAAAAATGAGAAAAAAGTGGGGGGAGGGGGGGGTGCTAATCATGTAAGTTGAGCATGGGGAATATGGTTTGTTAGTCTGTTGTTAGATATCATCCTTGCGTGGGGAATATGGTTTGTTAGTTTGTTGTTAGATATCATCACTGCGTGGGGAATATGGTTTGTTAGTTTGTTGTTAGATATCATCACTGCGTGGGGAATATGGTTTGTTAGTTTGTTGTTAAATATCATCACTGCGTGGGGAATATGGTTTGTTAGTTTGTTGTTAGATATCATCACTGCGTGGGGAATATGGTTTGTTAGTTTGTTGTTAGATATCACTGCGTGGGGAATACTGTTTGTTAGTTTGTTGTTAGATATCATCACTGTGTGGGGAATATGGTTTGTTAGTTTGTTGTTAGATATCATCACTGTGTGGGGAATATGGTTTGTTAGTTTGTTGTTAGATATCATCACTGTATGGGGAATATGGTTTTTTAGTTTGTTGTTAGATATCATCACTGTGTGGGGAATATGGTTTGTTAGTTTGTTGGTAGATATCATCACTGTATGGGGAATATGGTTTGTTAGTTTGTTGTTAGATATCATCACTGCATGGGGAATATGGTTTGTTGTTAGATGTCATCACTGCGTGGGGAATATGGTTTGTTAGTTTGTTGTCAGATATCATCACTGCGTGGGGAATATGGTTTGTTAGTTTGTTGTTAGATATCATCACTGTATGGGGAATATGGTTTGTTGTTAGATATCATCACTGTGTGGGGAATATGGTTTGTTAGTTTGTTGTTAGATATCATCACTGCGTGGGGAATATGGTTTGTTGTTAGATATCATCACTGCATGGGGAATATGGTTTGTTGTTAGATATCATCACTGCATGGGGAATATGGTTTGTTGTTAGATATCATCACTGTGTGGGGAATATGGTTTGTTAGTTTATTGTTAGATATCATCACTGCGTGGGGAATATGGTTTGTTGTTAGATATCATCACTGTGTGGGGAATATGGTTTGTTAGTTTATTGTTAGATATCATCACTGCGTGGGGAATATGGTTTGCTGTTAGATATCATCACTGTGTGGGGAATATGGTTTATTAGTTTATTGTTAGATATCATCACTGCGTGGGGAATATGGTTTGTTGTTAGATATCATCACTGCATGGGGAATATGGTTTGTTAGTTTGTTGTTAGATATCATCACTGTGTGGGGAATATGGTTTGTTAGTTTGTTGTTAGATATCATCACTGTATGGGGAATATGGTGTGTTGTTAGATATCATCACTGCGTGGGGAATATGGTTTGTTAGTTTGTTGTTAGATATCATCACTGCATGGGGAATATGATTTGTTAGTTTGTTGTTAGATATCATCACTGCCTGGGGAATATGGTTTGTTAGTTTGTTGTTAGATATCATCACTGTGTGCTGAATATGGTTTGTTAGTTTGTTGTTAGATATCATCACTGTGTGGGGAATATGGTTTGTTAGTTTGTTGTTAGATATCATCACTGCGTGGGGAATATGGTTTGTTAGTTTGTTGTTAGATATCATCACTGCGTGGGGAATATGGTTTGTTAGTTTGTTGTTAGATATCATCACTGCGTGGGGAATATGGTTTGTTAGTTTGTTGTTAGATATCATCACTGTGTGGGGAATATGGTTTGTTAGTTTATTGTTAGATATCATCACTGCGTGGGGAATATGGTTTGTTAGTTTGTTGTTAGATATCATCACTGTGTGCTGAATATGGTTTGTTAGTTTGTTGTTAGATATCATCACTGTGTGGGGAATATGGTTTGTTAGTTTGTTGTTAGATATCATCACTGCGTGGGGAATATGGTTTGTTAGTTTGTTGTTAGATATCATCACTGTGTGGGGAATATGGTTTGTTAGTTTGTTGTTAGATATCATCACTGTGTGGGGAATATGGTTTGTTAGTTTGTTGTTAGATATCATCACTGTGTGGGGAATATGGTTTGTTAGTTTATTGTTAGATATCATCACTGCGTGGGGAATATGGTTTGTTAGTTTGTTGTTAGATATCATCACTGTGTGGGGAATATGGTTTGTTAGTTTGTTGTTAGATATCATCACTGTATGGGGAATATGGTTTGTTAGTTTGTTGTTAGATATCATCACTGCGTGGGGAATATGGTTTGTTAGTTTGTTGTTAGATATCATCACTGCATGGGGAATATGATTTGTTAGTTTGTTGTTAGATATCATCACTGCCTGGGGAATATGGTTTGTTAGTTTGTTGTTAGATATCATCACTGTGTGCTGAATATGGTTTGTTAGTTTGTTGTTAGATATCATCACTGTGTGGGGAATATGGTTTGTTAGTTTGTTGTTAGATATCATCACTGCGTGGGGAATATGGTTTGTTAGTTTGTTGTTAGATATCATCACTGCGTGGGGAATATGGTTTGTTAGTTTGTTGTTAGATATCATCACTGCGTGGGGAATATGGTTTGTTAGTTTGTTGTTAGATATCATCACTGTGTGGGGAATATGGTTTGTTAGTTTATTGTTAGATATCATCACTGCGTGGGGAATATGGTTTGTTAGTTTGTTGTTAGATATCATCACTGTGTGCTGAATATGGTTTGTTAGTTTGTTGTTAGATATCATCACTGCATGGGGAATATGGTTTGTTAGTTTGTTGGTAGATATCATCACTGTATGGGGAATATGGTTTGTTAGTTTGTTGTTAGATATCATCACTGCATGGGGAATATGGTTTGTTGTTAGATATCATCACTGCATGGGGAATGTGGTTTGTTAGTTTGTTGTTAGATATCATCACTGCGTGCTAGATATGGTTTGTTAATTTGTGTTAGATATCATCACTGCGCCCTGGACAAACCCATAGGTGCTCTGATTTCCCTCTCAAGAGCCTGTGGAGAATCCTGGTCCACATGCACGACTTTCTTAGCAAGGCTTGGGACCCACGATGTATGTAGGTAGGTTTTTTCGGACAATTTTGCCTGGTATATGGCCATATTTATTGCATACTCTTTTCAATTTTAACAGACAAGGGATTTTTAAAGTGCGCATGGGCACACGGAACATCCTGATTGTTGTCCAAAAGGACCTGACATTGAATATCCCTACCCTAAGAGATCAGAGGAGGGTTAATCATCAAGAAACCACTGATTAATTTTTCACAAACAGGAAAGTCATCAATGGTATTGTGGTTTAGCGATTTGAAATTGGAGAAGAAATGAGTGCCAGAATTACGTTTGATATTATATAAGTGACCACAGATTCTTTTTACTTAATGTCTGCCTGTTTGGTCAATGTATATTTTGAAACATCGTTGACAGATGATGGTGTATATCAGATTCCAAGATATTTTTTTATATCCAGGAAGGCTTTACGTTTATATCCCGAAGTCTGATATACAACATCTTTTGCCAACACTGTCTCAAAATATATATTGGCCAAACAGGCAGCCGTTTAAGAGAAAGAATACGTGTACAGTTATATAACTTTGTAGATATTAATTATCCACAAGAACGTAGTTCTGGCATGCCATTTCAGATCGTCATGCCATAATACCTCTGATGTCTTTCGGGTTACTGACATCATTTCTTGTTCCTCTAATACCCACAGTCGATTCGCTTTGGAGAACCAACCCTTAGCCCGAGATTAGCATTCTCCAACCCTGGGGTTTAATCACTTTTCATTCTTTTCTCTAATCACTGGTCTCCTCTCCTTTTCTTCCATGTGTTCTATACCTATTCCTCCTTGTTTTGTCTTTATTACCTCTCTTGCTCTTCTTCCCCCTTGCAACTCCCCAACTTCTCTCTCTTTTCCTATTTTCTTTTTTATCGTTTTCATCGCACCTTATAGAACATCTCATTTCATCCCTTCATCATGAGACCTCTTTCTAATTTTTCACTGCTTGTCTCATTTTGGTTCAGTTAAATCCTACCTGCCCTATTTGTCTATTAATTTTATAACCAAACTCTACGAAAATCCTGGCCACCATCTCTTTCCGCCATTGATTAGATCTATTGTTTTCTGGCTTGAATTTATTTGTTTAATTGGTATAGTTTGTTTGTAATACCAGATGAAGGCTATTGCCGAAACGGCGTAGTTTTTTGTGTCTTTATATTAGTTTAGCTGCTCCATACGATTTTTTCCTTTTACATTTTAAAAATGTCACGTGATGTCTTCAGGACGACTAAATAGACGATTTTAATTTTTTTGTCACGTGATCATTACCAAATAGCATTGCCCACGACAATCTTTATTGTAAAAGACATCTATTGTCACTAAAACCACCGTCATCCTACATTCCGCGTCACTAGAATGTGTTAAATTTAACTAAATTGTGGATATTTATCTTCTTAATTCTTTCTGTACGTTTCGCTGCAGTGTGCGTCACTCTCAATTTGATTGGTGTAAATCGTCATCAAACCATATTCTTTTTACGTCTTGTATCATCTTGGTATTGGTGAAATCTAATTCCTTTGTTCAATTATCTAAAAATTTAAATATAATATATTATATTTTAAGTAAATATAAATATGTAAATTAATTCTTAAAAACATGAAACATTTTGTTTCTGACATCTCTTCTGTTCTTCTACTTCTTTCCTTCCTCATCTTCCTTTCAGCGCCGAGGGGAGATATAATTTGCGGTCTTTTGCTCTTCTGTTCGCCTCTGCTGCTGTTATGTATCCTAGTGCTAATATTCCATCGACCCATCTTTTTCGTGGTCGACCCTTGGGTCTGGTGTTCTCACAACATTTGTTGAAGGCTCGTTGTGTTGTGTTTTGTTCTTTCTGCCTTGTCACATGGCCAAACCATTTTATCTGTTGTTTCCTTATATATTATATGGCGGGGGCTATTCCTAGTTTTTTTCTCAGTTCTTCATTTCTGATCTTATCTCTCAGACTGTTTCCTATCATTTGCCTAACACATTTCATCTCTGTAGAGGTTATTTTTCTTATTGTTCTTGCATCTAGTGTCCAGGTCTGGCATTGGTAGCACAACGTTGGGATGAAGATTGTATTGTATAGTGCTCGTTTTGCCTCCAGAGTTATTTCCTTGTTGGACAATAGTGGTGATAACTGTCCGATGATTTGACAAGCTTTGTTGCATCTTGATTCTATCTCTGCTGTTTGAGAATTATCGTTTGTCATTAGACTTCCTAGGTATTTGAATTCCTCTACTTGTTTTAGTTGTCTGCCTTCTATAGTTATGTTGTTGTTCTGTTTATTTTTGCCGACATTCATGACTTCTGTTTTGTTGATGTTGATTTTCATGTTGTATTTTGTGCCTGAGATATTGAGTTTGTTTAAGTGTTCTTGTAGGTCTTCTATTGTTTCATGTATTAGTGCCTGATCGTCTGCAAATAAAAGCTCGTTGATCTCCTCTGTCTCTGATGGGGTTGGCTAGCTTGCATATATGGTCCATGTATGTAATAAACAGTAGGGTTTCTCTTCTATTGCATTGATAAAAAGCTTCCCTACTGAAAGAGTTAAGCTAAACCCAGATAATAAAATTTCATTAACACAACAATAAGTTACTGCAGCCGATTTCAAATGTTGTGTTACACGATCTCCATTAGGCATCCGCTCCTCCTCCCCTTTACACGATCTCCATTAGGCATCCGCTCCTCCTCCCCTTTACACGATCTCCATTAGGCATTCGCTCCTCCTCCCCTTTACACGATCTCCATTAGGCATCAGCGCCCCCCCCCCCCTTCCCTTTTCACGAAAATATTAACGCTAAGCTATCTCTATCTATTGTCCTTTCGAGCCGAAGACGGCACATAGGGCAGAACCACAATATCAAAAACAGAAACCTTGCGTGCCAAAATGGCACATATTGTAGAGATCGCTGCTTCTAAAATATATGGCGCTGTTTCCATAACAATACTTTTACAATGACAGCTTGTCAAGCCATCGATCAGCCTCCTTAGTCGCCTCTTACGGCATGCCTGGAAGGTCACAGTGTCACTATTCTTTACCTTCCTCATAATGAGGCCCCGGTAACACACGGGGTAACGCTAAGCAGCAACAGGAAAAAGAGAAAAGACAAACAGAGAAGTACAGTGATCTAATGAAAAATCATGAGAATCATGCATGAAACGAAAAAAAAAAAAATAAAACAGAGTGCTGATTCACCTGTCCACCACCAACTTTCACTAAAAAAAATAGCCCACTTTTCTTCCATGTTGAAAACAGCTAAAGTGGGAAATGAAAAGGAAGTCATCCTTGAGCCGTTAAACACTGGGATCGTTTAAAAAATGGTTTAAGGGTTATGACAAGGAGCACAGTTGTATGTCACAGATACTTTAGTTGATTTGCTAATGTATGTTTTTCCATGAAGATATAATACACATGCTTCTTTTATTATATATTCCAAGTAATTAGAAGAAGCTGTATCTTTGCCAATCTTGTACTTGTTTTAGTTACACGGATGAACTTCGAAAATAGCATTCATACATACCTTACTACTTTAGTTATAATTTTATGTTTTGTAATGTATCACAAATTTAAACCACTTCCGTAAAATGTCCATTTTAAGAATGAGTGGGATGTAGTATGGTCAAGACGTCTGTACCCATAAATACCGCCAATTTGTGTGTGTGGGTAAATTGTAACTAAAATATCACTTTGCGATTAAAATAAGCGACTGTGCCTGTCATTTTCTCGTACATGAATTGTAACACTCTTGTAGTCAGAACTATAATGCTAATTTTAGACTAATTTAATAAGCTGTGTCCAGGACACGGCTTTACTTTCCTTAATGACAACAACAAAATAAGGATATCAAATATTCTGCTAGCAGGATCGAAGGGATTGTGGGAATTTTATCACACACACACACAAAGGAACGTAATCCAATTTGTCTATTATTCTCGTTTTGTTCCCCATGGACAGCGCGAGATGATTTATGTGCGTGAATCAATGATTTCTTTGCAGCAGTGCAAAAGACGGATAAACAATTGAAACAGAAACTGAAGTTCTCATTTTTTTGCCTCCAATGTATGTGGTACATACACACGGTACAGGAACTGTTGTATTGGCAACAACTGTACTAAGTGCACAATGTGACGCAACTGGAGGATCTTGATTTTGCAGACGGCATTGTGCTCACCCAGCCTTAAATGGGTACCGGATTTTTTTCTGGGAGAGTGAAGCGGCACGGGCGTAATGCCGACCACATTACCTCAAAAATCACGCGCTGAAGGTCTGTAAAATTTATGGTCACTAACACCATATTCCCTATACGCCACTTGGCGTGACGGGGGTACTTTACTTTTTTTTTATTGTGCTTCTTAATGCCATGAAAAATATACTAACATCAAAACAAATAACACAAGGACTAAAACTAAGAATAGCTAAGTGTTATATCTTCTCAACATCCCTGTATGATGTTGAAACATGGACAACAGAACAGAAAATTAAAGCCTTTGAAATGTGGATATATAGAAGAATAGGTAGAATTGGATGGAAGGAAAAGAAAACAAACGACGAAGTCTTAAAACAACTAAAAATGAAAAGAGAACTACTAAATACAATTCAAACAAGACACATGCTATTTTTGGGGCATGTTAAAAGACACAGAAGCCTACTAAAGGTAAACGTGGAATGGAAAATACAAGGTAAAAGAGGCAGAGGCAGATCTAGACTAACGTGGACGAGTAACATCAAAATATGGACAAATAAGCCTATGATAACCTGCACCATCATAGCAAGAGACAGAACGAAATGGCGCTCCATGGTAGCCAACCTTCGATGCGGAGACGGCACTCAATGTTGATTGTGCTTCTTATTGACAATATGTATAAGATACAGGGTACCACAAATCCTGTACCATCAATGTCTCGCAGGATAGGACTTGAAATTAATATAGGAAAGACCAAGATAATGACAAATTGTACTACAAGGTTATATTTACCTGGATGGGAAGAAGGTGCAGAAAATGGATTACTTTATATACCTTGGCAGCAGTATAGATCTACTTTATATACCTTGGTAGCAGTATAGATCTACTTTATATACCTTGGTAGCAGTATAGATCTACTTTATATACCTTGGCAGCAGTATAGATCTACTTTATATATCTTGGTAGCAGTATAGATCTACTTTATATACCTTGGTAGCAGTATAGATCTACTTTATATACCTTGGTAGTAGTATAGATCTACTTTATATTCCATGGTAGTAGTATAGATCTACTTTATATACCTTGGTAGTAGTATAGATCTACTTTATATACCATGGTAGTAGTATAGATCTACTTTATATACCTTGGTAGCAGTATAGATCTACTTTATATACCTTGGTAGTAGTATAGATCTACTTTATATACCATGGTAGCAGTATAGATCTACTTTATATACCTTGGTAGTAGTATAGATCTACTTTATATACCATGGTAGCAGTATAGATCTACTTTATATACCTTGGTAGTAGTATAGATCTACTTTATATACCATGGTAGTAGTATAGATCTACTTTATATACCATGGTAGCAGTATAAATCTACTTTATATACCTCGGTAGTAGTATAGATCTACTTTATATACCATGGTAGTAGTATAGATCTACTTTATATACCATGGTAGCAGTATAGATCTACTTTATATACCATGGTAGCAGTATAGATCTACTTTATATACCATGGTAGCAGTATAGATCTACTTTATATACCATGGTAGCAGTATAGATCTACTTTATATACCTTGGTAGCAGTATAGATCTACTTTATATACCTTGGTAGCAGTATAGATCTACTTTATATACCACTGTAGCAGTATAGATCTACTTTATATACCATGGTAGCAGTATAGATCTACTTTATATACCTTGGTAGCAGTATAGATCTACTTTATATACCTTGGTAGCAGTATAGATCTACTTTATATACCATGGTAGCAGTATAGATCTACTTTATATACCATGGTAGCAGTATAGATCTACTTTATATACCATGGTAGCAGTATAGATCTACTTTATATACCTTGGTAGCAGTATAGATCTACTTTATATACCTTGGTAGCAGTATAGATCTACTTTATATACCATGGTAGCAGTATAGATCTACTTTATATACCATGGTAGCAGTATACATCTACTTTATATACCATGGTAGCAGTATAGATCTACTTTATATACCATGGTAGCAGTATAGATCTACTTTATATACCTTGGTAGCAGAATCATCATCATCAAGTACCGGGCCTACTGGCGTAGGTGATCATGTCTTTCCACAACTTTCGATCTCGGCAGCTATTTATCATTTCTGTTGTTAAACTCCTGCCAAGCCATTCTCTTAAGCTGTCTGTATTTTTTTCTCGTTGCTTCCCTCTATCTCTTCGTCCCTCAATTTTTCCAGTTGTTACAATATATTCCAGTTGTTCTCTTCTCATTACAGGGCCAAAAAATGATGATTGTTTCTTCAAAATATTGGAAATTAGCTCTCTTTTTGCTTTGACCTCTCTCAGAACATCTTCATTACTCTTCTTAGCTGTCCATGGTACTCTCAACATTCTTCTGTAAAACCACATTTCTACAGACTCCAGTGATTTTCTTGTCTGTTGTCCTATTGTCCATGATTCGCATCCATATGTTAAGACTGGCTCTACGTAACATTTAAGAACTCTTTTTCTTGTTTCAATTGTCAAAAATGGATTGCATAGTATCTTCCTCAATTTTTGGAAAGCTGCTTTTGCCTGAGCCATTCTGCATCTTACCTCTTTTATACACCTTCCTTCTGAGGTTAACAAAGTTCCCAAATATTTAAATTCATTTACCTGTTTTAATATTGTTCCACTTGTCTTTATTTTGCATTGAGGTGATGTCTTTTTCTTTGTTGTTACCATTACCTCTGTCTTTTTAGGCTAGCAGTATAGATCTGCTTTATATACCTTTGTAGCAGTATAGTAGTAGTAGCCTCCGTCAGTCATAGTTGACTATGGATTTTTCGGTGCTCCTAGAAATGTTATTTTTTATTTTCTTTCTTCGTGTATTCTCTTTCTCCATGAATCTGTCTGCTTCTTATTTGAGGTGAACCTTTAGAGTGTATTTCCAGAGATTACGGTCTGCACCTATGTCTTCCCATGCTGCAGGATTTATGTTGAGAGTCTTCATGTCGCGTTTACACACATCTACAAATCGAAGTTTTGGGCTCCCCCTACTTCTTTTACCATCTGCCAGTTGTCCGTATAGTATATCTTCTGGTATGCGGCCATCTTTCATACGGTGTACATGGCCAAGCCAGCGTAACCTACGTTATTTGAGCTGCGTGTAGCTATTCGGGAGGCCTGTGCAAGTCATGACCTCCACGTTTGTCACTCTATCCTTCCAGGTGATACCAAGAATACGGCGTAGACATCGCATATGGAATGCATTTAGCCTTCTCTCCTGCTTTATATAGGTTGTCCAAGATTTGCTGCCATACAGGAGGATACTAATTATTCAGGCATTGTACACTGTGGCTTTTGTTTTAATTGTCAGTTTGCTGTTTTGCCAGACACGCCTAGAAAGACGGGCAAAGGTGGTAGCAGCTTTACCAATGCGAGTATCAATTTCTGTATCTAAAGATAGTCTGTCGCTGATGAGCTTTACCAATTAAAGTGTCAAGTTTTGTATCTAAAGATAGTCTGTCGCTGATGAGCTTTACCAATTAAAGTGTCAAGTTTTGTATCTAAAGATAGTCTGTCGCTGATGAGCTTTACCAATTAAAGTGTCAAGTTTTGTATCTAAAGATAGTCTGTCGCTGATGAGCTTTACCAATTAAAGTGTCAAGTTTTGTATCTAAAGATAGTCTGTCGCTGATGAGCTTTACCAATTAAAGTGTCAAGTTTTGTATCTAAAGATAGTCTGTCGCTGATGAGCTTTACCAATTAAAGTGTCAAGTTTTGTATCTAAAGATAGTCTGTCGCTGATGAGCTTTACCAATTAAAGTGTCAAGTTTTGTATCTAAAGATAGTCTGTCGCTGATGAGCTTTACCAATTAAAGTGTCAAGTTTTGTATCTAAAGATAGTCTGTCGCTGATGAGCTTTACCAATTAAAGTGTCAAGTTTTGTATCTAAAGATAGTCTGTCGCTGATGAGCTTTACCAATTAAAGTGTCAAGTTTTGTATCTAAAGATAGTCTGTCGCTGATGAGCTTTACCAATTAAAGTGTCAAGTTTTGTATCTAAAGATAGTCTGTCGCTGATGAGCTTTACCAATTAAAGTGTCAAGTTTTGTATCTAAAGATAGTCTGTCGCTGATGAGCTTTACCAATTAAAGTGTCAAGTTTTGTATCTAAAGATAGTCTGTCGCTGATGAGCTTTACCAATTAAAGTGTCAAGTTTTGTATCTAAAGATAGTCTGTCGCTGATGAGCTTTACCAATTAAAGTGTCAAGTTTTGTATCTAAAGATAGTCTGTCGCTGATGAGCTTTACCAATTAAAGTGTCAAGTTTTGTATCTAAAGATAGTCTGTCGCTGATGATGGACACCAGGTAGTTATACTGCCGCACGATAGCAAGTTTATAGTTGTCGATAGAGATTGCAGGTGTTGCTTCGACGTCCTGACCGAATATGTTAGTTTTCTGCAAATTTATTGTTAGACCGAAATCTCTGCAGGCATGCAAAAAGCGTTGTACCAAGCTCTGGAGCTCTTCCTGACTTTGCGCGACAAGTGCAGCGTCGTCAGCAAATAACAGATCTCTAATAGAGATATGTCTGGCCTTAGACCTTGCCTTTAGTCTTGAGATATTGAACAATCGACCATCAGATCTAGTATGCAGATAGACTCCTTCATTCGCATATGAAAGATACTTTACATTAAATGGAGTGAATTCAAGACAAATGCTGAAATAAGAGAAATGGCAATGTAACCATTTGTCTCGTCTACTTTAAGAAAAGATGGCCATAAGATGGCTTGTATTTAAAAGAGACGACCAGAGAATTACTATGCAGCTCTTAAATGGGAAACATCAGGTTGGAGAAAAGGAGGACGACCTCGAGAAACACTGAAAAGAACTCTAACAAAAGTGGCAAGATTAGCAGGCATAGACTCACTATCTATAATCGAACAGCTGACTCAGAATAGCGGGTGACTTTACGAGCCCTATAAGCCGTCTAACGGTACTGAAAGGATCAAGAATCAAGAAGTATATACATACTCCCCTGTCACTCAAGTCAGTCGCCCATGGACATAGCTCATTATATTAGTCTAAAAAATAACACGTTAGTTCTGAGTATAAGAATATAACAGCGCAAGCGCGGGAACAATGTTTGTTATGCCTCATAGACCAGACCATTCATTATTTTCTTTAAAAAAAAACACACACATGCTATAAAGTGACGACGCCCCCACAAATACAGTGCACGCGTACAAATTATCTAGCTCACGATTAGTTACTTCAGTCTCTCTCTCTCTCTCTCTCTCTCTCTCTCTCTCTCTCTCTCTCTCTCTCTCTCTCTCTCAAAAATTTACGTTCCAACTTAAAAAAAATCCCCAGATACGCTGCCTACTTTTCTTTGTGTTTGTCTGTCTGTTTGTTTGGATCTATCGATCTAGCTGTCTATTTATTTATCCATCACTTCTACATTCTCACTCTCTAACGATCTAATGACTTATGCTTCTCAGTGTCTCGCCTCTCTCGGCATCTTTCTCTTTTTACACACACACGCACGCATGCAGGCACACGCCATTAGAAAAACAATCATCTTCATCATGTGCCATACCGGTTGGCATAGGCGATCATGTCTTTCCACAATCTTCTATATACCGTGCATCGTATTAATTCTGTTGTTGACTGTTTTCCATGCCATGACACCAAGCTGTCTAGTATTTTCTCTCTGTGTCGTCCACAATCTCTCTTTCCCTGTATTTTGCCAGTTGTAACCAAGTATTCCAACTTTCCTCTTCTCATGATGTGCTCGAAAAATATAGATTGTTTCTTTCTGATATTTTTTAGGAGTTCCGTTTTTGTGTTGGCCTCTTTGAGAATCTCATTGGTCTTTGTAGCTGTCCAGGGAACTTTCAAAATTCTTCTGAGAAATCCTATCTAATAGTCAACCACCATCAGCATCATGTGCCACACCGGTTGATGTAGGCGGAAATGTCTTTCCACAATACTCCGTCCACAGCACATGGTATTGACTGTTTTCCGTGCCAAGACACCAAGCTATCTAGTGTCTTCTTTCTTTGTTGTCCGCGATTTCTCTTTCCCTGTATTTTGAAAGTTGTAACTAAGTATTCAACTTTCTTCTTCTCACGATGTTCCTGAAAAATATTGATCGTTTCTTTCTGATCTTACCTGTCTGTCTGCTTCCCCATCCACCCACCAACAATCCATCCATCTGTCTGTCTGTCTATCTTTCTTTATTTCTTGTTCACCGCCCGTCTTTTACCTACTTTACTACTCTCAAAACTTAAATCTCCAATTTCTCGTTCTCTCTTACCGTTCTCTCTTATCTTATCCCGTTGCTCTTTTGTACCTTTCTCCATCTCTCTGTCACTTGAACTTTCCATGTGAGCGAGCCCCGACATACCAAACCCACAAAAACTGCATTAGCCTCGCGGAAATTTACTTCTCTGACCGCGAGAGTGGTCGCGGCAATCTCTTCTACTTCAGCGGAACGAGAGGCTGCAAGAAACTCATTGGCTATTTCGCGTTATTTACTCATTGTGAAGTGTACCATAGTTAATGAATATGCATTACTGTTGCCAAGGGCGTCACTTACTCCCTTTCAATAGCCTGTGTCCCATAAAGTGCGCTTCACAAACACTGCTGAAACCTAATGAGGTCTAAGGAAAATTGTTGCAACAATAAACATTAATTATATGGGCATGGTGGGAAAGTTGGAACTCTTGGTCATCGCGGTAAAAATGACGGTAGTAACATGATGATGGAGATTTTAAGGGAATATTTTATTGATTTGCACTGGAGACAAAGGCGCCTCCCAGCAACAGAGCTGGAAGTTATCAGCGACCACAGCTGATGGCATGCGCCATGATCGGTGAACCAGAACCATCCAGATCCTGCACCACCTCTCTGTGGTGCCTGTTGTAACAGACTAACTTATCTAGTCTGGCCAAGAGAGTAGAGATCGAAGAGGGACGACAACCCGGTACTCAAAAATGTCGTGCTGAAGTCGGATGTGTTGGGCCGAAAGGCGCAAATATCACAGGTATACTGCAAACCACAACACAACGAAGACACGATCATTTAACGTCCTTTTAAGGGCGGATGATGAAGCGGTGAATTCCTTTAGTCATCGAGCGAACGCAAGCAAACAAACATTACATTGCACTAATTTATTGTACTGAGAGGGGCAGTGGCTGAGAACGTGATCATTCACGTATATATACGTATTATATGTCATAAACTTATGGCTGGAAACAGATCCCTGTTCGCAATGCTGAAAACGTCACAACCTTTAGGTGGTCCCCCTCAGTGGGATGTCATTAAATATAGGTGGCAATAGATTAGCCCATCACATGATTCCTGACAAGGTGAAGTTTCGAAAGTGTGCAAGATGAGTACCCAAGCGGCGGTGATTAAGTAGCTACGCACCCGCGCGAAAGAGTTCTTTTCCCGTGGTATCAACGCGCTTTTTAAGCAATAGCTTGGGATTATGTTTAACATTAATAATGTAACTGTTTCAGTGTTTGCAGTAGATACACTATAAACACAAACAAATTGTAATTGCCATTTGAATACATCTTGCATTAACCCAATGCAAGTGGAATGGAGTTACAGACTCTTTAGAGACTTTTTAGACTCCAGGCACACATTATAGCATTGTTGGAGAAAATTAAAATGACTCAAACAAGGGATGCGTGGGGTCAGTTTCAGAGTTGATATTTAATATAATGATCACCTTCATCATGTGCCATATCGATCATGTCTTTCAAGTCTTCTATCCACTGTGCAGCGTATCAATTCTGCTTGTGATTGTTTTCCATGCCATGACACCAAGCTATCTAGTAAATTCTCTCTTTGTCGTCAGCCATCTCTCTTTCTCTGTATTTTGCCAGCTGTAACCAAGTATTCCAACTTTCCTCTTCTCATGATGTGCTCGAAAAATGTTGATTGTTTCTTTCTGACGTTTTTAAGAGCTCCCTTTTTTGTGCTGGTCTCTTTGATAATTTCCTCATTGGTCTTTTTAGCTGTCCAGGGAACTTTCAACATTCTTCTGAGAAATCCCATCTCTGTGGCCTCTAATCGTCTTTTCATTTGTTTATCTACTGTCCATGAATCGGTTCCATAGTCAGAATTGGTTCTATGTAGCACCGATGAAATCTCTTTCTCACTTCTATTGACATAGATTTGTTGCATAAGATATTTTTCATTTTCTAAAATTCTATTTTGGCCTGAGCTATTCTGCTTTTTATTTCTGTTGTGCGGCTTCCATCTGATGTTATTATTGTGCCCAACTATTTGACGCGTTGTACTTGTTTCAGATTTGTCCTGCTTATTTTTATGCTGCATGATGGTGATGATTGTTTCTTTGATATGACTATTACTTCTGTTTTCTTACTATTCAGGCTGAGACTTTTCTTGTTGCTTTGTTTTACTATTATGTCTGTTATTTCTTGTAGTTCATTCTCTGTCTCTGCTATTAAGACTGTGTCATCCTCATATCGTAAATTGTTTATGCTGTGACCGTTGACTTCAATTCCATTTTTGTCTACTAATGATCTCATAATATGTTCGCTGTATAGTGAAAACAAATCCGGCGACAGAACACAGCCTTATCTGGCTCCTTGTTTTATATATTGGAATTGTCCCGTTTCTTTGCTAATTCGTACAGCTGCTGTTTGTTGCCAGTACATGTTTTTTTATGATTCTTAGACCCTTCCCATCAATGTTTAATTTCTCCATTATATTGATTATTTTTTTTAATTGATTATATTTCTTGGAGTCAATGGAAATAACACCATAACAGTGTCTGGTAGTAGGAAACAGCCACTCTGAAAGATGGGGATACAAGGAATCCAATGCTCGAGGTGAAGAAGTGGAAGAATGGGAAATAGACAACAACCTATTCCTCATAAACTGTAGAGGGAAACCCCCCCCCCCCTCCCCACGTTCTACTCAAGAAGATGGAAAACATCAACTCCCGATCTAGCATTTGCAATAGGAGACAAAAGGGCAGCAAACATACTGATAGAAACTTACAAAAACATTAGTAGAATAAACATTCCACAAGACCAACAGAAAGCTGCAAGAAAGGAAAACCGAAATGCAAAACACATGCCTTTAGTACCAGAACACCAGACGACCATCTTTACCCCGACAGAACTAGATGTAGCACTCAAAGGATTGCAACTCAAGAGTTCCCCTGGAAAAGATGGAATCACCAACGAAATGCTCATAAAACTGGGACAGAAAGCCAAGGGCCAGCTCCTAAGGATAATAAATGCAAACTATCCGTATAATAAATGAATACCATAACATCATTATAATTCAGCTATTAAGAGATCCACTAGCGAACATCATTATAATTCAACTATTAAGAGATCCACTAACGAATATCATTATAATTCAGCGATCCACTAGCGAACATCATTATAATTCAGCAATTAAAAGTTCCACTAACGAACATCATTATAATTAAGCAATTAAAAGTTCCACTAGCGAACATCATTATAATTCAGCAATTAAAAGTTCCACTAACGAACATCATTATAATTCAGCTATTAAAAGATCCACTAGCGAACATTATTATAATCCATTAAGAGATTCATTAAGAAAGCCACTAGCGAACGTCATTATAATTCAGCTATTGAGAGATCCACTAGCGACCATCATTATAATTCAACTATTAAGAGTTCCACTAACGAACATCATTATAATTCATCTATTAAGAGATCCACTAGCGAACATCATTACAATTCATCTATTAAGAGACCCACTAGCGAACATCATTATAATTCATCTATTAAGAGATCCACTAGCGAACATCATTATAATTCATCTATTAAGAGTTCCTCATAAGTAATAGTTATAGTCATTAAAACATCTTTACCAACATCATTATGCGTCGCTTACTAACAACTCCTGTGTTGACATTCCTATTAGAAGGGAAACATCGAGAGATCGACAAATAATAGCATTTGATTGTGTTCCGTCAAGGCAAAAGACTGAATATTGGAGATCTGTCCCAGGCTTTCGTCAAAGTCTAGACACCACGTGATGTGACCGTAACTGCTGAAAGCCCTCTGTCATCCCTCGTTAAACCTCGCAAAGTATTGCTCATAACGTGGCCTAGTTTTACTACCAGGGACTTGTGGCGCATTAAATTTATTTTTCTGCGTGTCTTAGTATGACATTAATAACATTGTTTTGGGAGACTATATTGGCAAATGCTCATCCATGATCTCATGTCTATTTTAATCTTGTTCTTGTTTCCTTTCTCATTTACTTCCAGGCGTCTTCTACTTTTCTTCCTTCCTTATTTGCCTTTCAGCGTCGAGAGGAGATATAATTTGCGGTCTTTTGCTTCTCTGTTCGCCTCGTCTGCTGTTATGTTTGCTAATGCTTCTAATATTCCGTCAATCCATCTTTTTCGTGGTCGACCCTTGGGTATGATAGATATATATTAATAACGTAGAGAGAAGATACATATTAACACGTGTATGATCTACCTTCCAGCATCGAGGAGATATATTTATTTAGTTCGATCTTTGCTATTCTGTTGGTTGCTTTAAACTGATAAATGTGATTCTATAAATGTGTAAAGTGTTGTTTTCAAGAAGATGGGCAAGAGCAGATATGTATTTTAAAGTGTAAACACATAGAGAGACCGATAATTAGATTTTAAACATGTCGCATGTGATATATTGCGACCACGCTCATGGGTTGCCCCCCACAAGCTATTTGAGTTAAGCCTTTAACCTACGACGGACTTGGCAGGTCGGGCTGGCATAAATATATTGCCCAGGAAATTTTACTTTATTTTAATAAACGAAGTTAATTGTCCAATTATTTTAATTGTTTATTTTTGCGTTTATTAGGCTATGTGTTTTAATCTCAATTACCTTGTTGGACGATACATGATTTTGTAAATACTTGAAATCTGTCATTTATTTTAGTTAATTTCATTTAGGTAGTACTGCTCGGAATGTATGGGCAGTAGACAAATAAATGAGAAAACAATTAGGCCACAGAGATGAGATGATTTTTCAGAATAATGTTGAGAGTTCTCTGGACAACTGAAAAGACCGAGGAATATCTCAGAGGCCGATGGAAAAAAAAAAAAAAAAAAAAAAGAGAGCTCCTAATAAACATCAAAAAGAAGCGATCAACGTTTTTCCGGCACATGATAATAGTGAAGTTACAATATTTGGTTATAACTGTCAAACTTTGTGCAAAGAAATATCGTGGACGACAAGGGGAGAAGATACTAGGATAGCTTGGTGTCGAGGAACGGTAAAAAGACAACAACATAATTGATATAATGCACTCTTAATAGAGAATTGTGGCATGGAGTACGTCAACCAGTATGGCACACGATGATGAGTACTGCTCGTCTTATGATCTAAGTCACACAACCATCATTGACATTCTTATGGGCTCTCTCTTAACTAACCACATTTCTGTGCTGCTCCATTGACAAGTCCCTGTCATCAGGGAAGCCTGGAACCTTTAAACCAGTCGAATTTGTTTTCTATATCTCCATGGGCATGTTAAAAGACACAGCAGCCTACTGAAAGCAATCTTGGAAGGGCAAAATACAAGGTAAAAGAGACACAGACTAAGACTAACATGGACGAGTTACATAAAAAGATGCACAAGTCAGCTTTTGACTACCTTCACCATCAAAACAAAATACAAGGCGGAATGGCGCTCCATGGTAGCCAATCATCGATGCGGAGACGGCACTCAATGATGATGATCGTCTTGTTATGTTTTTAAAACAAGAAAGAAAAGAAAACTAGAATTCTAGAATTCTATACAAATCCCAAATTAATGAAAAAATAAAAAAACCCAACCGTATTCATAGTTCTTTTATGCGCAAATCCAGCGGACTTCTGGATAAATATGGATGTTGAAAGCTTCTCTGATTGTTATTTTTAAATTAAAAAGGGAACTGTTGGACGCACAATGACTTTATTGAATGGAGGCTCAGAATTTCATCATAATAAACAGACCGAGGCCAGACGGCGAGTAAATATCATTTCCGAGTGTTCTTATGTTTTAATATTTTTTATCAGGTATGAAGTAAAAATTGACTTGTGCACCACTTGACGGCTGCACTGGGAGGAGCAACCTTTATTCTCCAGCACCCCCCCTCCCCCATACCTTCATCTTCCCAAATAAATCAGGAAATTGGTAAAATACTTTCAAGATAGTTTATTTCTATTGATAGTTTCTCCCTACTATTCTATACTATTAAACACAATTCGAACAAGACAAATGAAATTTTTGGGGCTTGTTAGAAGACACAACAGCCTAATAAAAGTAATATTGGAAGGAAAAATACAAGGTAAAAGAGGCAGAGGCAGACCAAGACTAACATGGACGAGTAACATCAACAGATGAACAAGTCAACCAATGACGATCTGCACCATCAAAGCAAGAGACAGAGTGGAATGGCGGCTAACCTTCGCTGCGGAGACGGCACTCAATGATGATGATGACTATTCCATAGTTTCTTTCTTTTGTTCTCTGATATTTCTATAGATTCCTTTCTTTCTTTTGTTCTCTGACATTTCTATAGATTCCTTTCTTTCTTTTGTTCTCTGACATTTCTATAGATTCATTTCTTTCTTTTGTTCTCTGACATTTCTATAGATTCCTTTCTTTCTTTTGTTCTCTGACATTTCTATAGATTCATTTCTTTCTTTTGTTCTCTGACATTTCTATAGATTCATTTCTTTCTTTTGTTCTCTGACATTTCTATAGATTCCTTTCTTTCTTTTGTTCTCTGACATTTCTGTAGATTCCTTTCTTTCTTTTGTTCACTAACATTTCTATAGATTCCTTTCTTTCTTTTGTTCTCTGACATTTCTATAGATTCCTTTCTTTCTTTTGTACTCTGACATTTCTATAGATTCCTTTCTTTCTTTTGTTCTCTGACATTTCTATAGATTCCTTTCTTTCTTTTGTTCTCTGACATTTCTATAGATTCCTTTCTTTCTTTTGTTCACTAACATTTCTATAGATTCCTTTCTTTCTTTTGTTCTCTGACATTTCTATAGATTCCTTTCTTTCTTTTGTTCTCTGACATTTCTATAGATTCCTTTCGTTATTTTGTTCTCTAATATTTCTTTAGACTGTTTCTTTCTTTTGTTCACTAACATTTCTATAGATTCCTTTCTTTCTTTTGTTCTCTAACATTTCTATAGATTCCTTTATTTCTTTTGTTCTCTAACATTTCTATAGATTCCTTTCTTTCTTTTGTTCTCTAACATTTCTATAGATTCCTTTTTTTCTTTTGTTCTGTGACATTTATATGGACTGTTTCTTTCTTTTGTTCTCTGACATTTCTATAGATTCCTTTCTTTCTTTTGTTCTCTAACATTTCTATAGATTCCTTTCTTTCTTTTGTTCTCTAACATTTCTATAGATTCCTTTCTTTCTTTTGTTCTCAAACATTTCTATAACTAGTTTCTTTCTTCTGTTCGCAACAAAGATAGTTTCCTGATGTATGCACTGTTCATAAACATCACTATATATAGTTTCTTTCTTAATTTGTTTAACATTTATAGAGATAGTTTCTTTCTTAATTTCTTTAACATTTATAGAGATAGTTTCTTTCTTAATTTCTTTAACATTTATAGAGATAGTTTCTTTCTTAATTTCTTTAACATTTATAGAGATAGTTTCTTAATTTCTTTAACATTTATAGAGATAGTTTCTTTCTTAATTTCTTTAACATTTATAGAGATAGTTTCTTTCTTAATTTCTTTAACATTTATAGAGATAGTTTCTTTCTTATATTCGCAATATATCTATAATTTATTTTTTTTCTGTTCTCTACCATTTGTTTTGATAATTTATTTCTTCTGCAACTCAACATATTTTATATATATTTTATTTCTTCTATTCGTTACATTTCTATTGATAGTTTCTTCTAAAGAAAGGATCATTCTTCGGTTCGTCAACATTTCTAAGGATAATTTGTTAAATTATGTTCTCCAGACAGATTAAGTAGAGAAAGTGAACAGCAAAAATGATAAACAGATCTAGTGATAGAAAGTTCCGGAGATAAGAGTATCCACGCTAACAGACACGGCACTTGATGATGATGATGATGATGACGACGATGATGTTGAGACAACAATGTCTAGGTCACGCTGAGCTTCGTTGTAGCGTTAAAGCTGATAGCTTGGCCTAAGATAATCCATGGGCAAGGATGATAAACATAAGGCTGGCCTAAAATAAACCGATGATAAGGATGACACACACGACTGTACAAAGATAAGCCTGTGATAAGGATGATAAACGTAAAACTGGCCAAAGATAAACCTATATTAAGAATGATAAACATAAGACTGGCTAAAGATAAACCTGTGATAAGAATGGTAAACACAACCAAGGCGGGAGAGTGGGGAAGGGGTTATTCTGACTGGCTAGTTTCATAGCCCACGAGAACCTGTAAGGTAAAGTTATACATGCTAGACATCAAGACATGGACAATAGCAGCTTACGAGGATGTATGAATAGGTGCATCAAGGAGGGAATACGCTCATAGGCTATGCAAAGTAAAAAGTAAAGTACCCCCGTCACGCCAAGAGGCGTATAGGGAATATGGTGTTAGTGACCATACATTTTACAGACCTTCAGCACATGATTTTCGGGGTAATGTGGTCGGTATTACGCCCGTGCCGCTTTACTTTACCAGAAAAAAATCCGGTACCCATTTAAGGCTGGGTGAACCCGGAAGCCGTCGGTTGGGATCGAACCCTACCCTTTGTCCTTTGTCGTCCAGTTCACTAACCACTGAGCTATCATGGCTCCCTTCATAGGCTATGTGCTGAGATGATAATCCATGTACAATGATGATAACTGCCTTTTCGGTTGATCCCAAGGGGGAAGACAAAAGGAGAAAGTGACGGAGAACAGTGGAAACAGATGAAACATGTAGGCCTGACTTGGCACACACTGGGAAGGATAACTACAGATAACCGGAATTTGGGAATCTTTGGTGCTGCCCAAACAGGACGCATAACGACGTGTCTGTCATCGACACAGTTTATACGTATCTTGTACCCAGCTCCACATAATTTTAGAACCCTTCCATCTTCTCACTGACTGCCTGGTCAGTGAGATATATAGTTGGTCAGCCCGCCCTCTTATTTTAGTTTATTCAGAAGCTGACCACGTTCTGGACCACAGGGAAGTGACCTTTTTTTTTATTTCCATTCTTGATTATCTAGCATATTATCACCATGTAGTTAGATTTATGTACATATCTTCATATTTTTGTGTTGTTGTTTGTTGTTCCAGCTGAAGGCCTACTTGGCCGAAGCGTCGACTTTTTTTGTTTTATTAATTACCACGTCAAGCTGTTACCATACCACTTTTTCTTCTTCTTCTTTTTAAAAAAATGTTATCGGCTGTCATATCTGTTCGGAATAAAAAATTGTTAATCAACGGAGCTGGTACGTCATATAATCATGATAACATCATATTATGAAGAGAAGAGATCAGGTTATATCAAGTTACTCTCTGTTTTATTCGCTGACTTAAAAGACTATGACATGTCACTGTAACTTTCTTTAATAAACCAATGATGAATGATGGGCGGACTAGTTACAGAATGATAACATATGGAAACATTCATTATCAAGTGTTTACTGCTAGGTATAATTTTTACCGCTTGATGATTATAAGCTGTACAGTAATGACCAGATGGTAAATCATTAGTACAATAATTACCATATGATAAATTATAAGCACAATAATTACCATATGGCGAATTATAAGTACTATATTTATATGGGGGCGAATCATAAGTATTATAATTACAAGATGGTGTTTTGTAATTAGAAGAAATACCAAATGATTGTTTATAAGTACACACATTACCAAATGGTGAATTAACAGTACTATAATCAAAAGGTGGCGAATCATAAGCACAAAAATGACCAGATAGTAAATCATAATTTTATTGTATTCATGGAAGCAGTTTAACTGCAGTCGGGGTATTCCCATATCCGCTCCACCGCCCGTCCTAGCAATTCTCGAAGCGTATGCAAAGGGGTTGTTTCTGTAAGGTGTTGATTATAGATACATCTGCTTTTCCCACTAAGCACTCTGTATCGTCCAGATCTCTTTTCCACCTTTATACTCCTCAGTCTCTCTCTATATGCATCATTATCCCGCCCTTTCTCCTCCTCTTCTCTTAAGGAATGAATAACAAACTTAGCGATGTCCTCTTTGTCGAGATTAGGGCCATACTCAGTGCCAGATCTGCTAGCGAGCTTATTGACAATTTCATTGCTGTGTACACCAGCGTAAATCATAAGTACAATTACCAGATTGTGTATCGTAACGGGTAAATATTACTTGGGGAAGTGAAGCATTACACTTTACCTCACTAGACCTCAACAATATGGGCATTAAGGTATCAGTGCTCTGCCTTATTATTAGTTCTTTCCCTAATTTAGCTGGCGTGGTATTCTTTCCTAATTTTTGCTGGGTCGACTGGAACAGCCAGAAAGGAGTGAACCATAATCACTATTGTGTTGTTAAACCACCGCTCTTACCGCTTCACCACTCATCATCACTGAGGGTCGTCTCCGCATCGAGGTTTGGCTACCATGGAGCACCTATCCGATCTGTCTCCTGCTTTTATAGTGCAGATTATCACAAGTTAACTTGTCCATCTTTTGATGTTACTCGTCCATGTTAGTCTTGGTCTGCTTCTGCCTCTTTCACCTTGTATTTTCCCTTCACAGATTACATTTAGTAGGCTGTTGTGTTTTTTAAATTGCCCCAGTGCTTCTTCACTAATAACGGTAATCTTCTTCCCATAACCCCGGGGGTCGTTGAGACGCCACTGACAGACTCAATCAACCTTCCCTTCTCTCTATCTCAGTTATCTTTTGGGACTCAGCAAAATTGAGTCTTATTCAATCTCTGATTTGTCCTTCCTTCTCTTTCTCTGTCTGCATCACCTCGATCCTTTCACAGTTTCTTGCAGAAAGTTCTCTTTCCAGGTCAGATGGTCGAGATACGTGGCCAACTAGGTCAGATGGTCGAGATACTTGGTCAACTAGGTCAGATGGTCGAGATACGTGGCCAACTATGTCATATAGTCGAGATACGTGGCCAACTAGGTCAGATGGTCGAGATACGTGGTCAACTAGGTCAGATGGTCGAGATACGTGGCCAACTAGGTCAGATGGTCGAGATACGTGGCCAACTAGGTCAGATGGTCGAGATACGTGGCCAACTAGGTCAGATGGTCGAGATACGTGGCCAACTAGGTCAGATGGTCGAGATACGTGGCCAACTAGGTCAGATGGTCGAGATACGTGGCCAACTAGGTCAGATGGTCGAGATACGTGGCCAACTAGGTCAGATGGTCGAGATACGTGGCCAACCAATTTCATTTTGCGCTTGTTCTCAATAGTCTGAGGTTGATCATGTACTCCTATTGCTTAGTGTATATTTGTTGGCGACCTTTGTCACATGTGAGTAAGAACGAAGTAAGAAATGCATTTAAGGTAACATTTAAACTCCATAGCTTGTAATTTCTGGTAAATAATAGGTGCTCATATTACTGAATATATATTATGTGTGAGCTAACTACTGGATAATAAATCATGTGGCATATACATGAATTTATGAATGGTATAATGTATGGTTACTGATTGGTGAATTATAGATGCACTTATTTCTGGATGATAAATGATTGGTACAATAGTAAATGATCTTTGCACTGTTATATTTGTTCTTCTCTGGCGGAAGATGGCACAAATGACAGAGATCATAATTCTCTATATCTGACTATTCCTTGCTAGGCATTGTACGTTGTGTTTTGTTCTTAAGCCCATAGTTAATGATAGTTGATTTTTCTCTATTAATAGTTCTTCGTTAATGGGGGCTTCATAGCCACCTCGTTAGGTAGGGAGCGTCATGTGCTCAGGTGACACCATCATGCATCAAGATAATTTGTAAGCTGTTGTGAAGTGACTACTTGAATTTTTAAAATCATAAAGAGTGTAAGGAAAAAGTGTAAATTCATCACTATGCAAAAGCTAACTGTGTTATTGTACAGGCACTTTTGCATTTACCTATCTCTATGACAAAGATATAAAATCAAATGAACAATTGTGACCCTCTTTAATGTAATACGGATACGGCTTTGACTTGTATTTTTAGAAAATTAACGTAATTTACAGTAAAATCTAATGTTTAGAGCACACGGTTTGATATTTTCCTTAAATTATATAACAAAAAACGATTTGTGCAAAATTCAGACTACCTTTGTACTTTAATGTTATAAAATCTGAAGGTCGGTGAGAAAATAAGATTTCATGAAAAAGAATTACAGAAATTCATCAAACAGTTTCCGAGATAATTGATCAACTCTATGGGCACGAATTTGTGAACGAACCATAGTGTATTTTCTTCATGTAACGTGACCCGCGATTTTGGTCTTGCACTAATTCTTGATTCTTGATCCTTTCAGTGCCGTTACACGTCACATGGGGATCGTAGAGCCTCGGCTAATTGTGGCACTAATTACTGGTAGCAAATTATGAATTGATGATGACTATTTGCTCGACCATAAATTGTGGGTGCGCATATGTTTTGGGAGGTAAATGGTTTGCTTATTAATTAATGGAAGGTATAATAATTGCTTGAGGGTAAACTTGAAGTAAACCTTTACTGAATAGCACATTGTCATATTTTACAAGTTGACAAATGAGTGGTAATTTATTTACTTGAATTTACAAGATGTAAGCAAATTAACCTGAAGCTACAAGAGAGGTAATCAAAATACTGGATTGTAAGTGACAAGCACACTACATATTTGGTTGTAAATTATATGTAATTAATTATTTAAATGTAAATTACATGAAACAACAGTTAATTATCTAATAGTGAATGTATTACCATACGATAAATAAAAAGTATGATAATAATTTTAAAAATAAAATAAGAAATGCATAACCAGGTATATAAGTTATCCTTAGGAGCATTGATATAATACATGAGTTGTTTATGTTGTCTCTTGTGTGATCGAATGGTGGTATTATCTATCGAGCCCTCACACAATTCTGAGATTACTGGATGATGTTTACAAGAGAATCATATTTTCATAAAAGGTGTTTCCCAGCAACAAATGTGGTTCTTACATGGAAGAAACATCTTATCTCTGAAGACGTTTGACAGTTTGATTGTTGGTAAATGAATCATGCAAGAATATGATGTGCACAACGTAAAGATCTTGTAAAACGCTGTTTTGTTTTGGCCACGTTCGAACAGCCATTTTGAGTTAGTATCATGTTGAAAGTATGTATTCAATCCTTACTTGAGTTACTACTATTTGGTTCGGTTACTTACACTAAAGCATCTTCTACAGGTTCTTCTTTCCTTCCTCATTTGTCTTTCAGCGTCCAGTGGAGATATAATTTACAGCCCTTAACCCTTCTTTTCGCATCTGCTGCTTTTATGTTGTTTTTTTTAAAAATTATTTCTAATATTCCATCAACCCATCTTTTCCATGGTCGGCCTTTGAGTCTGGTGTTCTATTATCGTTTATTAAAGGCTTGTTTTATGTTTTGGTATTTCTGTCTTATCACGTGGCCAAACCATATAGTCTGTTGTTTCTCCATGTATGCTAAAGCATTATATGTTCAAATTTGATGCAAGTGACAGTGGTTTATATTGAAGAGAATATTCTGTATTTCCATTCAGAATGTAAGAGCTCTTGTTTGTAGTAAGGTGGAAGTTGTCGGAAATCTGACGAGCCAATCATATTGCTCAGACGAGAGTGTCACCGTCGATACTCATATGCATTGTTTTGGGTATGTTTTTCAAAGTTGGCGGCTTTGGTTTTGGTTCGCTTCCCTTGGCGTCAATTATTGTTGGTTCGGAAGTCGATGTTGCAGATTCAATTCTGTACATTACCCTTGGGTTTTCCCTGAAACCTGAGGGTCTGTGGCTTGTGGTTTGAGAAGTGACCCCTTTACTGTTGTTGATGTTTGACTTGCTGGAGATGTATTGTTTATGTGGTGGGCATAAGTCTGCACTGATGGGGGATGTTGGGAAGTCAGTAATGCTGACGCGAGGAGCTGGTCTGCCAGGCTCTGATTGGATAGAGTGAAAGTTAGCATGGAGATGGGCTAGTCTTGCCTGTCTGGTTCTGTAAGAATTGTCGGGTTGATGCCTTTTGTCTGTGAGGGACAGAGTTCGTCCAACTCTTCCGAGTGGTACCGGCACTCTTGCATGTCTCGTTACTCCATTTATCATTCTGGTACCGTTACACAGCCGGTCTGCGAGGCTTTGAGGCGAGTGGTAGTGGTGATTGTTGTGTCGGAAACCTATCTTCGAGTCGGACAGGCAATCCCCCTCGCTGTGCTGAGAAAACACATCATCGTCATGGTCATGGCAATGCGTGGTGGTGTCGCTCATTTCATATCTGTCGTCTGGGAAGTGAGAGGACATGGAGTCGTACTTGCTGGACTCCGCGGCCGCTGTTCTGGGCTGGCGAACAAGGCTTGGACAGCGGGACAACAGGACGATGAGCACGATGATGGACAGAGCCAGCACCGCCCCGATGCTGGAGCCGATGGAGACAGGGATGTGCCAGCTCGTTGTGGACGCATCTACACATTCCTTCAGTGAAGTGGACGTGTCGTTGTAGAACATAGTGACACACACCTGAAATTATAACACACATTTCATTCATTTAAATAAGAAGGGAGCATTTTTAGTTCATTGATATCAGTATTTTACATTTTCTTATTTTCATGTTTCAGCATTTTAATTTGAAAGCTTACGCATATTCTCTTCGATCTTTCAACATTTTCAGCACAAATGATTTTACAAAAGTCTCTTAAATATTTTATAATACTCGGTACCTGTTTTAAATTTTTTCCTGTAGGTATTTGATATCCTCTGCTAATTTTTTCAGCATTTTTAAAATATGAATTTTGTCATGTATGCTCACGGCAAATAGTTACAGTGTAATTCCATATAAGTCGATGTTCGTGATTTCTTGTACGACTGCACGTCTAAATAAAAAAAAAAAAAAACGACGTTGCACGTTTTAGTGTGGGTACTGTGCTCTTACACGTGCAGCTACACGGGTCTCGCTCTGTTCATGGGAGATAATAACGGCGCAAGCTAGAACACGTGAAAATTGCCTTAGGCGAGAATTTATCACAGGTATATTGAAGATAAATATGTAGATCTAACCAAAAGCACGTTAACAAGTTCTCGTTGAATTAGATATTACCAAGATTCCAACAGTTACAACTTTGTGTTTCACAATGTCAGGATTGAACCAACATGATATCTGTAGATAGTTTCCTGCTTTTATATTTCAACTTCTGTTCTTTGTGTCTTTTCTGTTTTCTTTTTCCAACTGGTGTCCACATGAATTCCAGGTGGGGGAGATTCTTTTGTCCATTCTGATCACATGATCGATGGATGCGCTTCTAGTGTATTTTCTTCATGTTTTTCTCCTCAGTCATTAACCAACAACAGCGAGTTATAACTATAGAGTTGCTAGCTGCTGGAATGACTATCAGTCATATAACAGCACTTCCATCTTTACCGTAACACTGTTATCAAGCAAACCCCAAACAGAATCATCATAAAAACTGCCGCCTGATAGCAACAACTAAAAATGAAAAGAGAACTTCTGAACACAATGCGATTCTTGGGCCATGTTAAAAGACACAACAGCCTACTGAAAGTAATCATGGAGGGGAAAATACAAGGTAAAAGAGGCAGAGGCAGACCAAGATTAACATGGACGAGTAACATCAAAAGATGGACAAATCAACCGATGACAACCTGCACCATCAAAGCAAGAGATAGAGCAGAATGGCGCTCCATGGTAGCCAACCTTCGTTGCGGAGACGGCACTCAATGATGATGATGATGATAGCACAAACGTTGCAAGAAGAATGAAATAACATGCCCCAACAACGGATTCAACATCTCATTAATTCAATGAGAAGGCGCTACCAAGCAGTACTATCAGCTCGATGTGGACATACGTGCTACTGAAATCAAGATAACCATTTTTGTGTGTGGGGGTGCCACACGTCCACTAATTTGTATCTTTTGTTCGTGACACCTTCACAAACATCAAAGAGATCACTAGCTCTGTTATTGTTTTCATCCAAATTGTGTACCTAGTTTTTTTTTTTCTTATGTCATCCAAGACGCGCAGTGACCACCTATTTAGTGTTGCACACTTTTTCCCCGTGGGTATATTGCTTGTGCTTAAATGTATTTCAGTGTTTTAATATGTTCATATTTCAACATTTTCCAAACAGAGCGGCTTCACAAGTGATATTATTGTATTTACTTATAAACCATTTCGTAAAAACATTTCATTTGAACTTTAAAGAACCGTAATATAGTTTGCCTTTTTGTTTTATTTGCGTGTTTGTTCTTTCTTATTTTCCTTGATCTCGCCCAATCAACACGTATTGTTTCTTTAAGGCATCAACTTTGACCTTCCAATGTCTCTCTCTGGTCATTATTGTGGGGTGCCCCAAATGTAGTTTCATGTTTGAATGCCCGCCTCCACAGTTTACACCAAGTTATATTTGTTCTTTCTCTTTCTCGTGTCTCTTTCTGGTCTCTCTTTCTTGCTCTCTTTCTCTCTCTTTGATTTCATCTCTGTAAAACAGCTGATTGGAATTCTTGTCAAATTTCAAAATCTCTCTTCAGCATGTGAACTTTCCAGGGTTGTCCCCTGTTTTCACTTTGTACATTTACTCCTGATTTCATATTTAAACAGTTCCTGGTTGATTACTTTGTTTGGCCAGTGTTGAAGGTGAACGAAGAAGTGACTTATCTTTAAAGCAATAATAATCTGAGATTCAACAAAAGGTAATTATCAATACATTGTTTTATAGCAAATGTGATCTAATGTAACCAGAAGACAGAACCTGAGGTTGAGCGCCAAGAAAAAGACAGAAATAGTAAGGTCAACGAAGAAGAGTTGTGCCCAGTGACAGGAGATATCTAAAGCACTTTTGTAGCACATATCTCATCATATCAAGTTACCTACACATTAAAGACTATGACAATGATTAAGTGATGCGAGAATCAAATGGGTTTTTAGGACAGAGAAACTGAGAAAATCTTTTAGGTCAGAGAAGCTGAGAAAATCTTTTAAGACAGAGAAGCTGAGAAAATCTTTTAGGTCAGAGAAGCTGAGAAAATATTTTAGGTCAGAGAAGCTGAGAAAATATTTTAGGTCAGAGAAGCTGAGAAAATCTTTTAGGACAGAGAAGCTGAGAAAATCTTTTAGGACAGAGAAGCTGAGAAAATCTTTTAGGACAGAGAAGCTGAGAAAATCTTTTAGGACAGAGAAGCTGAGAAAATCTTTTAGGACAGAGAAGCTGAGAAAATCTTTTAGGACAGAGAAACTGAGAAAATCTTTTAGGACAGAGAAGCTGAGAAAATCTTTTAGGACAGAGAAGCTGAGAAAATCTTTTAAGACAGAGAAGCTGAGAAAATCTTTTAGGTCAGAGAAGCTGAGAAAATATTTTAGGTCAGAGAAGCTGAGAAAATCTTCTAGGACAGAGAAGCTGAGAAAATCTTTTAGGACAGAGAAGCTGAGAAAATCTTTTAGGACAGAGAAGCTGAGAAAATCTTTTAGGACAGAGAAGCTGAGAAAATCTTTTAGGACAGAGAAGCTGAGAAAATCTTTTAGGACAGAGAAACTGAGAAAATCTTTTAGGACAGAGAAGCTGAGAAAATATTTTAGGACAGAGAAGCTGAGAAAATCTTTTAGGACAGAGAAACTGAGAAAATCTTTTAGGACAGAGAAGCTGAGAAAATCGTTGTTGTGGGTGAGAGAGTGGGCTACCTGATAGTATGTGTCAGCTACCAGGTTTCCTATGCCGTAGGTGGTGGTTGTTGGTGGGAGCATGCTGCTTTGTTGTGTGTACGTGCTAGAAAGCCGGTGGTAGTTGACACGGAACCCACGAACGTAGATCGGGCCAAGTCCTTCCCAGGCCCATTTGATGTAGATTGACGATGCAGTTGACGACGCCACTTCCGGGCTGAGCTTCAAAACATCTTCTTGGTCGGACTCCGTCGCCATCACGGCGGAAACAGTAACTGCCGGAAGGTACATACACAGGTCTATTTATAGATGCCAGTTAGTAATCGGGAGGGCAAGTTTGATTGATGCCAACACAATCTTGACCACGCCTACTTGAGTTAAACACACATTCTGTTTGTATGATACACACGGGTTTATAGCATGTCAGCTGTGTGTTGTAGCCAGGATGCACTTTCAAGATCAGTGGTCCTTGCACTCGTTAGCGTGATACATCATTCAGTTAAAATGATTGTTGGACTGCAATTTCTGAGGAGAAAATATACGAATGAATTAGAGAAAGCAGGTTAAGGAATTGGGGTCTTGACCAATGTCGTTGATTAATTAACTAAACATTTCTTACACAGATAATTGCAACATGATTTGGACATTTTTTACCTAGATCATTGGAAGATCATAATTTGGACATTTCTTACACAGATAATCGGAACATTGTTTGGACATTTCTTACGCAGGTCATTGGAACATTGTTTGGAAATTTCTTACGCAGGTCATTGGAACATTGTTTGGGAATTTCTTACGCAGGTCATTGGAACATTGTTTGGAAATTTCTTACGCATGTCATTGGAACATTGTTTGGAAATTTCTTATACAGATAACCTGAACATTGTTTGGAAATTCCTTACACAGATAATTGAAACATTGTTTGGGAATTTTTGTGTGTGCCTATAATTACAACGTGATCTATCTGTTCATAGGAAAGTGTCCTTGCCAATCCACCTGCCCCCTATCGATCAGATACTTTCATCCTTTCGATCCTCAACCATCCAGGGGAGCTCAATCATCAGACTGCCATGGTTCTTCCTCCTGTCTCATTCTGAACCTGAAGGATCATTGGTTAGTCAGTCTACTACCGGCCTATGTTTATTTTAGCGGTCGCATAAAACAGTGACCATTAGCAGACTAGTTTAGGGCTAGAATAAACATACTAAATTAGAATAGAACAACAGACAGTTTTGGCTAGAATAAACATACTAATTTATAATAGAACAACAGACTAGTTTTGGCTAGAATAAACATACTAATTTAGGATAGAACAACAGAGTAGTTTAGGGCAAGAGAGATAGTGATTTTCGGTAGATTTTTTTTTCGTCTGCCAGCTTTTCCCTCTAACGAAGTCCCTAGAGACTAGGAACTGAATTTTGTGTGTTAATCCGTTTTTCCTTGGCAGCCGTGTGCACAGGGGTCCCTCGCCGTACAGGCAGATAACTCCGTCTTCGGAGGTACTCATATTTTTTCCGTCCATGAGTAATTGACATTTTAAGCCGGGCCTCGCTGCTGAACTCAGGTTGAACTGAGACCAACCTGTCCCCCAGTTCAGTAGATAAACAGATTTGTCAAGTGACTTTGGAGTAGATTGGGAACGTATAAGGGCATTGGACTGTTGAATTTCCCAGTCTATTTCAAATGCTGTAGTAGAAAGTAATTAAAATTCAAAGGCAGGTAATTAACGACTTGCAGGACGCCTATTAAGACTGCACACCTGACATCATGGGAATAGCAGATAAGCTCAAAGTGGACACTGCACAAAGACTTAGCGCGGATCAGATAGCTAGCTACACGACCCAGACTTCATTATGGCTCGTATAGGTAAAGCTGTAGAAGCTGTACTACTGTGAGTACTCCGACAGTTAGGGCACTCGTTCTTTTCCACTTTAGAGTCTTGCAGTTAGCAGACCTCGCTGCTTTACTGAGAGGTGTTGATAGTTGTGATCGCTGGTTAGATAGAATAAAAGGCACACGTATAGTTATTTCTAAACAACCAGACAAGAAGAGAACAAGTATAGATAGCAAAAGAAATATGTCTCCTAGAATGTTATTGACGCGCACGCACACGCACGCGCGCACACACATATATACATATATATATATATATATATATATATATATATATGTTCATGTCTGGTAGGATAGACCGCGTTCTTATTCACTATTCTTTGCTCCCATTTTCGTCGATACCAGCTCTCGGGAGTTTTTTGTTTCTTTGTTGAAACTCTCAATTCTTGCTTAGGTTCCTAATCATTGGTTTGTATTTAATCGCACACGACTTTCGTACTTTCACTTTTCGCCACTTGTGTTTAAACATCTATAGCTTTCATATCTTGTGACTATCCTCACACGTATAAGGCTCTCGTCATCAGTGCAGGGCGTTAGTTCATTGTTTTCGCGTTTTGTTCTTTTTTTTTCTTCATAATTCATTGTCAGTGCCTATAGCCCTTGCCCATTTGCAAATAACTCGTGCGTGTTTTATGTATAGGTCATTAATTCTTTTAAGTTCTACTGTTAAAATAAATACCGTTGTTTTTTTTTTATTTAATTGTAGACTAAGCCGTAAATGCAGGATCAAACATTGAGAGATGTTAACAAGGGCATTGATCACAAAAGAACCGTGGTAGAAACCGCAATGTCAAAGAGAGGCATGCGACACAAGTTTTTAGTTGAAAGAGCAAATGGTGCATTACAGAAATTATGGGCTGCTGAACATGGGGGCTACATTTTGATTGCGTGCATGTGAAGGTCATACGGGGTAACAATAATTGATCTTGCATGTAACGTTCTATAACTCTGTTTATTTACGTTTGATTGATAGATGGCGTCCACAGAGTCTAATGCACACGTTAGGGCTCTTAAAATGGTGCGCATGCGCCTGTGTCATCCAACTCGTTCTGTTTGATTTGTAAATGCCAACGTGTATCTGTATTGGTTCTGTGTAGTTGTGGACGGATAGACAGAGAGAAGGAATCGACAAATTCACGTTGGTTTTGGCTAGAAGGACCGAATATAAATAAGAATGTATTAACATCAAAAGCCCACGGAACTGAAGTAATGCAGACGCTTGTTTCGGTAGTACGAACAGCCTGCCTCCTGTGAACAAATCACGAACAGAGAAAAACTTGAACGTGTAACATTTGGCAATTTGAAATTACGAAATGAGAGCGACAACGGCAGAGCACACATAAGTTGTAGAGAGACTTAGAAAGAGAGAGAGAGAGAGAGAGAGAGAGAGAGAGAGAGTCATCATCATCATCATGTGCCTTACCGGTTGGCGTAGGTGATCATGTCCTTCCACAATCTTCTATCTACAGTGCATCGTATCAGTTCTGTTGTTGACTGTTTTCCATGCCATGACACCAAGCTATCCAGTATTTTCACTCTTTGTCGTCCGCGATCTCTCGTTCCTTTTATTTTGCCAGTTGTAACCAAGTATTCCAACTTTCCTCTTCTCATGATGTGCCCATAAAATGTTGATTGCTTCTTTCTGATGTTTTTTAAGAGCTCCCTTTTTGTGTTGGTCTCTTTGAGAAGTTCCTCATTGGTTTTTTTAGCTGTCCAGGGAACTTTCAACATTCTTCTGAGAAATCCCATCTCTGTGGCCTCTAATCTAAGAGAGAGAGTGGCAGCGAATAATTAAACATATTTAGAGGTCTCTCCAGATATTGATATTTAGATCATTTCATTCTGGTACCATGTTTCCATATCCGTGTATTTGCTCATCTTCAAATTTCTTTATATTTTGTTTCATTTGCTGCTTCCGTAAATATTTCACTTTGCAACACTTTTCTGAAGTGCAACCCCGAACTGATTAGTAGTATAATACCTTGTACCATATACCAAAATATGTCCACATATACCCCAACCCTGACACTGATGATAGTACAATATCTTTCTACCAAATACGTACCTTGTACAATACTAGTATAGTAAACACCAGCACTCTACCTTGTACAATTCTAGTATAGTAAACACCAACACCTTACCTTGTACAATTCTAGTATGGTAAGCACCAACACCTTACCTTGTACAATTCTAGTATAGTAAACACCAACACCCTATCTTATGTAATTTTCCAGGCAAATGTAATTCAGAGCACTTTTACAGAATAGGTTCATTATGATTAACGCGTACATATTTTAACAAGTTCACATACACATGCATACAATATCATAAACATGTACAAACACTCATGCTTACTTAAACATATCACAGTTTCTTGTCATTCATAATTTAGGTGATCTTTTCATTTGTGTTTTTCAAGATCAAATAAACACTCATCTTCTTCTATTAAACAGTCAAAGTGATTAGAACAAGCTGTATCTTAAAGTTTAAAAACTATTGTGCTTAAAAAATACAGTATTGCATCGGCTGAAACTCAGGTTTTCACAATCTGATCATCTTTGTTATGAGTATTAACTACTAAAATATCACTCATACATAAATATTGGCTACAACTAAATATTTAATGTTTTTTTTTGTGTGCCGTGTCACAAATACTCATGCATAAATATTGGCTACAACTAGATATTTAATGTTTTGTGTGTGTGCCGTGTCACAAATTCAGAGCACTTCCATTAAAGATCAATCTTGAGAATGAATGATGGGAATGTATCATGCTCAGTACAAACAATTAGAACTAACATTCGCTTTGGAGATGAAAATAAACAGCTATGATGTACACATAGGAAGAATTGAATGGAGAGAAAAGATTATAAATGATGAAGTCTTATAACAACTAAAAATGAAAAGAGAACTACTAAATACAATTAAAACAAGACAAATGAGATTTGTGGGGTATGTTAAAAGACACAGCAGTCTGCTAGAATGTAATTTTGGGAGGGAAAATACAAGGTAAAAGAGGCAGAGAAGATCAAATTTAACATGGACGATAAACATCAAAAGATGGACAAGTCAGACTATGACAAGGTGCACTGTCAAAGTAAGAGACATAACGGAATGGCGCTCCATAGTAGCCAACCTTCGATGCGGAGATAACACTCAATGATGATGTACATATACTCCTATTCACATGCCCATGAACACATATACATAAACGCTTACATATGCTCGCAAACAGGCAAACTTATACAGATCCACACGCACACATACTCATGTTGTCATACAAGTGCTCACATACATATACACGACACTTCTTCTTCTTCTGCGATCAAAGACGTCATTCAGACTAGGATTCCGGACTCTCTTATGAAGGCATCTGTCTGTTTAAGTGATTCGGTTGTCCCGTATAGTTTCTCTTCCAAGGAGGTGGGTGTGGACGATATTGTCCTTTTCAGGTCTGTGTACTGGGGGCAATCCTGTAGAACATGTTTTGTTGTCATGTTGTCCAGTGTACAATGGCATTGGCTGGTAGTTCCTATTTTGAGTTTGGTGAACATGTGGTTTCTCATTCTGTTGTGGCCAGTGCTAAGGCGAAGTATGCTGACTTGATCCCTCCTTGATAGTTGGAAGTATCTATCCCTATCGTTATACTTTGGGTGTTCTCGTTTCCATTTTTCATGGTACTGGTCTTTGGTGATGGACTTGGCTTCGTCGTTGCTGACCAGATGGTTCTCTTGTGGAAATCTCCCGCCCTCTTTAGCTAATTTGTCTGCGCGTTCGTTTCCGTGTATATTACAGTGTGCTGGTATCCACTGGATGACCAATCTCTGGAAGTTATTGCACAGTTGGTCTAGGGTTGTTCTCTAATCATCTAGCTCACTGTTCCTGGGTTTTTTTTAGAGCTGTTAGGACTTGCAGTGCATCAGTCAGTAGCACCAATTTCTTGTGCATGTTATTCTTGTGTTGGATAGCCAGTTTTGCAGCGTCTTCGAGGGTTTCAGTTTCGGCTTTATAGTTGTTTAAGAATTTCCCAGTTGCTATTGACTTGGTGATCACTTCCTGGTTATTCAGCCTCAAGAACACACCTCCTCCTCCATTTCTGGTGATACACAAGACACAGGAAGGTCGAGAAAATCATCACATAATGTGTCACAGGAGATCAATACCCGAGCTGTGATCCCACCACGTATAGAGCAGTTGTTTATTGAGCTGTACCCAGATTAGCTGCACGGGGATTCAATTAGAGCCAGCGAAACATGATTGTATTTACATTGCTTCCATTAAAATACAGAGGGGGGAAAAATATAGATGACTTGAAAAAAAATGCCTCATAGAATATTCTAGCAGAATGTAACAATACATAGAATCCTGTATGTATTATCTGTAATAATGTAATTGTGAAATGTAACAAAGTCAGCTAACTAGATATCAAATTGCTAGTAATTACATGTTTAGTCAAGACATGTGTTAGAAGTCAGTGATTTATTCAAACTTCTTCTTTCTTACATTAGTTCACGGAAAGCTTATTACACGAGGACCAGATTTAGAAAGTACGGCAAGATTCCTGTATTTATAAACCTGAAATAAGCATGGTTTAAAAAAAAATGAATTTGCTATTTAAATCCTTACATTTTTTTTGCGTGATCCAGATAGAAGGAAATACCTCACACGGTCCTACCCGTTAAAGATGTCAATGTGTATTTAGAATGAATTTGCGTACTCTCTCTCTCTCTCTCTCTCTGCCACTCTTGGGATCATCATCAAGTACCGGGCCTACTGGCGTAGGTGATCATGTCTCTCCACAATTTTCGATCTCGACAGTTATTTATAATTTCTGTTGTTGACCTTCTGCCAAGCCATTCTCTTAAGCTATAACTTAAACATAAAGTAACAATAGATCAATTCTGTTTATATATTGTTACTTTATTGTTACTTTATCATTTCTGTTGTTCACCTTCTGCCAAGCTATTCTCTTAGGATACTTCAGTTAAAACAAAAATGATTGCACTGACGACAAAACATACGTCGAATACGCTCAGCATTTCAAGAGAAATAAAAAAATAAAAATAAATTGGAGCAATGGAAGTTAGAGCGAACGGAGAACTATAAAGAAAATGCAATCATTATGTAGCAGTGACGATAGTAGAACATACGAGTCAAGGAAAGTAACAAAGGTAAGACGAGATGACCTTTGCAGATATAGAACATTCAGATTTTTAATTTTAAAATTTAAAATTTAAAATTTTTAAGTTCTATTTAAGCTCCTGGCTTATTGTTTTTGATATCGTAAACGAGGAACTCCACAGAAACAAACAAAATGATTACAGCCAATAAGGAGATATATATACGGACAATACCAGGTATTCCTTCCTTCCTTCCTTCCTTCCTTCCTTCCTTCCTTCCTTCCTTCCTTCCTTCCTTCCTTCCTTCCTTCCTTCCTTCCTTCCTTCCTTCCTTCCTTCCTTCCTTCCTTCCTTCCTTCCTTCCTTCCTTCCTTCCTTCCTTCCTTCCTTCCTTCCTTCCTTCCTTCCTTCCTTCCTTCCTTCCTTCCTTCCTTCCTTCCTTCCTTCCTTCCTTCCTTCCTTCCTTCCTTCCTTCCTTCCTTCCTTCCTTCCTACCTCCCTCCCTCCCTCCCTCCCTCCATCTCTTTCTTTCTTTCTCCCTTCCTCCCGTGCTTTCTTTCTTCCTCCCTGCCTTCCTTCCTTCCTTCCTTCCTTCCTTCCTTCCTTCCTTCCTTCCTTCCTTCCTTCCTTCCTTCCTTCCTTCCTTCCTTCCTTCCTTCCTCCCTCCCTCCCTTCCATCCTTCCTTCCTTCCTTCCTTCCTTCCTTCCTTCCTTCCTTCCTTCCTTCCTTCCTGCTTGCCTGCCTGCCTGCCTTCCTGCCTGCTTTCCTCAATCCCTCCCTCCCTTCTCCCTCTCTCCGTCCCTTCTCCCTTCCTTGAGTCTCGTTGAGGAACTGCAGGCAAACTTCATAAACTTTCTCCGTGCATCGATCTCAGTCTGCAGTCACACTTTGGGCGTCTCTTGACAATCTCAAGCTATTATAGCCCAACGGAATGTATTCTGTTCACTTCCAGCATTTACTGTACAAATTGTGCAACTACTTTCCTAAACATAAAAAGGCGACAGGACACATGGGATTGAGATCTCTTAAAAGGAGATATCACAGGCTGTAGTAAATGTCGAGGTGGTCCGGTAGTGTCTGTGCCAAATAGAAGATTTTTCGGATCGTTATATAAAGACATCTTAAAGAATAGAATCAAATCTAATTTGGGGGGGGGGGGGAAGATACAAAATATGGTCTTTCTTCCTCTTTACTTTCTCATTCCCTTTCGACGTCGAGGAGAGATATAATTTGCCATCTTTTCCTCTTCTGTTGATCTCTGTTGGTATGTGCCCTAGTTTCCTAATTTTATCAATACATCTTTTTCATGGTAGACTTTTGAGTCCTGCGCTCTCGCAACGCTTATTTAAGGCTCGTTCTTTTGTGTTTTGCTCTTTCTTTCTGATTATGTGGCCAGACCAATTTATCTATTGTTACTTTATGCTTAATTTATGGCTTAAAGAAGAAATTATACGCTGAAGAGACATTGTCTTTGCATAATGACTCATTGTGGTAAAAAGCCTTTGGGACTACCAACAAGGTAATAACAATTGTCAGTCTACACTTTATGTAATCGCAGGACCAGGTGAAAGAGGTAGTCATTTGTTGTACACATGGGCGTGCCAGTTGTGTTCTATTCTCATCGCGATTGTTATAGACTTGATAATGAGACAATGGGCGTGCCAGTTGTGTTCTATTCTCAACTCGATTGTTATAGACTGGATAATGAGACAATGGGCGTGCCAGTAGTATTCTATTCTCATCGCGATTGTTATAGACTGGATAATTAGACAATGGGCGCTCCAGTAGTGTTCTATTCTCACCTCGATTGTTATAGACTGGATAATGAGACAATGGGCGAGCCAGTAGTGTTCTATTCTCATCGCGATTGTTATAGACTGGATAATGAGACAATGGGCGAGCCAGTAGTGTTCTATTCTCATCGCGATTGTTATAGATTGGATAATGAGACAATGGGTGAGCCAGTAGTGTTCTATTCTCATCGCGATTGTTATAGACTGGATAATGAGACAATGGGCGAGCCAGTAGTGTTCTATTCTCATCGCGATTGTTATAGATTGGATAATGAGACAATGGGTGAGCCAGTAGTGTTCTATTCTCATCGCGATTGTTATAGACTGGATAATGAGACAATGGGTGAGCCTGTAGTGTTCTATTCTCATCGCGATTGTTATAGACTGGATAATGAGACAATGGGTGAGCCAGTAGTGTTCTATTCTCATCGCGATTGTTATAGACTGGATAATGAGACAATGGGCGTGCCAGTTGTGTTCTATTCTCACCTCGATTGTTATAGACTGGATAATGAGACAATGGGCGTGCCAGTCGTGTTCTATTCTCATCGCGATTGTTATAAACTGGATATCAAGACAATAGGCGTGCCAGTAGTGTTCTATTCTCAATTCGATTGTTATAGATTGGATAATGAGACAATGGGTGTGCCTGTAGTGTACCGTTTTCATCTCGATTGTTATAGACTGGATAGCAACGCGACTGAGTTCATGTCCTATAATATGGAGGATTTTGAGTACTCAAACACTGATAGATGACATCCATAATGTGCAGGATAGAGAATATAACTGGCAAAAGACGAGGAAACAATAATAGAGCGATGAAGATACGGAAAAAATAATAGAATGAGAATAATGGAACACATATGGGGTAATGAAATGATGGTTCTCTTGCGGTAATCTTCCTCCCTCTTTAGCTAATTTGTATTCGCGTTCGTTTCCATGTGTATTACAGTGTTATGGTATTTATATAAATTAAATGTATTTGAAAACAAATGTCTTCGTCGGATCTCTGACATAAGAAGGGAAAAATGCGAACAGATTAGAGACAAATCAAAACAAGAATACGCGTCGAGCTTTATAAGAAGAAGCAGTTGGAAATACATCGGTCATCACGTGATGAGAATGAATGAAGAAAGACTCCCCCATCAGGGATTCGCGTGGAAACCGTCTGGTAAAGGAAAACAATGCAAATCAAAAGAATCGATTGGCAGAAGTAGTAGGGAACCATGGTACTAAAAAATCAATCCAAAACCACAAAAAATAAGCTGCAAATAGTCAGTCCTGGAGAAGTAACTTTAGTGCTGTCTTCGGTCCGAGAAGTTAATGAATGAATCAATAAATGAACAAATAAATACACGTACAAATATAGAACTATCATCATCATCAAGTACCGGGCCTAGTGGCGTAGGTGATCATGTCTCTCCACAACATTCGATCTCGGCAGCTATTTATCATTTCTGTTGTTGACAAGCCATTCTCTTAAGCTGTCTGTTATTTTTTCTCTTTGCTTCCCTCTATCTTTTCGTATTAACCGTATTATAGAACTATATTACGGTTAATAAAACATTTATGAAGCGATGTGGATTAAGAAGCATGAAGAAATTAAAAGATAAACAAATGTGATGTGATGAAAATACAAAAAAATATACCTCGTTGAAGATAAATATACAAATAGGGAGTGATGAAGATAAAGAAAAATATAACTCGGTGAAGATAAATATATAAATATGGAGTGATGAAGATAAACAAATATAACTCGGTGAAGATAAATACACAAATATAGAGTGACGAAGATAAACAAATATAGCTCAGTGAAGATAAATACACATACAAATATAATCTATGAAGCTATAAAGATAAGAAAAAAAAATATGGGCTATATCAAGTTTAGGAGTATGTTTGTTTATAGCCACCTGTTAAACCTTTCCCTTGCTATGAGCATATAAATTATAACATATTAAGGTGCGTCTCTGTTATTTGTTTATGGGCCCTTGCTTTTTACGCCATTCTGCGTGAGCATTATTCCTTCCTGCTCTAACATCAGTGACATTAAAATTATGGGCTATTGACACGGGGTGGCGCTGTTTGAGAGCTGGACAAACTTTACAGGAACAGAATGAATCCTTTCCAGATTAGATACATCAGTCAGTGGGGATGCTAACTTAATGGGGCTATTGTAATATGAATAGCTCGTCTAATGATTTCACGAGTCACTCAGTTTAATTAGAAATGATATTTGGTTTTTCGGTGGCGTCTGATGGGAAATGTGATGAAGCTGGAGTGGGAGTAGTAGATGGGTTAATTTAGAATTATTCGGTAGTGTTTGATTGGTTAATTTAGAATTATTCGGTAGTGTTTGATTGGTTAATTTGGCAGTGTAGGGTGAATGAGTGAGAGAGTGAGTGATAGACAGACAGGCAGGCAGGCATGCAGAGAGAGAGAGAGAGAGATTGATTGATTTATCGATTGATAGAAAGGTTGATAGATAGATAGATGGATGGATGGATGGGTGGGTGGGTGGGTGGGTGGACGGGCGGGCGGGCGGGCAGGCAGGCTGATTGATTGATTGATAGATTGATAGAAAGGTTGATTGATTGATAGAAAGGTTGATAGATAGGTAGATAGATAGGTAGGTAGATTGATTGATTGATAGATATGTTTATTGATTGATAGATAGGTTGATTGATTGATAGATAGATTGATTGATTGATTAATAGATAGATTGATAGTTAGATTGATTGATAGATAGGTTGATTGATTGATAGATAGATAGATTGATTGATTGATAGATAGGTTGATTGATTGATAGAAAGATAGATAGATTGATAGTTAGGTTGATTGATTGATAGATATTTTGATTGATTGAACGATAGGTTGATTGATTGATAGATTGATAGATTGATAGATTGTCAGATAGGTTGATTGATAGATAGATTGATTGATTGATAGATAGATTGATTGATAGGTTGATTGATAGATAGGTTGATTGATAGATATATTGATTGATAGATAGATTGATTGATAGTTTGATTGATAGATATATTGATTGATAGATATATTGATTGATTGATTGATAGGTTGATTGATTGATAGATATGTTTATTGATTGATAGATAGGTTGATTGAATGATAGATTGATAGATTGATTGATGGATAGGTTGATTGATTGATATATAGGTTGATTGATTGATAGATAGATAGATTGATTGATTAATTGATAGATTGATTGATTGATTGACCGACAGGTTGATTGATTGATATATAGATTGATTGATAGATTGATTGATTGATATATAGGTTGATTGATTGATATATAGGTTGATTGATTTATAGATTGATTGATCGATAGGTTGATTGATTGATAGATAGATTGATTGATTGATCGATTGATATATAGGTTGATTGATTGATAGATAGGTTGATTGATTGATAGATAGGTTGATTGATTGATAGATAAGTTGATTGATTGATAGGTTGATTGATAGATATATTGATTGATAGATAGATTGATTGATAGTTTGATTGATAGATATATTGATTGATAGATATATTGATTGATTGATTGATAGGTTGATTGATTGATAGATATGTTTATTGATTGATAGATAGGTTGATTGATTGATAGATAGGTTGATTGATTGATAGATAAGTTGATTGATTGATAGGTTGATTGATGGATATATATTTTGATTGATAGATAGATTGATTGATTGATAGATAGGTTGATTGATTGATAGATAGGTTGATTGATTGATAGATAGGTTGATTGATTGATAGATAAGTTGATTGATTGATATGTTGATTGATGGATATATATTTTGGTTGATAGATAGATTGATTGATTGATAGATAGGTCGATTGATAGATAGATAAGTTGATTAATTGATTGATAGTTTGATTGATTGATAGATATATTGATTGATTGATAGATAGATAGTTTGATTGATAGATAGATAGGTCGATTGATAGATAGATAGATAGGTTGATTGATAGATAGGTTGATTGATTGATAGATAGTTTGATTGATAGATAGATTGATAGATTGATAGATAGATAGATAGGTTGATTGATTGCTAGATAGTTTGATTGATTGATAGATTGATTGATTGATAGATAGATAGATAGATTGATTGATAGATAGATAGGTTGATTGATTGATAGATTGATTGATTGATAGATAGATAGATAGATAGATAGATAGATAGATAGATAGATAGATAGATAGATAGATAGTTAGATAGATAGATAGATAGATAGATAGATAGATAGATAGATAGATAGATAGATAGATAGATAGATAGATAGATAGATAGATAGATAGATAGATAGATAGATAGATAGATAGATAGATAGATAGATAGATAGATAGATAGATAGATAGATAGATAGATAGATAGATAGATAGATAGATAGATAGATAGTTTGATTGATTGATTGATAGGTAGGTAGGTAGGTAGGTAGGTAGGTAGGTAGGCAGGCAGACAGGCAGGCAGGTAGATAGGTAGACAGAGAGATAGGTACATTGACAGAGAGATAGGTACATTGACAGAGAGATAGGTAGATTGACCGATTGTTTGATTGACTGACCGATTGATTGATTGACTGACCTATTGATTGATTGACTGAACTATTGATTGATTAACTGACCTATTGATTGATTGACTGACCTATTGATTGATTGACTGACCTATTGATTGATTGACTGACCTATTGATTGACTGACCTATTGATTGACTGACCTATTGATTGACTGAACTATTGATTGACTGACCTATTGATTGACTGACCTATTGATTGATTGACTGAACTATTGATTGATTAACTGACCTATTGATTGATTAACTGACCTATTGATTGATTGACTGACCTATTGATTGATTGACTGACCTATTGATTGACTGACCTATTGATTGACTGACCTATTGATTGATTGACAGATCGATTGATTGACAGATCGATTGATAGATTGATTGATGAGAGAGAGATGGAGAGAGAGAAGTAGTAGTAGTAGTAGTAGCAGTAGTAGTAGTAGTAGTAGTAGATGTGTTAATTTAGAATTATTCGGTAGTGTTTGATTGGTTAATTTGGCAAATTAGGGTGAGTGAGTGAGTGACCACCACCATGAAAGCAAAAGACAAAGTGGAAGGGCGTGCCATGGTAACCAACCTTCGATGCGGAGACGACACGTAGTGATAACGATGAGAGTAAAAACAGACCAGGCTACCTCACTTCTAAGATAGAATCTATAATGCTCTTGTTCTGAGGTAGGGTTAGCGTCGAAGTACGCCATCACAGGAGAGAAAAAATGGAGGGGAAAAACGCTATAGCATCTTAAAAGTTGATCCTTCAACCAACAAATCAGCAGTGAAGCGCACTGACGTCAACCTCCCCGCCTCTCCGCTACTGGAATATGAGTTAAAACAGTTTCAAGACGGTGATACTATCTACTCGCTGACGTTTCCAAACCTAGTTTAGTTTATGTTCTTCTGTAACATTTACAAACCTAGTTTAGTTTATGTTCTTCTGTAACATTTACAAACCTAGTATATGTTCTTCTGTAACATTTACAAACCTAGTTTAGTATATGTTCTTCTGTAACATTTACAAACCTAGTATATGTTCTTCTGTAACATTTACAAACCTAGGATATGTTTTTCTATAACGTTTAACAATTTAGTTGGTACTGTTAAGATAACTAACAATGACTCAAAGAGCCTTAAATAAACGCTACGAAAACGCTAGATTAAGAGGAAGACCGAGAAAGTGATGGATAAAGGTAATACTAGAGTCACTAGGAGGAATAACATCAGAAGAGGTCAACAGAAGAGCAAAGAATCGCAGATTGTTTCTCCCCTCGACGCCAACGGCGGCAGAGGAAGGATAGAAGTAGAAGAAGAAGACTGTTAAGATTCTATATATTTTTCACACTAACTATACATAAAAAAATAATTAAAGGAACACATGTAGAGAGTAGATTAAACCGATTGTTTACGAGTAGGCGGACGCCTATTCGATTCCCGATATGGTCAAGTTTTTTAACATATTTATGCAGATGAAACGACAACTGTAAACCTATACATGACATAGAGCCTGTGTACAATGTCTCAACAACTGTAAACCTATACATGACATAGAGCCTGTGTACAATGTCTCGACAACTGTAAACCTATACATGACATTGAGCCTGTGTACAATGTCTCAGTGAACATCCTAGCAGACATTTTGAAATATATAGTTTTTGTCCCTTTTTTAAATTTTCACTTTTGTAGCTTCTAATTTTGTCATCCTCGGACAATGGATTTTTGTCTACATGTAGCTGTTGTCATCATTGTCATTTTGATTAAAAGAACACATATTGACGTTTGCCGCCGTTGCCAGTTGCGTGACACTCATATTCCCGATATCACACGGATTAGCCTCGATGAAGATACCAGAGATGTCACAAGCAAAGGCAAACTGCACTAATTACACATCCACACGAAACAACTCACGCTTCTACATCCGTCACGACTTGCTGGTGTCTCCCTGGATCATGTGAAAATGTGGACGCTAAATGTTAGTGGGCACTGAGGGAGGCAATTTTCACTTGTCTACATGAGCTGTGCATTTGAGGCTCCAGTTGCCTGGACTATTTTTAGCGAATCATTTCAGGGGAAGAGGTATGTTTACAACACTGAAAAAAAATCTCAATTAATCAACAGAAAACAAAAACAAAACAAAGAACAGTAGATGGTCCGAAGCGGGATTGAACCCGTACTCATCAGCGCAGCGCCTTGCCACGAGAAACAAACGCTAAAGTACACGATCAACTCAGCTACCTAAAAAGATAGCTATTGTTGACGATGCCTTTCGCCTATGTGTACTCATAAATATAGTATAGGGTTACGAACACAGCTCGGGAATAAATACATTTTGCTCTATTTTTCAGATATTTATCATAATTTTAGCTTCGCTGTCCTCTATTTCTCTATTCTTTCGTTCACGGACACTATTTATAATAGCATATCTGTTTATATTTTCTTCAAAATTTGTTCTTGTGAATCTCGCCTACACTTTGACCAAGATCTAATGATACTATAATTAAAAGTGTCCTTTTTGCTGCTCATTTTGTATCGTCTGAGCACCTAAAATACCGGATGCAATGACCACTGTCGGTGTAGTGGAGTTCGTGAACTGTGCTGTGATGTTTCCTGTATAATCATTCAAGGACTCTGCGTGTTAAAAGACACTACCAAGCTCAGTCATGTTGTGCTTATACAAGAACAAAACAAAGAAAGAAAATGATTAGGAAGTTGAGGTGGTCTGCAACAGGGCTGAATGTGGTCAGCGACTCCTAGCTGATTGCTTAACGGTAAACCAGGACTATCCGCGTTGCCTCCAGAAACAAATGAATCTTTCTGACCGATTAACTAAGCTTCGAGAGAGAAGGCAATTCCGTGCTCAGAAGTCATATGTTTGGTGACTGGTGCAAATGTCACATCATCATCATCATCATCAGTATCATCATCAGCATCAATGATGAAGAGATGTACTTTCTCTTTATTCGTCGGGTGAACTCAAGAAACAGAAGAAATCTAATTACTTAATTGTGATAATGTTACGGGTATTATGTCATCATCATCATGTGCCGTACCGGTTGGCGTTGGCGATCATGTACTTCCACAATCTTCTATCTACAGTGAATCGTATGAGTTCTGTTGCTGTTGTTGACTGATTTCCATGCCATGACACTAAGCTATCCAGTATTTTCTCTCTTTGTCGTCCGCGATCTCTCTTTCCTTTTATTTTGCCAGTTGTAACCAAGTATTCCAACTTTCCTCTTCTCATGATGTGCCCGAAAAATGTTGATTGCTTCTTTCTGATGTTTTTTAAGAGCTCCCTTTTTGTGTTGGCCTCTTTGAGAACTTCCTCATTGGTCTTTTTAGCTATCCAGGGAACTTTCAACATTCTTCTGAGAAATCCCATCTCTGTGGCCTCTAATAATTTTTTCATTTGTTTGTCTATTGTCCATGATTCGCTTCCATAGGTCAGAATTGGTTCTATATAGCATCGATGAACTCTCTCATTTTTATTGACATAGATTTGTTGCATAAGATATTTTTCATTTTCTGAAATGCTATTTTGGCCTGAGCTATTCTGCTTTTTATTCTTGTGTTGCATCTTCCATCTGATGTTATTATTGTGCCCAAGTATTTGAAACGTTGTACTTGTTTCAGATTTGTCTCGTTTATTTTTATGCTGCATGATGGTGATGATTGTTTCTTCGATAATACCATTACTTCTGTTTTCTTACTATTCAGACTGATACCTTTCTTGTTGCTTTCCTTTACTATTATATCTATCATTTCTTGTAGCTCATTCTCTGTCTCTGCTATTAAGACTGTGTCATCCGCATATCGTAAATTATTTATGTTGTGACCGTTGACTTCAATTCCTTTTTTGTCTACTATTGATCTCATATGTTCGCTGTAAAGTGAAAACAAATCCGGTGACAGAACACAGCCTTGTCTGACTCCTTGTTTTATATATTGGAATTGTCCTGTTTGGTTGTTAATTCGTATAGCTGCTGTTTGTTGCCAGCACATGTTTTTTTATGATTCGCAGATCCTTGCCAAGGTGTTTATTTTTTCCAACATATTGATTATTTCCACGTGCTTTACTTTGTCAAATGCTTTCATGTAGTCTATAAAGCTCATATATATATATATATCTTTCTTTACCTCTATAGATCTTTCTATCAATGTTCTTAAGATGTATATTGCATTATTGGTGCCCTGTCCTTCCACAAATCCACGTTGTTCCTCACTTATTTCTGGTTTTATTTTGTTCCTTACATGTCTCATGATGATTCTTAGTAATATTTTAGTCATATGGCTCATGAGACTAATTGTGCGATGGTCTTCACAATCAGTGGCGCCTGACTTCTTCGGTATGGCTACAAAGATAGATTTTAGTAGATCTTCAGGTTTGTGTCCATTGTTATATATGTCATTGAGTAGTTTTGTTATGACTTGTACTCCCAGCTCTTTGCATTTATCTCTTCGATTGTTATATTGTCGGGACCTGGAGCTTTGCCTCTTTTCATGTGTTGAATTGCGTCCTCCACTTCACTCTGCATTATTTGTGGCCCTGTGTCTTCATTTGAATTGTTTAATTCTGGTCTTTCATCATCATAAAGTTGAATGATATATTCTGTCAATCTTTCCATTGTCTTCTCCTGTCCCATTATTATATTTCCTTCCTTTGATTTCACACATCCTGAAAGTTTGACTTCTTTTCTTCCTGTTAATTCATTTAACTGATTGTGCATACATTTTGAGTCTTTCTTTTGTTGTTTTTCCATTTCTTCACATTTCTGTTTTAACCATCCTTCCTTTGCTTCTCTGCACTTGTTTTGGATCTCTTTGTGCAATATTTTGTATGTCCGTTCTTCTTTCTTACGTTTTCTTCTTTCGTCCATTAGTTGTAATATTTATTCTGTCATCCATTTCTTTTTGTTGATTCTTTTAGTCACTTGTATTACTTCTTTTGATGTTTGTTGAATCGATTGTTTGAGCATTTCCCACTGTTCTTGGATGTCCTGTATTTTCTCGCTAGCATTATATCTATTTTGTACTATCGTGCTGCACTTATCACTCATCTGTTTTATCTATCTTAGCATATATAGTTCTAATTTTATATTTCTTGGTGATTTCTGTACCTTCTGCAGTTTTATTCTTATCTTTCCAACTACTGGTACATGGTCACTATTGCAATCTGCTCCTGGCCTTGTTTTAACAGATGTTAGCCCATTTCTGAATCTTCTCTGTACCAGTATAACATCAATTTTATTGTGTACTTTTTTATCTGGGCTTTGCCATGTCCATAGTCGCCTAGGGTGTTGTTTGAACCAGGTGTTACCTATAATCATTTCATGTGTCTTTGCCCAATCTATCAATCTATCCCTTCTGTCATTCGTCTCTCCAAGGCCATGTCCCCCAGTCACATTTTGCACTTTAGCTGTTCCTACCTTGGCATTGAAATCCCCTAATATAATAGTTATTTCTTAGGGTTTACACTGTTCCATGGTCGCCTCTAGCTCCACGTAAAAAGTGTCAATGTCTTCTTCTTCGCTATTACTTGTTGGTGCATAAACTTGAATTATGTTGATATCCATTGGTCTACCTCTCAATTTTACTAGCAGAAATCTGTCTCATACTGACCAAAATCCTTTCACTGTTTTGCTTCTTTCTCTATCTAACATGATGCATACTGCTTTTTTCGTGTGTGGTTCCCCCAGAGTAAATTACATTTCCACTGTCGCGTTGTAATAATCCTGCTCCTTTCCATCTCATTTCACATAGTCCCAAGATGTTCAATTTCATTCTCTTCATGACTGATGTTTTCTAGTTTTCCAACCTGGAATGCTGATCTAATGTTCCTAGTTCCTATTGCTAGTGTCTCCTTATTTTTGATCTTGCATACAGTTGCGTCATAACGATCGGGTGTAACCTGTATTATGTAGTTGTGATAATATTACCGGTATTATGTAGTTGTGATAATGTTACCGGTATTATGTAGTTGTGATAATGTTACCGGTATTATGTAGTTATGATGATGTTATGGTAATGTAATGGTATTATGTGTGTTACTACGTGGAGTAATTCCTGATTTCACATAGTTATTCATCATAAAGACAGATGAATAAAGAACCCGGATGTACTTACTGATATTGACTATAACTTAATTTACCTTACAACATTGTTAAACTAATTACGACATTCACGACCACGAGTCACAAAGTTACAATAATTATGACATTCACGAGTCGCTAAATTACAGTAATTACGGCATTCACGAGTCAGAAAGTTACAATAATGATGACATTCACGAGTCGCAAAGTTACTATAATTATGACATTCATAAGTCGCAAAGTTACAATAATTACGACATTCACGAGTTGCAAAGTTACATTAATTACGACATTCACGAGTTTCAAAGTTACAATAATTACAACATTCACAAGTCGCAAAGTTACAATAATTACGACATTCACGAGTTTCAAAGTTACAATAATTACAACATTCACAAGTCATAAAGTTACAATAATTACGACATTCACGAGTCGCAAAGTTACAATAATTACGACATTCATAAGTCGCAAAGTTACAATAATTACGACATTCATAAGTCGCAAAGTTACAATAATTACGACATTCACGAGTCGCAAAGTTACAATAATTACAATAATTACAACATTCACAAGTTGCAAAGTTACAATAATTACGACATTCACGAGTTGCAAAGTTACAATAATTACGACATTCATAAGTCGCAAAGTTACAATAATTACAATAATTACAACATTCACAAGTTGCAAAGTTACAATAATTACGACATTCACGAGTTGCAAAGTTACAATAATTACAACATTCACAAGTCGCAAAGTTACAATAATTACAACATTCAGAAGTTGCAAAGTTACAATAATTACGACATTCACGAGTTTCAAAGTTACACTAATTACGACATTCACAAGTTGCAAAGTTACAATAATTACGACATTCACGAGTTGCAAAGTTACAGTAATTACGACATTCACAAGTCGCAAAGTTACAATAATTACGACATTCACGAGTTGCAAAGTTACAATAAGATTCCGTTTGTTCTGTTTGCTTATTCAAGTCGTGGTAGCTCTAGTCTCATGGGATGTTCTAGAAATGCAAATTGCTTTAACCTTACAGTACTAAGCCACTGTCTTTTGGGAGTCCAGGGAACGCGGGTGATCTTCACTTCTGGGAATTTATTATCAGTTTTCCTAGAACTCTGTTAACTTGTGTGGGGTCAGACGTGAATAAACGAGCGATGCAACAACACTCCAGAAATAGAATTAGCACGGAGTCGACGTGGAAACGAGGGAAAGGCAGATATAGAAAATATTGATCAATCAATGAAATAGCCGGGTTCACCCAGCCTTAAATGGGTACCGGATTTTTTTACTGGGCAAGTATATCAGCACGGGCGTAATACCGACCACATTACCCCAAAAACCATGTGCTGAAGGTCTGTAAAATATAGGGTCACTAACACCATATTTCCCCATACGCCACTTGGCGTGACGGGGGCACTTTACTTTACAATGAAATAAGAAATATCTCGATTACGAATCTGCATGAGATGCACTAGTAGAGCATTGGCCGAACACTCAATTTTCTCAAGACAACGGAAGAGTAAGAAATTAATTATAAGTAAAGTAAAGTATGGTAAGGTAAAGTAAAGTAAGGAAAAGTAAAGTAAGGTAAAGTAAAGTAAGGAAAAGTAAAGTAAGGTAAAGTAAAGTAAGGTAAGTAAGGTAAAGTAAAGTACGGTAAAGTAAAGTAAGGTAAAGTAAAGTAAGTAAGGTAAAGTAAAGTAAAGTAAAGTAAAGTAAAGTAAAGTAAAGTAAAGTAAAGTACGGTAAAGTAAAGTACGGTAAAGTAAGGTAAAGTAAAGTAAAGTAAAGTACGGTAAAGTAACGTAAAGTAAAGTAAGGTAAGGTAAAGTAAAGTAAAGTAAGGTAAGGTAAGGTAAGGTAAAGTAAAGTAAAGTAAGGTAAGGTAAGGTAAGGTAAGGTAAGGTAAGGTAAGGTAAAGTAAAGTAAAGTAAGGTAAGGTAAGGTAAAGTAAAGTAAAGTAAAGTGAATTGAAGTGAGGTGAGGTAAGGTAAGGTAAGGTAAAGTAAAGTAAAGTAAAGTAAAGTAAAGTGAATTGAAGTGAGGTGAGGTAAGGTAAGGTAAGGTAAGGTATGGTTAAGTAAAGTAAAGTTAAAGTAAAGTTAAAGTAAAGTTAAAGTAAAATAAAGTAAAGGTTATTGAGTCGCGAAGCCATAGCGCTAACAAATTCGATAATGTTTGTTTTCCTTACGATCTTATAACTTGTGTATAATGAAATATAATCTTGGTGGTAGATACATTTGAGAAAGCAGAAGCCAGCAGATACGAGAGAAAAAAAAAGATAGTTTTTAATGGTAATTTTTAGACAGTGGAAGTATATATATATTTTAGACAGTGGTAGAAGATATATATTTTAGACAGTGGTAGCAGATATATATTTTAGACAGTGGTAGCAGATATATATTTTAGACAGTGGTAACAGATATATATTTTAGACAGTGGTAGCAGATATATATTTTAGACAGTGGTAGCAGATATATATTTTAGACAGTGGTAGCAGATATATATTTTAGACAGTGGTAGCAGATATATATTTTAGACAGTTGAAGTAGATATATATTTTAGACAGTGGTAGCAGAAATATTTTTTAGAAAGTGGTAGCAGATATATTTTTAGACAGTGGAAACATAAATATTGTTTAGACAGTTTTAGCAGATATATTTTTAGACAGTGGTAGCAGAAATATTTTTAGACAGTGATAGCAGAAATATTTTTAGACAGTGGTAGCAGATATATTTTTAGACAGTGGTAACATAAATACAGTGGTAGCAGATACATATTTTTGACAGTGGTAGCAGATATATATTTTAGACAGCGGTAGCAGATATATATTTTAGACAGTGGTAGCAGATATATATTTTAGACAGTGGTAACATAAATATTTTTAGACAGTGGTAGCAGATATATATTTTAGACAGTGGTAGCATATATATATTTTAGACAGTGGTAACAGATATATATTTTAGACAGTGGTAACATAACTATTTTTAGACAGTGGTAGCAGATATATTTTTAGACAGTGGTAACAGATATATATTTTAGACAGTGGTAACGTAAATATTTTTAGACAGTTGTAGCAGATATATATTTTAGACAGTGGTAACATAAATATTTTTAGACAGTGGTAGCACATATATATTTTAGACAGTGGTAGCAGATATATATTTTAGACAGTGGTAACAGATATATATTTTAGACAGTGGTCACATAAAAATATTTTTAGACAGTAAAAGTAAAAAAAAAAGTAAAGTACCCCCTTCACACCAAGTGGCGTATAGGGAAATATGGTGTTAGTGATCCTATATTTTACAGACCTTCAGCACATGATTTTTGGGGTAATGTGGTCAGTATTACGCCCGTGCTGCTTTACTTTCCCAGAAAAAATCCGGTACCCATTTAAGGCTGGGTGAACCCGGAAGCCGTCGGTTGGGATCGAACCCTACTCCTTGTCCGTGGTAGTCCAGTTCACTAACCACTAAGCTATCGCGGCTCCCATTTTTAGACAGTGGTAGCAGATATATCTTTTAGACAGTGGTAGCAGATATATATTTTAGACAGTTTTAACATAAATATTTTTAGACAGTGGTAGCAGATATATATTTTAGACAGTGGTAGAAGATATATATTTTAGACAGTGGTAACAGATATATATGATTTTTTATGGTAAACCATATTGCTTCAGAATTTTCCACAAAAGAATCTCTATGAATACTATCAAATACCATCAAAAATCATAAATATTATCAAAGACATGTATGATGGTTACACATGTGCAGTTCGAACAGAGGAAGGACTGAGCGAATGTTTCCCAATAGAAACTGGGGTTAAACAAGGATGTATTTTATCGCCCTTGTTATTTGGAATTGTTATGGACTTCATAATGAAGAAATGCTGCACTGGTAATAAAGGCATCGAATGGATACAAGGAGACCATTTGGAGGACCTCGACTTTGCTGATGACATAGTTCTCATCAGCAGTCAGATAAAAACGATGCAGGAAAACACAAATGAACTATCATCAATAGCCAGCAAAATTGGGCTTGAGGTCAATCATGAAAAGACTAAAGTCATGAAAAGTTTAATTCCAACAAGTGACAAAATATACATGGAAAACAAACCAGTAGAAGAGATCGATCACTTTATCTATCTTGGAAGTCACATTGATCGAGAAGGGGATACGAGCAAAGAAATTAGAATCAGAATGACTAAAGCAGCAATGTCTTTCAGAAGCCTTGAAAAGTTGTGGAAATCAAAACTCATCAGCACAAACACAAAACTTAGGCTATTCAAATCAAATGTACTATCAACCCTTACGTATGCGTGTGAAAGCTGGAAAACAACAAGAGATATAGAAACAAAGCTGAACGCATTCGAAAATAAATGTCTAAGGAAAATACTTGGTATAGAATGGAACGAATTCAAAACAAACGAGGAAATTAGAGAAATCGCCAATCAACCACTAATATCTTCAGTAATAAAGAAAAGACGATGGTCATACGTTGGACATGTGATGAGAAGAGATAATAACCGAATAGCAAAGCAAGCCCTCATATGGGAAACAACAGGTAAAAGAAAAAGAGGAAGACCCAGGGAGACACTGAGAAGAACATTGATGAGAGAGGCAAGAGCAGCAGGAATCGGCTCCCTCAATGAGATAGAACTGCTTGCACAGAACAGAGACAGATGGCGAGATTTGATAAAATATCTTTAATAGAAAACTGCTAGAACAAAAAATTCATATAGGAGAAGGTGTATCTTGGTCTACGCCCTATGGGCCGGTTACGGCTCGAAACATCAATAGATAGAACAGATATATATTTTAGACAGTGGTAACATAAATATTTTTAGACAGTGGTAGCAGATATATTTTTAGACAGTGGTAACATATATATATTTTAGACAGTGATAACATAAATATTTTAGACAGTGGTAGCAGATATATATTTTAGACAGTGGTAACATAAATATATTTTAGACAGTGGTAGCAGATATATATTTTAGACAGTGGTAGCAGATATATATTTTAGACAGTCGTAGCAGATATATATTTTAGACAGTGGTAGCAGATATATATTTTAGACAGTGGTAGCAGATATATATTTTAGACCGTGGAAGCAGAACTATTTTTCGACAAATGAAACGGATAAATCTGAAGCAAAAAAAAAAAAGGATAAATTTTGAAAGAATGAACCTTTTGAAACAGAATATGAGATAAATTGTAAATAGAATAAGAGTGTCAACTCTAGAGAAAAGCGGCGGCTCAGTTGTAAGAGGAAGAAGAGTAGGTGACAATAGAAACAATAACATCGAAGATATTATATAGAAAGAGAAAGCAAATAAATGTTAGATCGAATGAACATGTTTTAATAGAAGAGATAAAATAATGTAGATGAAAAAAGTCTATAAATGTACGAGGAAAAAGGCGGAGAAAATGTTGCCTGTGCAATATGTTGCCCATTTCAGAGTCGCCCTGGTTCCCCTTAAGCTTAAGAACGCTGTACGGGCGTAAGATATTGTCACGTGATTACTGGCTGAATAGCAGGCGTTGATGTATCGATCACAGGGTTAGTCCAGTTTTCTCAAGGCAGAATTCGCAAACAAGTCTACGATGGCTAAATTCTATTGTTGTGGAGTCGAAATTCCCAGGGAAGTCTTCGGCTTGAATAGGCTGTATTTTTTTCTTCCCTTTCTCTTATTTTTGCACGGCAGACAGTGTTATCTTTGAATTTGATAGGAAGGAGCATATAGAGGTGTATTGTTAGAGAGAGATATAGAAGAGTCGGCTGTTCGACGGACACGGAGGAAGGGGAAAAGGAAAGGAATGAAGAAGAAAGGGAATGAGAGATCAATGAAGAAGGAAGGGATCCGAGTGCGGAGGGGAAAGAGTGAGAAAGGAAGGAAGAAGTGTGCAGAAAAGTGAATGACTTATAGAAAGTGAGTGTGAATTTGATGGGAAAAGTAAGATGAGTAAGAGATAGAGAATCACAGACCAAATGATTGAGGAATAAAGTGAGAGTGCCAGAAAAAGTCAGATGGGAAAACATGATATATATATATATATATATATTAGTATACCTACACGTCTTTGATGTTCTGTTGTGTTGCCTGAATATATACATGTATATTTTTCGTCCTCTATGTGCCCACATTCTTTCCATCTTGTCTCTGATATGCCTGAAATATCTTTGTTTAATCGTTTTGCTTCTAAAATAAAATGTTTGAATTCTCCTTTGTAAAGTCCTATATTCCATGTACATTTTCTTCATGTTTCTTCTGACATCAGTTAGAATTTCTTTCCATGGCTTTCTTTAGAATAGTACATGATGATACTTCGAGCTCTTTCACGGTGGTCAGCTATATTCGTCTTTCATGCCCTGAATATGCCTAACTTTGACGAGTAACATCAAAAGATGGACACGTGAGCTTATGACAACCTGCATAATCAAAGCAAGAGACAGAGGGGAATGGCGTTTTATATAGATATCATCATCATCATCATCATCAAGTACCGGGCCTGCTGGCGTAGGTGATCATGTCTCTCCACAACTTTCGATCTCGGCAGCTGTTTATCATTTCTGTTGTTAACCTCCTGCCAAGCCATTCTCTTAAGCTGTCTGTATTTTTTTCTCGTTGCTTCCCTCTATCTCTTCGTCCCTCAATTTTTCCTGTTATTACAATATATTCCAGTTGTTCTCTTCTCATTACATGGCCAAAAAATGATGATTGTTTCTTCCTAATATTGGAAATTATCTCTCTTTTTGCTTTGACCTCTCTCAGAACATCTTCATTACTCTTTGTAAAACCACATTTCTACAGACTCAGGTTTTTTTCTTGTCTGTTGTCCTATTGTCCATGATTCGCATCCATATGTTAAGACTAGCTCTACGTAACATTTAAGAACTCTTTTTCTTGTTTCTATTTTCACAAATGGTTGCATAGTATCTTCCTCATTTTTTGGAAAGCTGCTTTTGCCTGAGCCATTCTGCATCTCACCTCTTTTGTACATCTTCCGTCTGAGGTTAACAAAGTTCCCAAATATTTAAACTCATTTACCTGCTTTAATATTGTTCCACTTGTCTTTATTTTGCACTGAGGTGATGTCATTTTCTTTGTTGTTACCATTACCTCTTTCTTTTTGCTATTAAGGCTGAGTCCTTTAATTTTGCTTTCTTTCACTATAATGTCCAACATTTCTTGTAACTCATTTTCACTCTTATATAGTAAATATATATATATATATATTTATATAGACAAGTAAAGTGCCCTGTCATGCCAAGTGGCGTATAGGGAATATGGTGTTAGTGACCATAATTTGTACATACCTTCAGCACCTGATTTTTGAGGTAATGTTATCGGCCCGTGCAGTTTTACTTTCCTAGAAAAAAATCCGAAACCCATTTAAGGCTGGGTGAACCTGGAAGCCGTCGGTCAGGATCGAACCCAACCTCATGTCCTTTGTAGTCCAGTTCACTAACCACTGATATATATATACATGTATATCATATATACACCTCACGCAGCCAGACCTACAGTATGTGTAAGCACAGTGCTTTTATTCTGAGTGAATGTTTACCGGAACCCAGTCATGCAGTCCCATGAGACGTTTCGGTTTCGGTAGAGATGTTGGTTAGCCTTGGTCACAAAGTTGAAGCGTCCTACTTGTTATCCTTTTATCGTATCTAATCCATCCTTGCCGCGCCTCTACATGTATTTTAAACAAATATATTTTTCTATGTCGCGCGTTATTATCTTTGTTTTGTCATCTTCTTTTCTTTCACTTCCTTCTTAATCACCCTTTGGCCCAACAATATATCGGCATTTTGGTACCGAGTTTGCTTTCCTGGGCTTCTTCTGTTTCTTTCATTCCTTATTTGCCTTTCAGCGTCTAGGGGAGACACGATTTGCTGTCTTTTGCTTTTCTTTTGGCCTATGCTATTTTTATATTTAGGCTCTCAGGCTTATTAGTATATATATATATATGTATAGTGTGTGCTTATTTATTGATCTTTCATCTCATTTACTCATTCAGATAGATGTATTCAACAGTATGTCTAAAGTTTGTCACTTTTGGTTATGACTTACTTCCGCACACATAATGTTGAAATTGACTAAAATAATTTCTCACTCCACGTCCCTTATGTCTTCCCAAAATTAGTTTCTTCCTACGTTTATCGTCCAATCTTAACTAACATGTCTGGAATCGATGACTTTGCCCTTGTGACGTCGTAATACGTTTCCTGGAAAAAGTATCCCATGTCATGGGACATGATTATTAGTCATGTGACCTGATAATAAACTTTATTATTCATGTGTGGAGCCTTTCATGAGTGTCGCAGGAACAATAGAAGACCACAGATAACAACAGCAGATAAACGCTAACATGTCCTCCTAAACAAAAATCGGGGTTAGATCTCTGAGGCAGAGCTCATAAACACTGAAGGAAATTGTGCTAACGAAAAGTACCCGAAATAACGAAACAATTTTCTAGGTTTCACTGGGGAGGAACAAAGCAAAGACTAGGCAGTACTTTAATATCAATCACGTTTTCACTTACAGAATGTGAATAGTAAATCACAGTGAAGACAGTGATGAGAAATGTTTTCTTCTAACACAGACAGAAACTATGATAATAATATCCAAGAAAACAAACACACAAGAATGTGAAGTAAAACTAAATGGAAAAATTCTGAAACAAGTACATAAATTCAAATAGCTGGGATCAATAATAACATCAGGTGGCAGATGCACTGCAGAAATTAGAAGCAGGATAGAACAAGCAAAGATAGAATTCCATCGAATGAAAAACATCCTATGTAACAAATCATTGTCAGTTAATGTTAGAAAACGTGTCCTAGAGTGCCACATCGAACCTGTTCCAAAATATGGAAGTGAGTCGTGGACGATAAGTAAGACAGCACAAAGAACATTGCAGGCAGTTGAGATGCGATTTTTCAGAAGATTGCTACGAATTCCATGGATAGCAAAGATTACAAATTAAGAATGTTTAAAACGAGCTGGAGAAACCAGAAATATCAAAATCACAAGGAAGACACACTCTTTATTTATTGGACATGTCATTCGAAAATAAGGCATTGAGAATGCTATAAAAACAGGCAGAATGAATGGAAAGAAGAGCAGAGGAAACCAAGAGGAAAAAAAAAAATTTAACATCTTATCCAATTGGCGCAATAAAAGATCACCAACTGAAATTATGACATGCATGTAGGACTGAGTGATGTGGAGAGACATGATCGCCTACGTCGACCGGCATGGCATCAGATTATAATGATGATGACTGGGGAGGAAGGGTGTTTGTTCTGAGGCTGGAAAAATAAATGTCACGTGCGACAGTGCACTCGCTACGTGATGTATTATTGGGAGTGTAGCTACACCCAAATATAAACAATTGTTGACCCTGTCGTTGATGGAGCCATCGTCCACTTATTTGTATAGCAGCATGCTCTTATCCATTCATGAAACCGTTCTCCCCGACCAAATAAATATTTGTTGACTTTGTTTTGACGTAAAACCTTTCTCACGGCGTCCGGTGATGTCATGTATGTTTGTACATCGATGCCAAATACATTATTTAATGCTGAGGAGACTGATCATTACATGTTTCCTCAGCCTAGCACCTTTATCGTCTTGATACCTGCACTTGTATACCACCTTTATCGTCTTGATACCTGCACTTGTATACCACCTTTATCGTCTTGATACCTGCACTTGTATACCACCTTTATCGTCTTGATACCTGCACTTGTATACCACCTTTATCGTCTTGATACCTGCACTTGTATACCACCTTTATCGTCTTGATACCTGCACTTGTATACCACCTTTATCGTCTTGATACCTGCACTTGTATACCACCTTTATCGTCTTGATAGCTGCACTTGTATACCACCTTTATCGTCTTGATAGCTGCACTTGTATACCACCTTTATCGTCTTGATAGCTGCACTTGTATACCACCTTTATCGTCTTGATACCTGCACTTGTATACCACCTTTATCGTCTTGATACCTGCACTTGTACACCACCTTTATCGTCTTGATACCTGCACTTGTATACCACCTTTATCACAGAACTATGGCCGCGTGCTTATTATTTTATCATCTTTTCCCTTCGTTAACTTTTTGTGTATCTTTTCTGTGTGTGTGTGAGAGTACGCATTAAACACTCAGGATTAGCAATTTCAGGATCATGAACAGTATTAGTGCCTGGTGCAAATTATATGCTGCTAATGACTTGTGTGTCTGCACATACAATTATGAAGACCGCTGAAGCTGATGTACATAACATATAGACGAAAAGAAATGGTTAGCACGCTGACTTCTCGACCCACGGACTGGCTGTTGGGTTCTTTCCAGTCGAGCACTCTATAATCGATCCATGGTTGACATAGGGTATCTGGCTCGCGTTTTTGGCAGAGTAATAACAACAGTGAAGAGAAGCGATTCATAAATATTATAACTTCGTGTTGTTAATTAAGGCCAGTTGACACAT
>JAVIAB010000051.1:18195271-18312771 GCA_032433765.1 Megaustenia siamemsis | reverse complement strand
TTTCCACATCAGTTGTTGATATCTCTTCATTTGCTGCATATCCATTTAGATGTCAATATAAATAAGTTTGAATAAAGAAAGCATTAGTCAGTCAGTTCGAGGGTGACATTTCCATGTCCTGTTACGGTAATGGTGATAGGCACAAGTGCCTTCTCTGTACATGATATGTTAGAAATGGCTACATCAGTTGTTCAGCAATTTTAATCATCAGAGGTTCCTATCCTTAGGGTTTTGTAAAGATACTTCTATCTGTTGTGGCTTGTTCGAAGTTCAACAATTGTTGCTTTTTCTTTTCTGTTGCACTGGTTGAAGAAATATTTATTTCTGGTAACCATGCTGATCTGTAATCTATTTGCTCATATATTTCTTCCAGACAAAACTTAATGAATCATTATAAATTATACTCATATCTGGCTGCTGTATTTTACCATCCTCTTTTGTCAACTTGTCTGTCCTATCATTTCTTGGAATATTACAGTGAGATGGAATCCACTGAATCACAATTCTACTGCTTTCCAGGCAAATATTGTCGAGTGTCATCCTTAAATCGATCTGGTTTTCGTTGTTATTTTCCAAGACTCAGTGTTGTTATTCTAACATAATATAAGTGAATAATAGAGTGTTTTCTTCATTAATTTTCCTTTTCATGAGAGTTCCAACTTCAGTTTTCATATTTTCTGCCTCATCTTTACAGTTACTTGATTTACAACTGATAGTATTTTCTGTGTTCCATTTATAAGGCACTTAAAAATTCCTGCTTTTCCGTTTTGTCTTACATTATTTATGATCCATCAGCGCCTTCGAAATGGGAACCAGGGGGTAAAAGAATTATAGGCGGACCTAGAGAAACACTAAAAAGAACACTGGTGAGAAGCAACAACAGCAGACATCAGTAAGGTGACCATAGGCTTTCTGTTCCATTCGTCCCGGATTGTCCGGGACAGTCCCGGAATTTGACATTTTTTTAACCTTTGTCCCGGATTAGCTGCCGTACCGGTTTTGTCCCGATTTTGGCATATTTTTTAGCTTTTGTCCCGGAATTGATAACAAATAATTTGGGACACAAACGTTTACCAATTTTGCCATTTTGCCATTTTGCCATCTTCAATTTAAAAAAAAATATTATTCCGTTGCTGTGTAGACAATTTTGTTTAATATCAAAACAGTAGAATGCGCTCATAGTTTTAAATCTCGTATATATTCGTTGTGTTACTAACTTTCACTTTCACTTTCGCAAAAAATGGCACCGAAGCGTAATTAAAGTTTTAATCAAGATTTATAAAAGGAATACCCTTTTATAAAAAAGTCTACATCGTCATCAGACTTCACTGTAAGATGTAATATATGTTCATCCGGGTTTACTATTAACCATAGTGGACGTGGTGATATTAAGAGCCACATAAATAGTGATAAACATAAGAGAGCCGTCGCTACTGCTGCATCAAGCTCGTCGTTGACAAATTTTTTTCGAGCTGAACAGGTTGGTGACAAAGAAGAACAGTTAGCTGCTACAGAAGGTGCCTTTGCATATCATACAGTGATGCACAATCACACGTGCTATGGAGTGCACATCAAAATTGCTTCAGGTAACTTTAGAACCAAAATGTGCTTGTGCACGTACGAAAACAGAAGCTATTATTCGGAATGTGTTCACACCCCATGCTCTAAACGAGTTGAGATGTGACCTAGAAAACGTAACATTTATCTCCATACTGACAGATGCCTCCAACCACAAAGAAATCAAGATTTTTCCTTTGCTTGTCAGATACTTTGATCGCAATAAGGGACTGAAAGTTAAAATATTAGAGTTGAAGTCATTGCCGGGTGAAACATCTGATATAGTAAGTAGTTTTCTTTTTGACTGTCTAACTGAAAATGGTTTAGAACTGAAAGTAGTTGGATTATGTGCAGACAACACACATTCTAATTTTGGGGGCGCTGAAAGAAAAGGACAGAACAATGTTTTCACAAAACTGAAAGAAAACCTTGGACATAGTTTGATAGGTGTTGGGTGTGCTTGCCATATTTTCCATAACACTGTTCGAGCAGCTGCAGACGTATTGCTTGTTGATGTTGAAATGACTATTGCAAAAATTTATCTGTACTTCAAATCATACACAGTTAGAGTTGAAAGTCTCAAGGAGTTTTGTCAGTTTGTCGACACAGACTTCCAGATGATTTTAGGTTATGCACAAACTAGGTGGCTTGCGCTCTTGCCTGCTGTTGAAAGGGTTCTTTACATGTTCCTGCCTCTAAAATCATATTTTCAATCTCAAGACAGATGCCTAGTTTTTATACAGGAATTCTTTGAAAACCCACTGTCTGAGGCATGGCTTATTTTGGTTCACAGTCAGGCATCCTCTTTCCACGAAGCAGTGCAGAAAGTAGAGGGACAGATGGTCACTGTATTTGAAGTCATTGACAACATCAATAGGTTGAAAGCTATCTTGGAGTCCAAGCTGGAAGACGGCTTCTTGCCATCAAGAGTTCAGATAACCCTTAAAAAGCTGGAAATGGAAGGATTTCCACGTGATGATGTGAAGAAGTTTAACGTCAGTGTTTCTTCATTTTATGAAACAGCTTTAAGTTATTTGAAGAAATGGGCTGCAAATAATTTTCAAAACCTAGAGTCTTACAGCTGGGTAATGCTGAACAGAACACCAAATTGGGAAGATATTGAGAAGTCTTCATCATTAATGAGTCAAACAGTGCCTTCAGTCGACTTTCCAGAAAATGAAATGTATGAATGTATGACGAATATGTCTACATGAAACAGTTCGTTACTTCACAAAAAATTAGTGAGTGGAGTCTTAATAAAACATTACCAGGGCAGCGTTGGGTTGAACTAGCTTCCCACTTCAGAAACAATCATGTGCCCGTTTCACATATTCTGAAGTTGGCAGAGTTCTTTTTGTGTCTACCTGGAACAAATGCTGCAACAGAACGAGTGTTTTCTCTGATGAACAGTTTGTGGACAAATGATAAAACACAACTAGGTGTTGAAACTTTAAAAGCCATGTTGATCACCAAAGTGAACTATGAGGGAACATGTGTCGAATTTTATAAGATGCTGCATACAAAGAAGGACATTTTACAGAAAATTCACTCATCTGAAAAGTACAGCATCTCTGTTTCACCTTCAATTTAAGTGAGTATCACTGTTTTTTTTTTATCTCCTGATTATCCTGATAGCGTATTGTAGGTCTATATTATTAGATGTTTTAAAATGTATGTATTATTCACTTGAAAATGACAGCAAGAAGAAATGTAATTTTATTGGTGGAAAATTGAAGTAAAATTATTCCGTCCCGGAATGGGATTTCAAAAATATGGTCACCTTAGACATCAGGCCCTTCGTCTTTTTATGTTACTTGTTCATGTTAGTAATGGTCTGCCTCTGCCTCTGTTACCATTTCCTTTCCAAGATTACTTTTAATAGGCTGATGTGTCTTTTTAACATGCCCCAAAAATCTAATTTATTTTGTTTGAACTGTGTTTAATAGTTATTCAAATAGTACCCTGTTGTATGTATCCTAAAGATATAAGCAGCAGCACATGTCTCCTCTCGTCTGTGGAAGCCTTCGAAGAAGTCATAGACAAAGACTGTCGCATTGAGCCATGTCTCTTTGTTATATCTATAACCTCCTAGTTTGTGTGGAAATGCGCGTTTCTGTTCAAGGTGACAGGTAAGGACACGGGCAAATATTTTCTCCAGCAGCTTGCCCGCAGTGTGCTGCATCGTGATGATTCTGTAGGCACTGATCTGAGAATGGTCCATGTTTGGCTTCGGTAGCGGTAGTAAGTAACTGTGTAGCCACTTCTCCTATATCTGGCCACTCCGAATGCTGGCATTAAACTAATTGGGTTTCCTCCAACAAGCTCAACTCATGTTAGGTTTCTTCAGCCGCTTTATCCAGACTCGATCGTCCAGTCTGCCCTCAAGCTGGTCCTCCTCATCTCCCGTCCCGAGGCACTCACTCCTTCTAATCCCCCCTCCTCTCTGAGAGAACTATACTCACCCTCACATATCATCCTCACAACTTAGCTGATGTGAAGATACTCAACCGCTACCATTCCATTCTCCTCTCTGATCCCACCACCCGTCTACTTTTCAGTGATCCCCCGATGATCGCCTTCAAGCGCGACAGGAAATTGGGAGACATTCTGGTTAGGAGTCATCTCCCTCACTCCGACCCTCTACACTTCGGGACGGCCCCTTGTGGTCGAAACTGTATCACCTGTGCCTCCCTACTGATTCTGTCTTATTCCCTAATGGACGATTCGAGATCAAACATGGCTTCACATGTGTGTCCCGTAACATCATTTATGCCATCATATGCCAACGATGCTACATGACTTACATTGGCGAGTCTGGTAGACGATTAGCGAAAGATTTCGTGAACATCTACGAGATGTTCAACAGAATACTGGCACTCCAGTGTCTTCCCATTTCAACTCCCCAGACCAAAAGGGCAAAGACGACATCCGTATTCATGGTATTGTCCTTTGTCACTCTGGCGACTGCAGCCGATTTGCTTTGGAGAATAACCTCATAGTCAGGTATGGTTCGCTGGCCCCACGAGGCATGAATGTATCACACTCGTACACATAGTTTCCTTTCGGCTACTCCTTCCCTATTACATAGCCCACTCTACCGCCCATGTTTTGGCTCTTTCGTCTATCTACTATGCCATGCTATTCTTAGTTCTTCTCCACTAGTCCCCATTGAGACATTTCGTTGTTCTCCTATACACCTTTATTCTGTGCTACGTACCCCTCATGTGTTTTTATTGCGCCCCACTCTCAGACTTCTCACTCATTCCGCCTTTTGAGTACTTGTTATTCTATTCTTTCTCCTACGAGTTTGCACACTGACCCCGGTGTGCACTCCTCTGGTTAGTTGTGCGTTATGCGCACATCTCTACACATGTGATTGTCCCCGTATGGATGTGCACATGCATGTATGTGTTCATATGTACGGGTATGGATATATATATATATATATATATATATATATGCATGTATGTGTGTGCTTGCTTGTATGCACATATATGTATGTGGATGTATATATATGTGTATGTTGTTATGTAATAGTATGTGCACGTCTTGTACGTGCATATATGTAGACACGCATCTGTGTGTGTGTATACATGTATTTATGGGCCCTTAGATACTTTCAGACATTGTCAGTGTCTTTGCAGTCTACGTAACCTAGACAGCGTTCCCCCCACTCGTGTATTTTTAGAACCCATCACTCCTGACCAGAGGGTATAATTACAGCCACACCCGTGGTACAATTCCTTTCCCATTCTGACCACGGTCCACGAAACAGGGAAGACAATTTTCTTTTCTTTAACATATTTCGAATATTTTGTTTTGGATGTTTCATTACTAGTTAGCTATGTAGGATTAATTTTATTTACTTACATATCTGTGTGTGTTGTTGTTTGTTTGTTTCTGCTGAAGGCCTATTGAGCCGAAACGTCGTTCAAATCTGTGTCGTCTACTAACCACGTAAAGCTTTTACCATACAATTTTTTCATTTTTTTTCAATTTTCCCTCACATTCAGCTTTACTGCAGCTTCGCATTTTTATGCATTCATTTGCATTTCTTTGCCTTAACCCATTAAACTAATTGGCCAGTTTGTCACGTCGTACCGAAAACCATCTGGACCAAGAGCAGTGATGTGACCTTTTAAGTGTTGTTCGAATGGTATCGGTTGTGACTATGAGATCTTCTTCCAGCCTTACATCCTTATACAATTATGACAGCGATCACACCGTATTCTCATTCTTACTGCCTAATTTCTTTGGTCCGTCTGCTCAATGTAGCGGGCAAGCAGAGCCTTCCCTTTGCTTTCATCGGATTTGTACCATATCCTGCCTGTGCTCTGAAAGTCTGTTATGTCTCTGTGTCGTGTTATGCCATTCATGCTCTGATAAATGCGCCAGAATGTGGCTAGCGATTTCTCTGAGCACACATTTTTACAGAATTCATCCCATTTGACACCCTTAGTCTGCTTAGCACATAGTTTAAAGTGCATCATTTTTTTGGTCGATCTCTTCTTTCAAGAGCACAGGTTGTGTTCTTCCATTCTTTCTGGCTTTCTGCCATGTCTTGGCCGTTTGTTTCTTGTTCCGTCAAGCTTTCTCGACTTCTACGTTCCACCAGAGTGGCTGCATCCATCTCTCATGCGTCCAACGAGGGGCACTCTGTTTCCTATGTCTGATTTTGCTAATGACGTCCTACTCTGCTTTCTCGTAGTGGAGCTTTCTTTTCTGACTTCTATTTCTGCTTTTCTCAATTAGGAGGACACATGGATTGTGATCACTTCCGTGGAACCCCAGTGCACTCCACTTGCAAACCGGTGCGAAGGTGGAAGACACAAGTGCCAGGTCTATGACACTTTTAGAGTCCCCTGTTCAAATTGCCATTCTTGTTGCCACTCCATTATTGAAGCACACTAAATCGACTGACACTAGTGCGTTCTCTAGGTCTTCTCTCTGCCTGTTGGTTATGACGTTACCCACTGGTTTCCTCTATCATTAAAGTATCCGCAGAAAATGACGTTCTCTTCATCGAACTCGAAGAGATTCTGCCATTGTTGTGTGCCCACCTTCCCATTACAGGCATACACATTTACAACTACGAAATGAACTGGGGTCTGCACCCTAACAGCATGTACCTGCAATTCTGTATTGTCCCACGCAGGCATATCAACCTCAGCTGCTACCATATTGTTGCGCACAAGAATGACCTGCCCATGGTGTCGTCTGTTGTAGAAACAATAAAATCCAGGAGTACTTACTGTTCTATCACCAAGAAGTGTTTCTTGCAAAATCATTACATCGGCGCCGCACAGTAGCATATCATGAATAGGCCGTTGTTGATTTATGGACCCACAATTCCAACATGTAACGCGCACATACTTTAGACATAGCCTCTCACACGTCAACAGTTTAACTCCACCTCTTTTACCTTTTCATGCCTTCCTTCTTCGATGTTGTTGTTTGGGCTGCATCCGAATACTTTCCGTCGTCATAGTTGATTTTGTCGCTGGAAGTCGATGCTGTGGACGGTCTAGCTTCACGTGCACTCACTCAGTCGCACGGTTCAGAATCCGTTTCCACGTTATAGACTGGCCAGCTCCAGTAAATTGCTCTGCAGCACGTGGATACACTGTGAGCCTTTTACAAATAAATGAATTAGCGTCCTTAACATCAGGTAAATGAATTTAAATATTTGGGAGCTTTGTTAACCTCAGACGGAAGATGTACAAAAGAGGTGAGAGGCAGAATGGCTCAGGCAAAAGTAGCTTTCCAAAAAAATTAGGAAGATACTATGCAATCCATTTTTGACAACAGAAACAAAAAAAAATGAGTTCTTAAATGTTATGTTGGACTAGTCTTAACATATGGATAAAACCATGGACAATAGGACAACAGACAAGAAAATCACTGTGATCTGTAGAAATATGGTTTTACAGATGAATTTTGAGAATACCATGGACAGCTAAGAAGAGTCATGAAAATGTTCTGAAAGAGGTCAAAGAAAAAAGAGAGCTAATTTCCAATATTAGGAAAAAAAAACAATTATAATTGTTGGCCACGTAATGAGAAGAGAACAACTGGAATATATTGTAACAAGTGGAGAAATTGAAGAACGAAGAGGTAGAGGGAAGAAATGGTAAACAATTGTCGAGATCGAAAGTTGCGGAGACATGATCACCTACGCCAGCAGGCCCGGTACTTGATGATGATGATGAAAAACAGACCGGCGAAAACAAACCGCCATTTTGTCACGCGTTCAATAGCGCCAGTTCAATTACTTACTTATTTATGTGTAAATTGTATCCGTCTTGTTTGGACGAAAATGTCTCGATGACTTTGTCATTGAAAGTACTGTTGGGTTGGTTTCTAAGTTTCTGAGGGAATGATTTTTCAATGGGCATTAATGTTAAACCAGATAAGTGTTCTTGTGTCTGAGTTGAGCGACAATAAGATTGTATTCTCCTGAGAGTAGAAAAAGTTCTTTCTACAGATGCTGATGTAGCTGGTATTGTCACAATTAATGTCGCCAATAAGAAAACCTCCGGAATTTTTTCACATAATTGGCTTTGATATATGGTAGTGAGAACTTCGTGAACTGGTTTTTTTGAGAAATCACAGATTTCTCCAGAAAACATGGCACTTAGTTCACTTTTTAAACGCACTTGATCAAAGTGACGGTTATACGATAGTAGTATATCAGGAAGGAGATGGGACGAATTTTGGCGCAAATTAACAAAGATATATAGCAGGCGCATTTCGCGCGAAATGTACACGAGAGACAAGGGGAGTTAACCATGACGGCTCGTGTCGGGATGTTGACCTCTAGTCCCGGTGACCCGGAAGTGACCTGTTTATGTCTGCGTTGCCTGTCTGAGTTTGTGTGCAGATCTTGTCAGAGACTCGGCGGGCGGTGTGTTGACCTCTAGTCCCGGTGACCCGGAAGTGACATGTTTATCTCTGCTTTGTGGTGACTTTGGCGTTCTTCATGTACCTGTTCGATAGTGATAGGTTAGTAGATTATACAACATCAATGAAAAAACGATCAATATAAAACAGAAGACAAAGATATATTTTATTCTTTTATTATCTCAATAGGTGTATAACATACAGTGGATATTATATATATCATTACAAAACTATTCAGTACACTGAGTAAATATATAGTACAAGGATAACATTTATTTATAGCTATTTCTCTCTCTCTCTCCGTCTCTCTCTCTCTCTCTACTATTCCAGCCTAGATTTCCCTCCATTGAAACACTTACTCATTCTCTCCATTTATCCCTATCATCGCGCCTTCCTTCTCTCTCTCTTTCTCCCCTATCCTCTCTTAGACTTCTAACCTATCAGTCCACCCTCCGCCTCTCCCTTTAGCTCCCCCGCCCTCCCTCATATTTTTAGCGTCCCTCCTATTGTAACACTTGATTATTCTCACCATTTATACCTAACATCTCCCCTTCTTTCTCATATGCTTCTCTCTCTCGCTCTCTCTTCTAACCCCTACTAGACTTCTCTCCTACCATTCCACCTTTCTTCCTCTCTCTCTCTCTCTTTACCTCGCCTAGCGTTCCGCCTTCATTCGTATTTTTACCTTACCGCCAGTGTAACACATTAATAACATTGAATATCAATTACAAAAAGACTTGAAATATCTACTTTTTAAAGAACCAATAAGATAAACATATGAAAAACGAAGGAATAATACACTCGACAAGGCTTAACATACGTACTTTATACACATCACCATTAATACAACTGAAATTCCTTTAATGATAACCTATCACATCGTTATGAGCTAAGAGAAAAACAGAAAAAAAAATTCAACTTACACCGTAAAATATTCCACTACAACACAGACCGCTAGACTGAACAGTACTATGAAAATAAACGTCCGTGAATCAAGCGCGCTTATAACACGAAGTCTCACAGTCGACTAGTTTAAATATAGTCTGGTAAATAAAAGTTGGACGACACTATTCCACCCTCTACTAACATCTAGGTTAACCAATCAGAGAAGAAGATTTCTATCGGACACCCATCAACGAAATGACTGACCTCTGGATTAACTAATCAGAGAAGAGGATTACTGTTATCGTGATAACTGACCTCATTTTCGTTTTGAAGTCATACAAATCTACTCCCATACTCATAAAGGTTAGACACATCAAACAGATAATTACTTCCAAACTCCAAAAAGTTAGAACAAATCACGCCTCGATCGTTCTCTAACATTGCCACGATCGTTCTTTAACATTGCCACAATCGTTCTTTAACATTGCCTCCAGTGTTCTCTTCACAAGGTTCGGAAGGGAACCATTTGTCGTACTGGGAGAAAAACTCGTTTACCCTATCCCTTTTAACGACCCCTTCTAATGATGACGCGCTGAGTGCCAAGTACAGACTATCTGTATCCATTTCACAGGGCAGAAACCTAAGAGGCAAAGACAGAAACCTAGGAGGCAAGGTCAGAAACCTAGGAGGCAAGTGCAGAAACCTAGGAGGCAAGGGCAGAAACCTAGGAGGCAAGGGCAGAAACCTAGGAGGCAAGGACAGAAACCTAGGAGGCAAGGGCAGAAACCTAGGAGGCAAGGGCAGAAACCTAAGAGGCAAGGGCAGGAACCTAAGAGGCTTAGACAGAAACCTAGGAGGCAAGGTCAGAAACCTAGGAGGCAAGGGCAGAAACCTAGGAGGCAAGGACAGAAAACTAGGAGGCAAGGCTCGAGCGTTCTCTAACATTGCCACGATCGTTCTTTAACATTGCCTCCAGCGTTCTTCGATCGTTCTCTAACATTGCCTCGATCGTTCTCTAACATTGCCCCCAGCGTTCTTCGATCGTTCTCTAACATTACCTCGAGCGTTCTCTAACATTGCGACGATCGTGCTTTAACTTTGCCTCCAGCGTTCTCTAACATTCCCTTGGTCGTTCTCTAACATTTTCATTAGTCGGAGTCTTTGTGTTGCCTTCTTAGTGAGATTCTCTACGTGTTTCTTCAGGTTCAATTGTCAGTCTAGTTGTATTCCTAAAAATCTACTTCCATACTGATACTAGTTAGACACATCGAACAGATAGTTACATCCAAAGTCCCGCCAAATCGCAAACATTTTACTCCCAGAACACAAAAATGTAGGTTCATATTAAAAAAGTCGACCTAAAAATTTCAAAAAGCTACTCACATAGTCATAATTGTTAGACACATCGAACCGATCGTTATTTCTAAAGCCCAAAAAAGTTTGGCCAAATCACAAATATTTTACCCCCAGAACACAAAAATTTAGGCCCATACTCAAAAAGTCGACCTCAAAACCATAAAAATCTATTCACATAGTCATACTAGTTAGACACAACGAGCAGGAAGTTATATTCAATGTCCAAAATGTTAGACCAAATCACTAAGGTTTTACCACCAGAACACACAAATTTAGGCTCATATTAAAAAAGTCAACCTTAAAACTCTACAAATCTACTACCATACTCATACAAGTTAGACACATCGAACAGATAGTTATACTCGAAGTCCCCAAAAAAACACTTTATTTTAGACATCCCCACACCAAAAATTAACTTGAAAATCACTTTTGAAATTGTTACCCCCTGATCATTTTTTTATGGATACGCCCATAAAATCGGTAAAAATCGTAAATTTTCACTCTATGCATACCCCAAACTTTATTTTAGACATTCCCACTGCAAAAATTTACTTAAAAATCACTTTTGAAATTGTTACCCCCCTGACCATTTTTGAGGATTACGCTCATGAAATCGATAAAAAATTGAAATTTGACCTCAAGGCATACCTCAAACTTTATTTTAGACATATAAATTTGTGTGTTCTGGTGGTAAAACCTTAGTGATTTGGTCTAACATTTTGGACATTGAATATAACTTCCTGCTCGCTGTGTCTAACTAGTATGACTATGTGAGTAGATTTTTATGGTTTTGAGGTCGACTTTTTGAGTATGAGCCTAAATTTTTGTGTTCTGGGGGTAAAATATTTATGATTTGGCCAAACTTTTTGTGCTTTAGAAATAACGATCGGTTCGATGTGTCTAACAATTATGACTATGTGAGTAGCTTTTTGAAATTTTTAGGTCGACTTTTTTAATATGAACCTACATTTTTGTGTTCTGAGAGTAAAATGTTTGTGATTTGGCGGGACTTTGGATGTAACTATCTGTTCGATGTGTCTAACTAGTATCAGTATGGAAGTAGATTTTTAGGAATACAACTAGACTGACAATTGAACCTGAAGAAACACGTAGAGAATCTCACTAAGAAGGCAACACAAAGACTCCGACTAATGAAAATGTTAGAGAACGACCAAGGGAATGTTAGAGAACGCTGGAGGCAAAGTTAAAGCACGATCGTCGCAATGTTAGAGAACGCTCGAGGTAATGTTAGAGAACGATCGAAGAACGCTGGGGGCAATGTTAAAGAACGATCGTGGCAATGTTAGAGAACGCTCGAGGTAATGTTAGAGAACGATCGAGGCAATGTTAGAGAACGATCGAAGAACGCTGGAGGCAATGTTAAAGAACGATCGTGGCAATGTTAGAGAACGCTCGAGCCTTGCCTCCTAGTTTTCTGTCTTGCCTCCTAGGTTTCTGCCCTTGCCTCCTAGGTTTCTGCCCTTGCCTCCTAGGTTTCTGTCTTTGCCTCTTAGGTTTCTGCCCTTGCCTCTTAGGTTTCTGCCCTTGCCTCCTAGGTTTCTGCCCTTGCCTCCTAGGTTACTGTCCTCGTCTCCTAGGTTTCTGCCCTTGCCTCCTAGGTTTCTGCCCTTGCCTCCTAGGTTTCTGCCCTTGCCTCCTAGGTTTCTGACCTTGCCTCCTAGGTTTCTGTCTTTGCCTCTTAGGTTTCTGCCCTGTGAAATGGATACAGATAGTCTGTACTTGGCACTCAGCGTGTCATCTTTAGAAGGGGTCGTTAAAAGGGATAGGGTAAACGAGTTTTTCTCCCAGTACGACAAGTGGTTCCCTTCCGAAACTTGTGAAGAGAACACTTGAGGCAATGTTAAAGAACGATTGTGGCAATGTTAGAGAACGATCGAGGCAATGTTAGAGAACGCTCGAGGTAATGTTAGAGAACGATCGAAGAACGCTGGAGGCAGTGTTAAAGAACGATCGTGGCAATGTTAGAGAACGATCGAGGCGTGATTTGTTCTAACTTTTTGGAGTTTGGAAGTAATTATCTGTTTGATGTGTCTAACTTTTATGAGTATGGGAGTAGATTTGTATGGTTTTAATGTCGAATTTTTTAATATGAGCCTAAATTTGTGTGTTCTGGTGGTAAAATCTTAGTGATTTGGTCTAACATTTTGGATCTTGAATATAACTTCCTGCTCGTTGTATCCAACTATTTATAACTGTCATGGAACTCCTGGTATTGTATCAGGGGTCAAAACGCGTTCAAGTAACACGCCACTTGTAGTATTTCCCCAACCATTGACCCGCTAGGTGTATTGTATCAGGGACCGAATCGATTTAAAGTAACCCATGCATCAGACTCGACAGGACTTCAAAACGAAAATGAGGTCAGTTATCACGATAACAGTAGTCCTCTTCTCTGATTAGTTAATCCAGAGGTCAGTCATTTCGTTGATGGGTGTCCGATAGAAACTTCTTCTCTGATTGGTTAACCTAGATGTTAGTCGAGGGTGGAATAGTGTCGTCCAACTTTTATTTACCAGACTATATTTAAACTAGTCGGCTGTGAGACTTCGTGTTATAAGCGCGCTTGATTCACGGACGTTTATTTTCATAGTACTGTTCAGTCTAGCGGTCTGTGTTGTAGTGGAATATTTTACGGTGTAAGTTGAATTTTTTTTTTCTGTTTTTCTCTTAGCTCATAACGATGTGATAGGTTATCATTAAAGGAATTTCAGTTGTATTAATGGTGATGTGTATAAAGTACGTATGTTAAGCCTTGTCGAGTGTATTATTCCTTCGTTTTTCATATGTTTATCTTATTGGTTCTTTAAAAAGTAGATATTTCAAGTCTTTTTGTAATTGATATTCAATGTTATTAATGTGTTACACTGGCGGTAAGGTAAAAATACGAATGAAGGCGGAACGCTAGGCGAGGTAAAGAGAGAGAGAGAGAGAGGAAGAAAGGTGGAATGGTAGGAGAGAAGTCTAGTAGGGGTTAGAAGAGAGAGCGAGAGAGAGAAGCATATGAGAAAGAAGGGGAGATGTTAGGTATAAATGGTGAGAATAATCAAGTGTTACAATAGGAGGGACGCTAAAAATATGAGGGAGGGCGGGGGAGCTAAAGGGAGAGGCGGAGGGTGGACTGATAGGTTAGAAGTCTAAGAGAGGATAGGGGAGAAAGAGAGAGAGAAGGAAGGCGCGATGATAGGGATAAATGGAGAGAATGAGTAAGTGTTTCAATGGAGGGAAATCTAGGCTGGAATAGTAGAGAGAGAGAGAGAGAGACGGAGAGAGAGAGAGAGATAGCTATAAATAAATGTTATCCTTGTACTATATATTTATTCAGTGTACTGAATAGTTTTGTAATGATATATATAATATCCACTGTATGTTATACACCTATTGAGATAATAAAAGAATAAAATATATCTTTGTCTTCTGTTTTATATTGATCGTTTTTTCATTGATGTTGTATAATCTACTAACCTATCACTATCGAGCAGGTACATGAATAACGCCAAAGTCACCACAAAGCAGAGATAAACAGGTCACTTCCGGGTCACCGGGACTAGAGGTCAACACACCGCCCGCCGCGTCTCTGACAAGATCTGCACACAAACTCAGACAGGCAACGCAGACATAAACAGGTCACTTCCGGGTCACCGGGACTAGAGGTCAACATCCCGACACGAGCCGTCATGGTTAACTCCCCTTGTCTCTCGTGTACATTTCGCGCGAAATGCGCCTGCTATATATCTTTATTAATTTGCGCCTAAATTCGACCCAAATCCTTCCTGATATACTACTTACGATTGAAGTAATCTGTGTAGTGTCTCATTATGGAAATTATCTTTGTATATTAACACGTTTTTTGAGTCTAAAAGATGAGTGAAATTAAGCTTTCCATAATCAGAAAATCTGTCATTTATTTCCATAAACATATTATTTAATATGCTGTAAAATAGCACCCTATATGTCAACTCATCATCTCCTTTTCTTCGTTTTAATGGCGGTTCTGCTACATTGTCTGAAGAATGATCCGTTTCTATATTATTACATATTGAATAACATCCATTGCGTCTGAACTTTAATACATTTTTTAAAAATGTGTGTATCTCTTGTAAGCAGTATGCTATGTCAAGTATTTTGGTTTGAAGAATATTGTACAGCACATCTGTATGTGTAAATAGTCTAGTATTAACTTCAAGCAAAAAAATTTTCAGAAACTGTCTAAAGAAATACAAATATCCTTGAGCCTGCACAACTGTATCAGCATCCCAGTTGTCTTCGGGGTCGTCACATATGATATCTTCAGAAAAGCCAATAATTAATTATTTGTACTCCTTTACTGTATTTACAAGTCGAGATCTAAAATTTCATCTTGTTGGTGCTACTTTTGGGAGTTTCTTGGTCATAAATTATTTTAGTTTCTTTGATCTTTTAGGAGATGATGAGAAAAATGTAGCTATAGCTCGTTTCATAACTCGTGCCCAACTTTCAAAATCGATAGCTTTTTAACCGCTTGTTGTAAGTTGTTCAAAATTTGCATGTAAAGTTATAATGATTAGAACCCAACAGGGAATTAATTTCATTAAAAAAAACATTTGGTTATTATTTTTACTTATTTGATTTTTATAAATTTATAACGACCCATTGATGTAGTTAAAACTTAATGTTTACAGTATTTTAAGTTAAAAATAGCGAGTCAAAATCCATACACGGTAAAATTGACGTGTTTGCACGCTTTTACCGTGGTTTTTTGACACAATTAGACACTTGTAAAAAACACGAGAAATTGTGTGTTCCATTTCCGTTCATTCATAGGTGGAGACGTGGAACGATAACATTTATCATGAGTCTTAAAATGAAATTCTGCAGTTTACAAAACATCGCAATAAAAATGTATGACTATTTTTGCAAAGAGGCTAAGCGAGGAAGATTATTTCATTCTTTAGAAAACCCTGAGAATAGGACAAGACACATTTTGGATTTATCTAAACGGTCATTTAATCGCTGGATTCAAGCACGTGACCGTCAATGTTCAAAATATACAAAATCACAAGGAAGAGCAAAAATGTTGGATAATTTCGACAGTGAACTTATTAGAAGTGAAATTCGCAAAATGTTGGGTATGAATGAAACTGTTACAATAATAAAATTAAAAGTATCGCTGAAAAAGAACAACAGTATTGAAATATCAAAGTCTACATTATGGAGGAATGTGAGAGTTGCAGGTTTTACGTTCAGAAAGTATTCCAACGGACGAAACATCATCTGTGAGAAGCCACATATAGTAGTCATGAGAAGCAAGTACTTACGTGAAGTAAAAGAGGTGCGCAAGCAAGGTTATGATATTGTGTACTTGGATGAAACATGGATCAATGCTCACCACACTAACCAAAGGGAATGGCAGTCATCAGATGGAAAGATTAAGAGATTAATACCTAGCAGCAAAGGACAGCGCTTGATAATTGCTCATGCAGGTAGTCGACAACATGGACTAATACAGAATGCGGAGCTCATTTTTCTTTCAAAATCCATAGATAATCGGGATTATCACTCTGAGATGAATGGTCACATATTTCGACATTTGATTAAAAATTCTGTTCTCCCATCACTAGATCGACCATCTTGCCTAATAATGGACAACGCAGCGTACCACAACATTGTTGTACTTGAAGATAAAGTCCCGACGTCATCCAGTACAAAAGATGCTATTAAGATATGGCTCACAAAGGAGCACATACAATTTAATAACATGTACTTAAAACCTGAATTACTATCTCTAGTAAAGCAAAAACAAAGGACAAAGATTTTTCAAATAGATAAGATTATCCAAGAGCACGGTCATTTAAGTTTGAGGCTGCCACCTTACCATGCTCATTTAAATACAATAGAACTAATCTGGGCAAAATTAAAAGGACAAGTGGCAGATGAAAATACAACATTCAAAATATGCGATGTAAAGACTCTTGCTAATCTCGCTTTATTAAATATAGACAAAGATTATTGGGCTAAATGTGAAGACCACGTCTTAAAACAGGAAGAGGAATATTGGAAAAATGATGGTTTGTGGAATGTTCAACCCCAAACAGTTATTAATCTTTTAGACTCGTCTGATTCAGAATGAAAGTATATAGCCCCCACAATGTTGGCCCCTATATTACCTTAAATTAGTTCAACAAACGGTCCTTATCAGGACCACACAACTATGAAAATTGGACATACAGGTATACCTTGATATTATCGTCCGTCCTCGAACTGAGAAGACAATAATTCTCCTGGTGTTTTGTCTTATTAGGTTATTTCCCCATTACGGCCACGCCTTTACCTAGTGAAAATTAATCATAGACCAGCAACTACGGTAATTTCTATTATTTAGGGGTTCACAATTTACAATTTTGACAAGCATCAAAGAAATTCGCCGCTTTAAAAAAACTGCAGCTGCAAGATATTTGTTAAATATACATTTAAATGGTCTTTTGCATTCTAATAACATTTGGAAAATTTCAACAGTTTTCAACAAACGGTTACTGAGTAATAGCGTTTTGAAGTTGGGCACGTGATTTGAAACGAGCTATAAACCCGACAATGTTTTGACAAAAATGCGACATTGTGAAATGGAACAAGTAGTTTGTTGCAAAACTAAATTAAGTACATGGCTGTAGCAATAGACAAACAGTGCTTGAGGATACTTTTCTTCGACTTTAGTTTTCAATCCATTGGTACCTCCAGCCATAACTGAAGCACCATCATATGTCTGCGCTATTAACTTATTGGCGACATTGTACTCAGTTACAACAACTTCCAGCCATAACTGAAGCACCATCATATGTCTGCGCTATTAACTTATTGCCGACATTGTACTCAGTTACAACACTGTCCACGTGATGAAACAAAGCTGCAGCGGTTTTGTCTGCACTCATATTATAGAATCCTATAAACCTTTCCTGAACATTGCCAGAATTGTCGAATTATCTAAAAACAGTGAACAATTGGTTCTGATTGAAACCACTTGTTTCATCAATAACAATGGCCACAAACATTGCTCGTTCTATTTCAGACTTTATGTTACTGAGCATTTTGTTTACTTATTGCAAATATTAAATCATTTTGAATAGCAGAGGACGTACCACGAAACATTGTAGAACTCTGAAGATGACTGGCCAATAATTTGTCAAATTCACTCAAAGAACTGAAATATTCAATGTAATTTCCTCTATTGTCAGATCTCATACTCTCTACTTCTTCTCTTTCCTTCCTCATTTGCATTTCAGCGTCGAGGGGAGATATAGTTTGCGGTCTTTTGCTCCTCTGTTCACCCCTGCTGCTGTTGTTTCCTAGTGCTTCTAATATTCCATCCAACCATCTTTTTCGTGGTCGACCCTTGGGTCTGGTATTCTCGCGACGTTTTTTGAGAGCTCGTTGTGTTGTGACCTTTATGCCGTGTCACGTGGCCAAGCCATTTTGTCTCTTGTTTCTTTATATATTCTATGGCGGGGGCTATTCCTAGCTTTTTTCTCAGTTCTTCATTTCTGATCTTGTCTCTCAGACTGTTTCCTGTCATTCGTCTGACACATTTAATCTCTGCAGAGGTTAGTTTTCTTATTGTTCTTGCATCTAGGGTCCAGGACTGGCATTGGTAGCACAACGTTGGGATGAAGATTGTATTGTACAGTGCCCGTTTTGCCTCTAGAGTTATTTCCTTGTTGGACAATAGTGGTGATCTCTGCCGTTTGTGAATTATTGTTTGTCACTAAACTTCCTAGGTATTTGAATTGCTCTACTTGTTTTAGTTGCCTGCCTTCTATAGTTATGTTGATGTTCTGTTTATTTTTGGCAACATTCATGATTTCTGTTTTGTTGATTTTCATGTTGCATTTTGTGTCTGTGCTGTTGAGGCTCTCATCATGGCCCCGAAAAGCTAACTCTTGCTTTCCGAGGAAACAGGAAGCGTTAATAAGACGTAGTAAATTTTTTCTATTTTCTTTCACAAGAATATTGTCTTCTCGATATCTTGAGCCTGTTGCTTATCTCATTGTAGATCAACTCTTGCATTTCCGAAGGACGCAAAGCTTATGCCACTATGTATAAGACTTCGATTTGTCGTGCCTTTGGAATGTCGAGCGGAAAGAGTTCATGTTAGTAAAACCTTCATTTGACTATTCATTAGCTTCATGGCTAATGAACAAACATGGCCAACAAAATAGTTTGGACAGATTAGAACTACCACAACCATTTCCATTTATCATATGAAGATGATGTAAAATGACATACATACTCACTGTGTTTTTCTTTCACTTCCAAAAACAATTTTAACTCAGGGTATTTTCATTTTTACGACCTCTAGTTTTTCATTATATGAACGACGATTGAAATGCACTTTTATTAAATGTTCAAACACACAGAGATTATCAGTAGAGTTTATTGAGATCTCTGTGTTTTGCGTAGATGATTGCTCTGCCATCATATCGTCGGCAGTAATAAACAAGAAATAATAAAAGTTCGTTATGAAGTTATACATTAATAAGCTATATATATATATATATATATATATATATATATATATATATACATGTATATATATATATATATATATATATATATATATATATATATATATTGATCAACGTAATTTAAAACTTGAAGTTCAACAAAATTATATATGCCCAAATGAATTTAATATAAAACTATTTGCTTATATAATACATAACATTCGTGTACGGTAAAAATAAAAACCTCTCATTTTTTTAAATAAACCGATAGCTCGTAGTGCTGCTGTTTCTTGATAGTTGAGATGCCTATGTGCCTACATAAACAAAATGCACATAACGTAATTATAAATAGGTAAGGAAGTTCCAGTAATCAGACATATTTCACTTTCACTTTGTAACGCATCTAATTGGATAGAGCTAAAAATAACCCATGAAACCGCACTCTGTATAGGTAGCTTCAGCCGTATTCTTTTCGCTGCCTTTTTTGAATGTCAAGGTCGTAAGTTACTGTTGCCGATAGATGAGCAATGTACCTCTAGTCACTAGCGGTTTCAATCTACTATCGTAGAGTAGTTTCGGTTCATTCACAAACGTTATAGTGACCAGAGGAAAACCTTGCTTTAATAAATGGAAACCAAAGCAAATAAATCATATTGGCCTACGAAATATGTAATAGAATATTCGAAAATTTGTAATATAATTTTTAAAAAATATAATAAATTATCATTTAGGTTTTTGATTAGTTAATATGTACCTATATGGCTACCGGCGGTAGATGCGGCAACATAGAGAATACGCCACTAATACTTACACACACACACACACATATATATATATATATATATATACACATTTTCTAAAATGTACGAAGTGAGTCTCTTTGCCATTATAGAGAAGAATATTGCTATTTCAACATTAAGTTGGCAGAGTGGCCTGTACTGCATTTTCTTTTTTAATTTTTATTCATTCGGGATGTACACTCCACTTGCACTTTCTTCCAAACTTGGCTTACTGGCTGACTTTTCCATGCATGCCTGAGCAGTCGGTGTAGTCGCTTCAGTACCTCTGGGCATCTGTTGTAGACTAGGCACGAAACGCAGTTTGGACCTGGGGCTGAGTTGTTATGGGTTCTGTGGACTATATTTGTCACGTCTTGCAATGTTGAGGGCCTATTTTTGAGTGGGATGCCAGGTTCGATAAGCCACATCAAACCTATCATAAACTTAAACGCATCGTCTTTCTGGCTATCCGAGTAGGTCTCTCTCATACGTTTTTCTATCCCTTCCTTGCTGGCTGTCAATGTTCCAGATCTTGGTGGTTCAAAGAGCTCCTTTGCAAACTTGAACACATCCTTGAAGAACGTTTCTCTGACACTCTTGGTTTCTTTCCTTTTCCAGTATAGCCTTTCTGCTGTACACAGTGCGTTATGTTTGAATTTTAAGTTCTGTCACACCTAATGCAATACTTCCTTCTCTGCTTTCGTAGCTCTCTTGAACTGCTTACAAATATGTTTTGTCTGCTTTCTGATCTCTTCTATTTGTTTTTGTCGCCTTCTTGTCTGCGGTTTCATGCTTGTCCTTACTTCCCTCATGCCAGTTTCCTTGAAGCAATAGTAATAGATTAATTACTTCGCCTATGATTTCAAGCTTCTGAGACAAGTTCCGCATCTTATGGTAGTGGTCGATGGCTTTTGCTAATGACTTGTCTAACTTCTCGTTGATTCTGGTGTTCTAAGAAAGATTTTTCATGTCCTTTTATGAATCCATATAGCTAGTTAGGGCCGACTATTTGATTTTCTCTCCATCAATCATGTTTTTTTTAAACTTCTGCATGCAAAACTGAAATTCTAATTGTTAACTTTTGTCGCAGTCAAACTATGATGTTTTTGTGATGCATCTAACATGTATTGTTCTAGCTAATTCTTTTCAGCTTCTACAAGTTTAATGTGGAGCAATTTTAATGTACACTTTTCTTCTCCTGGCACATATCTTTGTAGAATGAAATTAGAAATTTCAAACTGAGTGGCTGTTTCACTTATCGAATTATGATTGATAAGTATCTCAGTTAAAGCAGCTTTCATTGTTAATTTTTCAGATTTTCCAATGTTTGTTTTTCTTTCAGGATTCCAAGCCATTTTGAAATCTGAAAACGTAAATTAATATTTGCTAATGAACAAACAAATATAAAATTTTGTTTAAAATATTACTAAAATTAAGAATAGCAAAAAGTTATATTTTCTCAACATTCCTGTATGGTGTAGAAACATGGAAGTTAGATTAGAAAACATAACAGAAAATCGAAGCCTTTGAAATGTGGATTTATAGAAGAATAGGAATAATTGGAAGGAAAGAAAAGAAAACAAACAATGAAGTCTTAAATCAACTATAAATGAAAAGAGAACTACTAAACACAATTCGATCAAGAGAAATGAGTTTTTGAACATTTTTAACAGACACAGCTACCTACTAAATGCAATCTTGGAAGGGAAAATGCAAGTTAAAAGAGGCAGACCATGACTAACATGGAGGAGTAACATCAAAAGATGGACAAGTCAGTTTATGTCAACTTGCACTACCAAAGCAAGAGACAGAGCAGAATGGCGCTCCATGACCTTTTAATGCGGAGATGGCACTCAATGATGATGGTTAAAATGTTTAAAATATTAAACTGCATTACAAAGTTAATGTTTTACGTTTTTGCAGCTGTAATATTTAAATATATAACTTTCCTACTTAAATGGTGCACATGGGATTATGACCCAATGTATTGTTATGACCCAATATGTTTAACACCGACTTAAAATTTACACAAAACATATTCCCCGTTTCTGTTTACATATAATCATGTGTTATTTCTGGGTATATACCTGACACAATAATTTAAATTACAAACACATAACCTCATAACTTGCCTGCACCAAGATCCATTATTAACAATTTTTAGGCTGATGATGCTTCCTAACACACAACATAGCTCATTTTTACAAGTGCGTAGTCTGAACTGAAATGACTGACACTATGATAGCATGCAAAAATAATTACTACCAATTACGTAATATTTTTATACTGTGATGTTGTGGCTATGTCACCAGGCATCTTATCCATCTTACACACTTTTCTGACCTTCAACTTTCCTTTAATGATGACATGAATTGATCCAATCTAAAAAAAAAAAAAATGAATGAGCCGCGCTGGTTTTCTTGTATCACATTTTTCACGGCTGCAATATTGTTTTCCGTGACTGTCACCCTCTCTCTCTTCCCATTCCCCCGTTGGTCCTCGCGCTAGTGATGCCGTTTTCGAACTACTTAGTCCATTCATACACGTGTACTGAGTGAGCTGTAATGCATGAGATGTACTGAATGAGCTGTACTGAATTCTTACCCAGTGATGAATTTTTTTAAGACCCCGCCTTCAAACAAAACAATCTCACAACACTAGATCTGTTCACCTATTAGAAATATGTTATGCGTGTATACAGTTTTACAACATTTATCCTGAAAAAAGTATTAATTGATTAATTGTATTATTGTGACGTAAATGCATTAACTTTAAATTACATTACATTAAGCAATACGTGGATACAAACAAATTACAACAAAATTGTACACTGAATAAACACTATTTATCGCATTCCACCCCCCCCCCCAAAAAAAAAAAAACCCTTTTTGAAGAGGCAGTGGGTTGTTATTGAGCTGAGAATAAAAGCTGCATGGATAGGTCACGATTTTACGATTATTTTATCTTTGACCGATACAAATCCTTGACGTTTAAACAGCCGAACCGATGACGACCACCAGATTGAAAAATTGCCAATTTAATCAACTGGGAAATCCATTCCCTAAAAGTAAAAAACAGTGACTACTGGATCCGCTTTCGCTTACACCCAACAATTACAGGGAGTTAGAAGATCAAAGCAAGGCTTTAATTCGAAAATCGCAGCAGCTTGAATAATTTAATTGAAAAAAAAAACACACACACATTTAGAAGAAGCTGCCTTAAATGTGCATTTAAAGAAGACCTTACTTATTAACTTGTGTTAAAGCTGACATTACTGCACTTTGTGAAAACTACAAGCTACTTAAATTTTAACATGACCATACTAACATTGTTTCCAAAATGGAGGAATTATTTGTCTCCGGCTTGGTATAGAACCGTTGATCAGAGGTTTAACAAGCCGCTATCGTAAAAACGATGTTGTTAATGAAACGTAGACCTGATACAGAATGTGTAAATTAGCAGTAGATAATAGTGATAGTTTTTTCGGCCCTAAAACAACAACAAAAATAGGATTCTGGAATGTGCGAACAATGGCCGCTCCGACGAAACATGCAAGGGAAGACCCAGGGAGACACTGAGAAGAACATTGATGAGAGAGGCAAGAGCAGCAGGAATCAGCTCCCTCAATGAGATAGAACTGCTTGCACAGAACAGAGACAGATGGCGAGATTTGATAAAATATCTTTAAAAGAAAACTGCTAGAACAAAAATTCATATAGGAGAAGGCGTATCTTGGTCTACGCCCTATGGGCCGGTTACGGCTCGAAAGGTCAATAGATAGATAGATAGATACTAACATTTCCCACACTCATATACGCACGTACACACAATTTATAATAATTGCTCAACCGCCCGTTCCAGTGAAATCATCCGAATTACTACCTCATCTCCCAAACAAACGAAAGGTAGTTGTAGTCCCCATCATAGCAGTCTCAGCACACGCTAAAAGACATACGGCGAAACCGCACATAAAGTGAATACAGCCAACCATCTGTTCTCCATCTTGCAATATCATCACTCATTGTAAACAATCGGAATATTGAAACACGATAAGAACATATGAAACGCACAGCTCACGGTGTGTACAGAGCACTTAACGCAGTAGCTCTTGCAACAAGCCGGACTTGGAATATGAGGAAACTGCAACAAGGAACACTTTTCAGACATAGCCTTTAATGGTTCCTATCTCCTATCCACCATATTGATGGAAGTTCACGTCCTCCTGAAACTGATGATCATGATATTTTTAAAAAATGTATAACGCTTGATGTTAGATCATAGTTTTTGACTCCAAATCCGAACATATGAAACACAGTTAGTCTTCGAATTATCCCCGTCGCAAATCAAACAGATCGTAAGACCTCCCATCTGTGTGAATTTGTGAAATATAAACCAGTTCCCACCCTCGATCTTAAAGTAGCCCTCTTGAATTCTAGACAACATCCCTCCTGATTAACATGAAACTCCGGGAGTCACTCCGTTGCTGCAAAGTCATTAACGAAACTCCTTCATTTGGTCTTTCAGTATTTGCGTACCGCCGTTTTATGGATATACAATCAGCTATTATAATGACGTAGCACACACAACAATGTCTGTATGTAATAAATCACAGACAAGCTGGGAATAATTACTGCAGACACTATACATCTCACATATGGGAAGAATAAACTTCAGAGTGTCTTGGAAGCCAAGTTCCAACAAGGAAAAGATAGATAACGATCATTATAATGTTTATAACTTGTCGGTGATAATTAAACTTATACTTTGAAGCTTTGGGAACAGGTGGTGTAGTAGGAGAGTGGGTGTGACTGAAGTTTTCTATCCAACTTCTGCGTCTGAGTACACCTCTAGTGGTCAATTGTAATAGTTAAAAGAAAGAATTTGTCTGTTTGAGGCGGGTGATTTCTCCATACAGTTTGTCCTAGCATGGTACCGGTGATGATCACACGAACCTTCTCTGTTCATATGATGGTCATGATTTTCTTCCATTCGATGGATGTGTCACTGCCATCTTAACTTTCGGCTTCAGAGCATTGATATGATTGTTTTAGCACATTGCAGGGCTGTTAAGTTGGTTATTTTGTCCTGCAATGTGCTGTGCATTATACAGCGCAGACATCGCATGTGGACAATATTTAGTCTTTTTATTTCTTGCAGTGCTGCAATATCGACCTGTACCCTATTTAGTTCTTTGTCTATGAAGGCTGTTTTTTCACATTTGTCGTCCTTTCAGTATGTTAACTTCAGCAAGTCCAATGGTCCTTACGTTCCATGTACCAAGTTTACCGATCGTCATCAAGCTACTGTAAACAAAATAAAGATAAAACAAACTCTAAAGAGATAGGTACTTGGAATATGAGAACACTTATGCAGAAGAGTAAACTAGAAAACATCATACAAGAAATGAAAAGAATGGGTTTACAATTACTAGGACTTTGCGAAATGAGATACACCGGATCAGGGGGGATGTATTCTGATAAACATAAAATAATCTATTCTGGAGGTACCGAATACCAGAGGAGTAGGTATCATCTTGGATTCACAAAGAGCAAGAACAGTGAAAGGCTTTTACCCAATATCTGACAGAGTCATTTTAGTGAAATTGAATGGAAAGCCAATAGACATAAATACATCTTATACAAGTTTATGCACCAACAGCAGACAGTCTAGAGGAAACAATTGATACATTTTACAACGAGTTAAATGAGGCACTTTATAAATGCAAACCACATGAAAACACCATAGTTCTATGGGATTTTAATGCAAAAGTAAAAAGTAGGAAAGGAAAGAGTTGAGGAAGAAGTTGGTAATTATGGATTAGGCAATAGGAATGAAAGAGGTGACCAAATTATTGACTGGGCAAGAACACACAACATGATGATAGGAAGCACCTGGTTTAAGCAACATCCAAGACGTATGTGGACATGGAAAAGCCCAGGGGACAACGCACTTAATCAAATTGATTATATAATGATAAACAATAGATGTAGAAACGGTCTAGTGTGTGTGAAAACTAGACCAGGGGCAGATTGCAATAGTGATCATGTACCAGTTGTGGGAAAGCATAGAGTAAAATTAAAAACAACAAAACGAGCCTCAGTTAACATCAAGTTAAATTTAGATTTACTAAAATCAGACAAGACGCTGCAAGACTGGCAACAAACATCGGCCATATGAAGTGGAAACCAACTGGGAATGTTTCAACAAATAACACAAGTTGTTAGACAAGGTTATGTGCTGTCACCAGATTTGTTTAATATTTATAGTGAGATTATTTTAAGATCCATAATGGGCATGCTGGAATAACAATTGGAGTTCATAATATAAATAATCTAAGGTATGCTAATGATACAGTCTTAATCTCTAAGAGTGAAAATGAGTTATAAGAAATGTTGGACATTATAGTGAAAGAAAGCAAAAAAAAAGACTCAGCCTTAATAGCAAAAAGACAGAGGTAATGGTAACAACAAAGAAAAAGACATCACCTCGGTGCAAAATAAAGACAAGTGGAACAATATAAATACAGGTAAATGAATTTAAATATTTGGGAACTTTGTTAACCTCAGACGGAAGATGTACAAAAGAGGTGAGATGCAGTATGGCTCAGTCAAAAGCAGCTTTCCAAAAAATGAGCAAGATACTATGCTATCCATTTTTGACAATAGAAACAAGAAAAAGAGTTCTTAAATGTTATGTAGAGCCAGTCTTAACATACGGATGCGAATCATGGACAATAGGACAACAGACAAGAAAATCACTGGAGGCTGTAGAAATGTGGTTTTACAGAAGAATGTTGAGAGTACCATGGACAGCTAAGAAGAGTAATGAAGATGTTCTGGGACAGGTCAATGCAAAAAGAGAGCTAATTTCCAATATTAGGAAGAAACAATCATCATTTTTTGGCCATGTACTGAGAAGAGAACAACTGGAATATATTGTAAAAACAGGGAAAATTGAGGGACGAAGAGAAAGAGGGAATCAAAGAGAAAAAAAATAACAGACAGCTTAAGAGAATGGCTTGATAGAAGGTCAACAACAGAAATGATAAATAGATACCGAGATCGAAAGTTATGGAGAGATATGATCGCCTATGCCAGCAGGTCCGGTACTTGATGATGATGATGACTAAGTTAGGGGAAATGTAATTTACTCTGGGGGAATCGCACATGAAAGAGGAGTAGACATCATGTCAGATGGAGAAAGAAGGAAAACTGTGAAAGGATTTTGGCCAGTATCAGATAGAATTCTCCTCGTAAAATTGAGAGACAGACAAATGGATATCAACACACATAATAATTCAAGCTTATGTACCAACAAGTAATAGCGAAGAAGAAGACATTGACAACGAACTAGAGATGACCATGGAACAGTGTAAATCCCATGAAATAACTATTATATTAGGAGATTTCAATGCAAATGAAGGAACAGCTAAAGTGCAAAATGTGACTGGAGAACATGGCCATTGGAGAGACGAATGAAAGAGGGGATAGATTGACAGATTGGGCAAAGACACATGAAATGATTATAGGTAACACCTGGTTCAATCAACACCCTAGGCGACTATGGTTATGGCAAAGCCCAGACAAAAAAGTACACAATCAAATTGATTTTATACTGGTAAAGAGTAGATGCAGAAATGGGCTAACATCGGTTAAAACAAGGCCAGGAGCAGATTGCAATAGTGAACATGTACTAGTAGTTGGAAAGATAAGAATAGAACTGTTGAAGATACAGAAATCCCCAAGAAATATGAAATTAGAACTAGATATGCTTTAGCGTAGATAGACAGATGAGCGTAGTATAGTGCGATGGTACAAAATAGATATAATGATATTGAGAAAATACAGGACACCAAGGAGCAGTGGGAAATGCTCAAACAATCAATTCAACAAACATCAAAAGAAGTAATACCAGTGACTAAAAGAATCAACAAAAAGGAATGGATGACAGAAGGAATGTAGAACTAATATACGAAAGGTGAAAACATCAGAAAGAAGAACGGTCATACAACATATTGCACAAAGAGATTTTAAAAAATGCAGAGAAGCAAAGGAAGGATAGCTAAAGCAGAAATATGAACACATGGAAAAACATCAAAAGAAAGACTCAAAATGTACGCACAATCAGTTAAATGAATTAACTGGAAGAAAAGAAGTCAAAGTTTCAGGATGTATGAAATCAAAGGAAGGAAACATAATAATGGGACAGGAGAAGATAATGGAAAAATGGACAGAATATATCAGTCAACTCTATGATGATGAAAGATCAGAGCTAAACAATTCAAACAAAGACACATGCCCATCAATAATGCAGAGTGGAGTGGAGGACGCAATTCAACACATGAAAAGAGCCAGGTCCCGACAATATAACAATCGAAGAGGTAAATGCATTAGGAGAGCTGGGAGTACAAGTCATAACAAAACTACTCAATGAGATATATAACACTGGACACATACATGAAGATCTACTAAAATCTATCTTTGTAGCCATACCAAAGGGAAAATTGAAAAAAAAAAACAGAAAAAAGGTATGGTAAAAGCTTTACGTGGTTAGTAGACGACACAGATTTGAACGACGTTTCGGCTCAATAGGATTTCAGCAGGAACAGACAAACAACAACACACACAGATATGTAAGTAAATATAACTAATCCTACATGGCTAACTAGTAATGAAATATCCCAAACAAAATAATCGAAAAATGTTAAAGAAAAGCAAATTGACTTCCTTTATGCTGTGGACGCTGCTCAGGATGTGAAAAGGGCGCGTTACGCGGGTCTGGCTGTAATATACCCTCTGGACAGGGGTGGAGGGTACTAAAAATACACGAGTGGGGGGAACGCTGTATAGGTTACGACGGCTAGCAAGGACGCCTTTTTTCTTTTTTTTTTTCAATTTTCCCTCACAATTCAGTTTTACTGCAGCTTCGCATTTTTATGCATTCATTTGAATGTTTTTGCCTTAACCCCTTACTAGTACAATACAGCTGCTACTTTATGTTTGTATTCCGTCCTAAGTGTTTACTTTAGTACATATATCTTAGTTTAGACAGTTAACTAGACTACTATTATTTTATTACTATTTCCACCATCTGTGACATTATCACCTTTAGTTTTAGTACGTTTGCCATCATCTACGTTGTTATTAGTGCCGTGATCACTATCATTACTCAGACCACATTCCATTTCAGGTCTTCCACACTCGCTCTTTTCCCCCAGTCCCTTCCCCTCTCTTTACTCCACAAACATGCCTACACTTAAAAAGTTTTATAATTCCATCCGCCGTGGTACTCTATCAGCCTTCCAGTATTTACCTACGAACATTTCCTCTATAACAACTGAACTCGCCTTCACTACTTACTAGCTCACTAGATTTAGCTGCCACGTCAATTTCCTACATAATTGTAAACGACTGAAGATTCTCCCCCTTGAGTTCCGGTCTAATTTCACTCCTTTTGTCCACCAGCCTAACCCTAGTGAAATTAGACGATTTGATAGTATTGAGAGACGCCTTGGCTTTCACCGTATGAGGCTCGTTCTAGCCAACCATACTAGGCCAGTCTCACACCTGCGTACTCAGCGTGTCCAACTTGTAGCTAGACTCAGGTGTTTAATGACCGGTCCAGTCCATTTTGTCCTTCAGACCATCCCGACCTCTATCTCTCACATAATGAGAGGTCTGATCTTTCTAAAGGTTTAAAATTCATTCCCCGTCGTCCTTCCAGTGACCATTACACTCTGTGCAAGGATGTCCATGATTTCCATAGGCGTATGCGTTTAAAGTTCCGTTTCTCGGGCACAACTGTTACTTCCTCCTCACCCACCCCTGTAGATGAGTTTTCTCGCTTCCACTCCCGCAAAACCGATTGGACCTCACCACCCGGCGCATCACAGGCCATGGATCACTACATAAATGTCACCTCACGTGAGATACAACAACTGCGCCCCAGAAAACTTCACCACTCTAATTTATCTCCCTCCGAGCTTCGGGCCCTCTCCAATCTCCGCCGCCGGGAGGACATTGTCATCAAACCGGCAGACAAGGGGGGTGCGGTGGTAGTTTGGCGCAAAGACTTATACATTTCAGAGGGCAACAAAGAACTATCCAGTACCACGTTTTATAAACCCCGTCCTGACGACGCCACTGTTCTTCACAACAAGCAGGTCCAATCTACCATCAAGGGATTGACCCAAGACAACCTACTTCCTCCAAGTGCGTCCCGCCTCATTATCCCCAATAGTGGTATCGGGAAACCATCATTCTACATGCTCCCCAAAATTCACAAAATTGACAATCCAGGACGCCCCATTGTGTCAGCGTGCGCTTGTCCGACTGAACACATATCTGACTATCTAGACAGTGTCTTCCAGCCTATGGTAGTCAGCATTCCCTCATATGTCAAGGACACCAACCATGCCTTGAGTATCTTCTCTTCCATCTCTCTCGCCCGTGGTCGTTCATACCGATTTTTCACCCTTGATGTTTGCTCTCTCTACACCTCTATTCCTCACTCCGACGGCCTCTTGACTCTACGTTTCTTTCTTGATCAGAGACAACACCCCTCTGTGGATACTGCCACTCTTCTCCGCCTTACTGAGCTCGTACTCAACCTCAACACCTTTGAGTTCAATGGTAACTTCTATGACCAAGTTAGTGGAGTAGCCATGGGCACCAAAATGGGTCCCAGCTATGCTTGCCTATTTTTGGGCTACCTTGAGCACCAAATTCTCAATTCTTATCAAGGTCCCCTTCCAATCATATACCTTCGGTATATTGATGACTGCTTCGGACTTACCGATCTACCTGAGGATGACCTCTCCAGATTTATCGATTACATTGGTAGCAATCACAAAGCTATCAAGATCACATCTTGTATATCCACTTCCTCTGTTACATTCCTAGATCTTATTGTTTCTTTGGGTACCTCTGGCCTTCACACCTCGATTTTCTATAAACCCACAGACGCCCATTGTTATCTCCTCTATACTTCATCACATTCACCTTCTTGTCGTGATTCTATTCCGTTCTCACAGATATTGCGTCTCCATCGCATCTGCCAGGATGACCAAGATTTCCTCCAACAAGCTTAACTTATGTTAGGTTTCTTCAGCCGCCGGCTTTATCCAGACTCGATCCTCCAGTCTGCCATCAAGCGCGTCCTCCTCATCTCCCGTCCCGAGGCACTCACTCCCTCTAACCGCCCCCCCCCTCTGAGAGAACCATACTCACTCTCACCTATCATCCTCACAACTTAGCTGCTGTGAAGATACTCAACCGCTACCGTTCCATTCTCCTCTCTGATCCCACCACCCGCCTACTTTTCAGTGATCCCCCGATGATCGCCTTCAAGCGCAACAGGAATTTGGGAGATATTCTGGTTAGGAGCCATCTCCCTCGCTCCGACCCTCAACATTTCGGCACGGCCCCCCTGTGGTCGTAACTGTATAACCTGTGCCCATATGCTCCCTACTCACTCGGTCTTATTACCTAATGGACGGTTCGAGATCAAGCATGGCTTCACATGTGTGTCCCGTAACATCATTTATGCCATCATATGCCAACGATGCCACATGACTTACATTGGTGAGTCTGGTAGCCGTTTATCGGCAAGGTTTTGTGAACATCTACGAGATGTTCAACAGAATACTGGCACTCCAGTGTCTTCCCATTTCAAGTCCCCAGACCACAAGGGCAAAGACGACATCCGCATTACTGGTATTGTCCTTTATCGCTCCGGCGACCGCAGCCGATTTACTTTGGAGAATCGCCTCATAGTTAAGTATGGTTCGCTGACCCCAAGAGGCATGAATGTATCACACTAGTACACATAGTTACCTTTCGGCTACTTCTTCCCTTTTACATAGCCCTCTCTACTGTCCTTGTTTTGGCTCTTTAGTCCATCTACTATGCCATGCTACTCATAGTTCTCCTCCACTAGTCCACATTGAGACACTTCGGTGTTCTTATATAAACCTTTCTTTCTGGGCCATGTACCACTCATATATTTTTATTGCACCCAACTCTCAGACTTCTTACTCTTTCCGCCTTTTGAGGACCTGTTATTATATTCTTTCTCCTTCTAGCTTGCACACTTACTCCGGTGTGTACTCCTCTGGTCAGTAGTGCATTGTGCGCACATTTCTGCACATTTGATTGTCCCCGTATGGATGTGCACATGCATGTATGTGTTCATATGTACGTGTATTGGTGTATATATATATATATATATATATATATATATATGTGTGTGTGTATGTGTATATATATATATATACATATATATTTATATATATATGTATATGTGTGTGTGTGTATACTCATGTATGTGTGTACTTGCTTGTATGCACATATATGTTTGTGTATGCATGTATATGTGTGTGTGTTGAATCGTTTTAGTATGTGCACGTCTACTTGTACGTGCACATATGTATACACGCATCGATACACGCATCTGTGAGTGTGTGTATACCTGTATTTAGGAGCCTTAGATACTTCTAGGCTTTGTCGGCATCCTTGCTAGCCGTCATAACCTATACAACGTTCGCCCCCCCCCACTAGTGTATTTTTAGTACCCTCCATCCCTGTCCAGAGGGTATATTTCAGCCAGACCCGCGTTACGCGCCCTTTTCACATTCTTAGCAGCGTCAACGGCATAAGGGAAGTCAATTTGCTTTTCTTTAACATTTTTCGATTATTTTGTTTTGGATATTTCATTACTAGTTAGCCATGTAGGATTAGTTATATTTACTTACATATCTGTGTGTGTTGTTGTTTGTCTGTCCCTGCTGAAGGCCTATTAAGCCGAAACGTCGTTCAAATCTGTGTCGTCTACTAACCACGTAAAGCGTTTACCATACCTTTTTTTCTGTTTTTTTTTTTCAATTTTCCCTCACAATTCAGCTTTACTCCAGCTTCGCATTTTTATGCATTCATTTGCATGTTTTTGCCTTAACCCCTAGACATACCAAAGAAGTTAGGCGCCATTGATTGTGAAGACCATCGCACTATTAGTCTCATGACGAAAACAATTACTAAAAATCATCATGAGACATGAAAGGAACAAAAAAAAAACAGAATTAAGTGAGGAACAACGTTGATTTGTGGAAAGGAAGGGCACCAACAATACAATATACATCATAAGCACATTGATAGAAAGAGCTATAGAGGTAAAGAAAGATCTATATGTGTGCTTTATAGACTACACAAATGCATTTGACAAAGTAAAGCATGTGGAAATAATCAATATGCTGGAGAAATTAAACATTGATGGCAAGGATCTGCGAATCATAAAAATACATGTACTGGCAACAAACAGCAGCTATACTAATTAGCAACCAAACATGACAGTTACATTATATAAAACAAGGAGTCAGACAAGGCTGTGTTCTGTCGCGGATTTGTTTTCACTTTACAGCGAATATATTATGAGATCAATAGTAGACAAAAAAGGATTTGAAGTCAACGGTCACAACATAGTCAAGGTCAAAACATAACTAATTTGCGCAATGCGGATGACGCAGTCTCAATAGCAGAGACAGAGAATGAACTACAAGAAACGATAGACATAATAGTTAAGGTTACATGGTGTGTAATATTATATGACCAGACACGTTTTGTAGGCACATAAAAAGTGAAGATTGGATGAATAGCAAGCAAATCTGGTAAAACCATTGACAAAAGTCAGTAAAATAGGTTGATTTTTGGATTAAGAGCTGAACACGTAAAATGGGACTATAGATAGAACGAGAGTCTGATTCAGTGTGGAAAGCGACATCCAGCATATTGAAGATAGTTTATTAAGTTGTGGATATAGGCAAAATTGACAAGTGAATTTGTTTTTGAGAATTAGATTGTTTGAGAACAATGTCTAGATATCAGCATCGAGTGGTTATTTGACTGCTGAAGTCCAGCTGCATGCATTATAGATGTATTCATTGATGGCATAAGGAGATAGTGTTCACATAACAAGGTTTTACTTTATAATTTTAGTTATCAGAATGGTCATGAACATTACATAGAGAATAGCTATATATAAATGAAAAGTAATGTGACATGATTAATTCCTGACGAGACACCGAATTGTGGTTTAAATGTATTCAATTCAAATAACATATTATGATTAAATATTTGTTGAATTTTATTATTCTTGACTCCACGACTTTGTGTTAATGCATACGTCAAGGTCAGTTACATTCATAGAACTTGACTTTCAGAGACATTTACAAGAGAGTTGAAGTTGGTAAGAACCCTAGCCTGGGCGATCACTGGGGTGAACACTATTAACCATTAATACTATTATCATCAAATACGATTCAAAGTTTACTCAAAAATTTTAGGCAATGTCTCAAGACCAACCTAATATTAGAGATCTTACATGTCATGTACTTTTATTAGTACTGCCTGGATCTCGATGCGCCTTGCTCAAAAAGTGCAATGACTTCAATCATAATCGAAACAGTATGACCATGATACCAGGAAAGCTGTTATTCGTATGCAGATATAATTAGTAATAATGAATTACTCTATTACAGAGGTAATAATCATCGAGGGAATATATGTACTGGAAGGTAAAGCCGTATCAATTTTTAGTATTATATCTAAAACATTTCGTTATCACGGATAAAACATTTAATCCCTCCATGACTGGGACAGTCAATCTTAAACTTAAAAGTGTTAACACATTAAAGTGTTCTGATTAAAATGAACATTTAAAAAGGAATGAACAAACACAATACTCCCTATTCTTTAGACTAAGACAATAATTTTGTATTCTAAAGACTATACTCAGTAACAATGGTTTTCATTCTTTTCACAGCGCTGAGACTTTCATGCGATCCTGGCGAGGAATTCAGGTCCCACAATTTAACATGTAATGTCAGTCAGGAGGGTAACATTTTTGTATGGAGACAAGACGATAAAGTAATATCAACATGTTCCCTGTCACCACCTGCTTGTAATACTGAGTCCAGTTATAGTGGTTCTGACACTGCATCTGTCAATGGCCAAATAATTGCACTGAAAATGATGAATGTTACCAGACAGACTGTAGGAAGATATTCATGTACGGATAAACAACGTAATGGTAAAACGTGCAACTTAAAAGTTTATGGTGAGAACTGTTGATGTTTCAATGTCTTACAAACGTGTTAAATGTGTTGCTTTATCGTATATAGCAATGTTCATCTTCACAGCCAAAACCAAGTTTAGAAGTACAGTGTGAATGTGGTCTACAGTTGTTATGTGGAGGAGCCATTGGCTCGTATTGTGAACCTTATATCTGTTACATCTTATGCACATACATACAAACACACACACGCGCGCGCGCGTGAAGGCACCCCTTCACCGAGCTGTTTGATACAACCTACGTTTGATCAACGAGGTTTCACTCGTAAGAAATATTCAAACGCGAAGAGAGTAAAGTAAAAACAAAAAAAAAAAAAAAAAAAAAATTGTTGTAATGTCTTTAATAGACAGGACTACGCTTTATTCCTTACAAATTTAAATATTCGCTATTCGATTATTATCTACTAAAATGATTGTTATAACTAATAAAATGCTTATTTGCACATTGTCAGGGTTATTAATTATTATTTTAAATATTTGTATTGCTATCATTATCACTCCATTTTGACAAAACCAAATATTTCGATCCCATTAAATTCTAATCTAATCGTCCAAACCTTTCTGTCCCATTAACTCTTCTCTAACCACCTCAAAACTTATCCCATTAAACTCTTCTCTAAACCAACAAAACATTTCTATCACATTAAAATCTTCTCTAAACAACATAACATTTCTGTCCCATTAAACTCTTCTCTAAACAACAAAACATTTCTGTCCCATTAAACTCTTCTCTAAACAACAAAACATTTCTGTCCCATTAAACTCTTCTCTAAACAATCAAACATGTATGTCCCATTAAACTCTTCTCTAAACAACAAAACATTTCTGTCCCATTAAACTCTTCTCTAAACAATCAAACATGTATGTCCCATTAAACTCTTCTCTAAACAACAAAACATTTCTGTCCCATTAAACTCTTCTATAAACAACAAAACATTTCTGTCCCATTAAACTCTTCTCTAAACAATCAAACATTTCTGTCCCATTAAACTCTTCTCTAAACAACCAAACGTTTATGTCCAATTAAACTCTTCTCTAAACAACAAAACATTTCTGTCCCATTAAACTCTTCTCTAAACAACAAAACATTTCTGTCCCATTAAACTCTTCTCTAAACAATCAAACATGTATGTCCCATTAAACTCTTCTCTAAACAACAAAACATTTCTGTCCCATTAAACTCTTCTCTAAACAATCAAACATGTATGTCCCATTAAACTCTTCTCTAAACAACAAAACATTTCTGTCCCATTAAACTCTTCTCTAAACAACAAAACATTTCTGTCCCATTAAACTCTTCCCTAAACAATCAAAAATGTATGTCCCATTAAACTCTTCTCTAAACAACAAAACATTTCTGTCCCATTAAACTCTTCCCTAAACAATCAAAAATGTATGTCCCATTAAACTCTTCCCTAAACAATCAAACATGTATGTCCCATTAAACTCTTCTCTAAACAACCAAACGTTTATGTCACATTAAACTCTTCTCTAAACAATCAAACATTTCTGTCCCATTAAACTCTTCTCTAAACAACAAAACATTTCTGTCCCATTAAACTCTTCCCTAAACAATCAAAAATGTATGTCCCATTAAACTCTTCTCTAAACAACAAAACATTTCTGTCCCATTAAACTCTTCCCTAAACAATCAAAAATGTATGTCCCATTAAACTCTTCCCTAAACAATCAAACATGTATGTCCCATTAAACTCTTCTCTAAACAACCAAACGTTTATGTCCAATTAAACTCTTCTCTAAACAACCAAACGTTTATGTCCAATTAAACTCTTCTCTAAACAACAAAACATTTCTGTCCCATTAAACTCTTCTCTAAACAATCAAACATGTATGTCCCATTAAACTCTTCTCTAAACAACAAAACATTTCTGTCCCATTAAACTCTTCTCTAAACAACAAAACATTTCTGTCCCATTAAACTCTTCCCTAAACAATCAAAAATGTATGTCCCATTAAACTCTTCTCTAAACAACCAAACGTTTATGTCCAATTAAACTCATCACGAAACACTCCAAAGAAAGCCACGGAGAAAATTCTAACTACTGTTTTAAGAACGAATTTAAAATAGCTACATGGAATATTAGGACCCTATACCAACAAGGAAAATTAGAAAATGTTATGGTAGAAGCAGAGTGATTAAACATAGATATTTTAGGGATATTAGAAACAAGATGGATGGAAAGTAGATACATACAAGACGATAAGTATACATTTATATATTCAGATAACACAACATAACATCAAAGAGGTATACTAATAAACGAGAGCTACAAAAATATATAAATACCCACTGGACATACAATGATAGGATTATACTATTAACAATGAAGGCAAAACCATTTGACATAGCAATAATACAGACATACGCACCTACTCAAAACTATACAGATGAACAAATAGAAGCATACTATGAAGATCTAAATAAAGTTATGAAGCAAATGAAACCATCAGACACCTTGATTGTAATGAGTGACATGAACGCTAAAGTTGGAAAAGGTAAATATAAGACCATTATGGGAAATCATGGTTTAGGAAAAAGGAATAACAGAGGAGAAAGATAAATATAATTTTGTGAAGAAAACAGGCTGATAATATATAACACATACTTTGAGCAAGGGGTGTCCGGTTAGCGCAATCGATAGGCGGTTGGCTTACCACGGCAACAGCCGGGGTTCGTACCCTGACGAGGACACCTGGGTTTTACTAATTCCCTAAAAATTAGTGGGAGCCGCGATAGCTCAGTGGTTAGTGAACTGGACTACTACGGACAAGGGGTAGGGTTCGATCCCAACCGACGGCTCCGGGTTCACCCAGCCTTAAATGGGTACCGGATTTTTTCTGGGAAAGTAAATCAGCACGGGCGTAATACCGACCACATTACCCCAAAAGTCATGTGCTGAAGGTCTGTAAAATATAGTCACTAACACCATATTTCCCTATACGCCACTTGGCGTGACGGGGGGTACTTTACTTTTTTTTTTCATTTTGAGCAAGAGAAAAGGTTATTATACACATGGAAAAGTACTGGAGACAGGAAGAGAAATCAAATAGATTACATAATGATAAAAGACCGGTTCCGTAACAGCGTCAAGAAAGCCAAACCTACCCAGGAGCGGATATTAATTCAGATCATAATCATGTAATGATTAGCATGAAAATCAAATTAAAGAGACAACTAAAAACAAAAAACTATTTCAGCAACATCAATAGACATAACAGCGTTAAAAGTGATACATGTTAAAGAAACTTATACAGTACAAGTAAAGAACACATATAAGAATCTGCGAGAAGTAGGGACTGAGCAGTACAGAAGAGAAAATCCTGAGGAAAAAGTCACAACAAAATGGTAATGCATAAAAAACAACATACAAGAATCCTGCAACACCTTCTCCAAAAAGGAAAGTAACAACAAACAAAAATGGATACATGACAACATCTTAGAAAAAATGGAAGAAAGAAGACAAGCCAAGAACACTGAAAGATACACGGATATTGACAATGAAATACGGAGAATGTGCAAAAAGGCAAAAGAAGACTGGCTCAACCAAAGATGTCTAGCTAACAGACAACAAAAATATAATACACAGATGGCAAGATTATATAACATAATTATTTCATGAGGAAAGGGAAAAAAAACATTTATAAAATGTACATCATCATCATCATTGAGTGCCGTCTCCGCAACGAAGGTTGGCTACCATGGAGCGCCATTTTGCTCTATCTCTTGCTTTGATGGTGCAGGTTGTCATCGGTTGGTTTGTCCATCTTTTGATGTTACTCGTCCATGTTAATCTTGGTCTGCCTCTGCCTCTTTTACCTTGTATTTTCCCCTCCAGGATCACTTTCAGTAGGCTGTTGTGTCTTTTAACATGGCCTAAGAATCGCATTTGTCTTGTTCTAATTGTGTTCAGAAGTTCTCTTTTCATTTTTAGTTGTTTTAAGACTTTGTCGTTTGTTTTCTTTTCCTTCCATCCAATTCTACCTATTCTTCTATATATCCACATTTCAAAGGCTTCAATTCTCTGTTCTGTTTTCTTGTCTAATGTCCATGTTTCAGCACCATATAGGAATATTGAGAAGATGTAACATTTTGCTATTCTTAGTTTTAGCTCTGGTGTTATTTGTTTTGATGTTAGTATGTCCTTCATGACATTAAAATTACTTTTTGCCATTCCTATTCTTTTGTTTATTTCAGTTGTACATTTTCCATCACTGGTTATAGTATGTCCAAGGTAGTTATAGTTCTGAACTGTCTCAAGGTCTATTCCTTCAATTTTGATATTCACTTGTGGGTTTTGAGTATTTTCTTTGTTTATGATCATAGTTTTAGTCTTTTTGATATTCATATCTAGTCCATATTTTTTGCTTGTCGTGTTTATTTCATTAAGTAATTGTTGTAGGTCTTTAGGATTTTCTGCTAGTAGTACGGTATCGTCAGCATATCTTAGGTTATTGATTATCTTTCCATTAATTTGTAGGCCTGGCATCTCTATGATGTTTTTAAAGATTTGCTCAGTGTATAGATTGAACAAGCTTGGTGATAGGATGCATCCTTGTCTTACTCCTCTTTTTATATCAAATGAACATATATATAAAATGTACATACAACTATAAAATCCTAAAATATGAAATAGAGAAAGCTATAAAAACAATGAAAAAGGGAAAGGCAGCAGGACCTGACAATATACAGATAGAGATGATATAGGCTCTATAAGATTTTGGCATTGCAGTGATCACAGACAATGAAATGACATATATCATACATGATACATACCAAACGAACTAAAAACATCAACTTACATTGCATTGCCTAAAAAGAATGGTGCAGTTGAATGCAGTGATTTTAGAACAATAAGCCTAATGAGCCAGGTAATTTTACTAAAAGTTATACAGGGAAAGATTCAGAATAAAATCAATATTGAATTAGATGAACAACAAGTAGGATTCAGGAAAAACAGTGGCACAAAAGAAGCCATATTTAGCATGAAAACATTGATTGAAAAGTAAATAGAAGTAAACAAACAAATATATGCCTGCTTCATAGACTACACCAAAGCTTTCGATAGAATACAACATAATCAACTTATAGACTGCCGAAAGGATATAAATCTGGTCGATACCGACATACGACTAATATGTAATTTGTATTGGAAGCAAACAGCAATAATAAAATATAACAAAGAGAACTCTACACCCATTGATATAAAAAGAGGAGTAAGACATGGATGCATCCAAGATTGTTCAATCTATACACTGAGCAAATCTTTAAAAACATCTCAGAGATACCAGGCCTAGACATTAAAAAAAAAAGTAAAGTACCCCCCGTCACGCCAAGTGGCGTATAGGGAAATATGGTGTTAGTGACCCTATATTTTACAGACCTTCAGCACATGATTTTTGGGGTAATGTGGTCGGTATTACGCCCGTGCTGCTTTTACTTTCCCAGAAAAAATCCGGTACCCATTTAAGGCTGGGTGAACCCGGAGCCGTCGGTTGGGATCGAACCCTACCCCTTGTCCGTAGTAGTCCAGTTCACTAACCACTGAGCTATCGCGGCTCCTACTAATTTTTAGGGAATTAGTAAAACCCAGGTGTCCTCGCCAGGATTACGAACCCCGGCTGTTGCCGTGGTAAGCCAACCGCCTATCGATTGCGCTAACCGGACACCCAGGCCTAGACATTAATGGAAGGATAATCAATAACCTGAGATATGCTGATGATACTTTTCTCATCATCATCATCATCGTGTGCCCTCTCCGCAACGAAGGTTGGCTACCATGGATATTCTACTATGTTTCTTGCTTTGGTGGTGGAGGCTGACATAGATTGACTTGTCCATCTTTTGATGTTACTCGTCCATGTTAGTCTTGGTCTGCCTCTGCCTCTTTTGCCTTGTATTTTTCCTTCCAATATTACTTTTAGTAGGCTGTTGTGTCTTTTAACATGCCCCAAAAATTTAATTTGTCTTGTCTTAATTGTGTTCAGCAGTTCTCTTTTTATTCTCAGTTGTTTTAAAACTTCATCGTTTGTTATCTTTTGTTTCCATCCAATTCTACCTATTTTTCTATAAATTCACATTTCAAAGGCTTCAATTTTCTGTTCTGTTTTCTTGTCTAATGTCCATGTTTCTGCACCATACAGGAATATTGAGAAAATGTAACATTTTGCCATTCTTAGTTTCAGCCCTGCTGATATTTGTTTTGTTGTTAGTATATTTTTCATGGCATTAAAATTACTTTTTGCCATACCCATTCTTTTGTTTCTTTCAGTTTTGCATTTTCCATCATTATTTATAGTATGTCCTAGGTAGTTGTAACTCTGGACTGTCTCCAGATGTGTTCCCTCCACTGTGATATTTAATTGTAGGCCTTAAGAATTGTCTTTGTTTATGATCATAGTTTTAGTCTTTTTGATATTCATTTCTAGTCCATATTTTTTGCTTGTTGTGTTTATCACATTAAGCAATTGTTGTAGGTCTTTAGGATTTTCTGCTAGTAGAACAGTATCATCAGCATATCTCAGGTTATTGATTATCTTTCCATTAATGTTTAGGCCTGGTATCTCTGAGATGTTTTTAAAGATTTGCTCAGTGTATAGATTGAACAAGTTTGGTGATAGGATGCATCCTTGTCTTACTCCTCTTTTTATGTCCATGGGTGTAGCGTTCTCCTTGTTATATCTTATTATTGCTGTTTGCTCCCATACAAATTACATATTAGTCGTATGTCTGCGTCATCTAGATTTATATCCTTTAGGCAGTCTATAAGTTGGTTATGGTGTATTCCATCGAAAGCTTTGGTGTAGTCTATGAAGCAGGCATATATTGGTTTGTTTACTTCTGTGTACTTTTCAATCAGTGTTCTCTAACTGAAAATGGCTTCTTTTGTCCCACTGTTTTTCTTGAATCCAAATTGTTGCTCCTCTAATTCAGTATTGATTTTATTCTGAATCCTTCCCTGTATAAATTTTAGTAAAATTTTTGTTACCTGGCTCATTAAGCTTTTTGTTCTGAAGTCACTGCATTCAACTGCACCATTCTTTTTAGGCAATGCAATGAAAGTTGATGTTTTAAGATCGTTTGGTATGTATCCTGTTTTGTATGTCATTGCATATGTCAGTGATCACTTCGACGCCAAACTCTTCTTGAGCCTGTATCATCTCTATCTGTATATTGTCAGGCCCTGCTGCTTTTCCCTTTTTCATTGTTTTTATGGCTTTCTCTACTTCGGATTTCAGGATTTTATAGTTGTATGGTAGGAACAAAACCCTGCCAAGAATATATAGAACAACAACAACTTAAATGGTTTGGCCACCTGGTCAGAATGAATCCTCACCTATCACCATCAAGGGCGTTCTTCTCGAGAATGCATGGAAAAAGACCAAGAGGAAGACCCAGAAGAAGATGGATAGATGCAGTGACAGAGACATGTAATAAAAAAGGAAAATCACTAATTCAGACAATTCGAGCAGCACAAGAACGACAAATGATATAAACCACGACACCTTTTAGGTATCAGTGAAAGAGAAAAGAAGAAGAAGATAGTTGTATGCACATTTTATGTCTGGCTTTTTGTCCCTTTCGTCATGAAATAATTCTGTTATATATTCTTGCCATCTACCTATTATATCTTTGTTGTCTGATAGCATTCTTCCCTCTTTGTTTGCAATACATCCGATTCCTGCAGCTTTTTTGTCTTTATTCGTCATTGTCTTTATTTCTGTGTGCATCTCTCTTAAGTTTTGTTTACTTTCCATAGTTTCGATTTCTAGACATCTTTGGTTAAGCCAGTCTTATTTTGCCTTTTTGCACATTCTCCGTATTTCATTGTCTATATCCTTGTATCTGGCAGTGTTTATCGCTTTTCTTCTTTCTTCCATTTTTTCTAATATTTTGTCTGTTATCCATTTTTTTATTTTTGTTACTTTCCTTTTTGGGCAAGGTGTTGCAGGATTCTTGCATGCTGTTTTGTATGCATTACCATACTTTTCTTCTATCAGAAAATTATAAAGACCTACAACAATTGCTTAATGTGATAAACATAACAGTTAAAAATTATGGACTAGATATGAATATCAAAAAGACTAAAACTATGATCATAAACAAAGAAAATTCACAAGACCTACATATAAATGTCACAGTTGAAGGAATACATCAGGAGACAGTTCAGAGCTACAACTTCCTTGGACATACTATAACCAATGTTGCAAAATGTAAAATTGAAATAAATAAAAGAATAGGTATGGGAAAAAGTAATTTTAATGTCATGAAAAATATACTAACAACAAAACAAATAACTGCAGGGCTGAAACTAAGAATATCAAAATGTTACACCTTCTCAATATTCCTGTATGGTGCAGAAACATGGACATTAAGAAAACATAACAGAAAATGTATGCCTTTGAAATATGCATTTATAGAAGAATAGGTGGAATTAGATGGAAAGAAAAGAAAACAAACGATGAAGTTTTAAAACAACTGAAAATAAAAAGAGAACTACTAAACACAATTAGAACACGACAAATGAAATTGTTGGGGCATGTTAAAAGACACAACAGCCTACTAAAAGTAATATTGGAAGGGAAAATACAAGGCAAAAGAGGCAGAGGCAGACCAAGACTAACATGGGCGAGGAACATCAAAAGATGGACAAGTCAATCTATGTCAACCTGCAACATTAAAGCAAGAAACAGTGTGGAATGGCGATCTATGGTAGCCAGCCTTCGTTGCGGAGACGGAAGTCGATGATGATGATGAAACTATTCTCTAAACAACCAAACATTTATGTCCCATTAAACTCTTCTAAACTCTTCTTAACTCTTTAAACTCTTCTCTGATGAGAAGAGATAATAAGCGAATAGCAAAGCAGGCCCTCATATGGGAAACAACAGGTGAAAGAAAAGGAGGAAGACCCAGGGAGACACTGGGAGGAACATTGATGAGAGAGGCGGGAGCAGCAGGAATCGGCTCCCTCAGTGAGATGGAGCTGCTTGCACAGAACAGAGACAGATGGCGAGATTTGATAAAATATCTTTAAAAGAAAACTGCTAGAACAAAAAATTCATATAGGAGAAGGTGTATCTTGGTCTACGCCCTATGGGCCGGTTACGGCTCGAAAGGTCAATAGATAGAAACTCTTCTCTATACAACCAAACATTTATGTCCCATTAAAAGCTTCTCTAAAGAACAAAATAGCTATGTCCCATTAACCTTTTCTCTATACAACCAAACATTTATGTCCCATTAACCTTTTCTCTATACAACCAAACATTTATGTCCCATTAAAAGCTTCTCTAAAGAACGAAATAGCTATGTCCCATTAAACTTTTCTTTATAGAACCAAACATTTATGCCCCATTAAAAGCTTCTCTAAAGAACAAAATAGCTATGTCCCATTAACCTTTTCTCTATACAACCAAGCATTTATGTCCCATTAAACTCTTCTCTAAACAACAAGATATTTATGTCAGATTAAACTCTTCTCTAAACAATAAAACTAAAAAATAACAACTTCAGAACACTACAGACTTGGATTTCCTCATTGAGTGCCGTCTCCGCATCGAAGATTGGCGGCCATGGAGCGCCATTCCGCTCTGTCTCTTATTTTGATAGTGCAGGTTGTCATAGGTTGACTTGTCCACCTTTTTATGTTACTTGTCCATATTGGACAAGTTCCCCCGCTGCCTGTTTTACCTTGTATTTTCCTATCCAAGATTACCTTTAGTAGGCTGCTGTGTCTTATAACATATCCCAAAAATCGCATCTGTCTTGTTTGAATCGTATTTATAGTTCTTTTTCATTTTTAGTTCTTTTAAAACTTCATCATTTGCTTTGTTTTCTTTCCATCCAATTCTATCTATTCTTTTATGAATTCACATTTAAATGGCTTTGATTTTCTGTTCTGTTTTCTTGTCTAATGTCCATGGTTCTGCACCATACAAGAATGTTAAGAAGATATAACATTTTGCTATTCTTAGTTTTAGCCCTGGTGTTATTTGTTTTGATGTTAGTATATTTTTCATGTCAGGTCGGATAATTTTACCTGCTACGCATGCAGTAAACAGTACAACCTGCAGCTGTCCTGCTGCTCTGCAGGTATGCTCGGGAGAGTAAAAGGCTAAAGGAGGGTACCCCGAAGTAAAACAATCCCACTGCCTTGTGGGTGAGACTTTTTAGTCAAAGGCTAGCGGAGCCAACCGTAAACAAACCGACAGAAGACAACAGAAAACCACCATCGTAATTTCTTTTTACAGTCATGAATCGTCACAATAATAGAAATCACTACAACGTTAAGGGGGATTCCAATGGAAAACCATCGTTTGTTTGGGGACATCATGTGCTGCAGGTGGTACTCGATCGTCATGAAGCTACTGTAAGCAAAATAAAGATAAAACAGATTGGTATTTGTGAGAACACTCATGCAGAAGGATAAACAGGAAAACACCAAACAGGAAATGAAAAGAATGGGTTTACATTTACTGGGACTTTGCGAAATGAGACACACTGGATATTCTTCTTTTCTGTTTTCACTGATACCTAAAAGGTGTCGTGGTTTATATCATTTGTCGTTCTTGAGCTGCTCGAACTGAGTTTGAATTAGTGATTGTCCTTTGTTGTTACATGTCTCTGTCCCTGCATCTATCCATCTTCTTCTGGGTCTTCCTCTTGGTCTTTTTCCATGCATTCTCGAGAAGAACGCCCTTGATGGTGGTTGGTGAGGATTCATTCTGACCAGGTGGCCAAACCATTTAAGTTGTTGCTGTTCTGTATATTCTTGGCAGGGTTTTGTTGCTAGAATTTTTCTTATGGTTTCATTTGGTATTCTGTCTCTTCTTGTGTTGTTTGTTACTTTTCTCAAGCATCGCATCTCACATGTATTTATCTTTCTTAATTGTGATTTAGAAGGGGTCCATGTTTTACTTTCATAGCACTAAATTGGTACGAAAATGCTATTTATCATTTGTTGTTTAGCTGGCATAGAAATGTTTGGATATCTTAGCAATGGTGAAAACTGGTATGTGACAGCATTTGCTTTTGTATTCTCATGTCAATTTCTCTGTCTAGTTTTCCATCTTCTGTGACATTGTACCAAATTCTTGAATTCTTCTACTAGTTTTATTTCTTTATCTTTGATCTTAATGTTTAATGAGTGTCTTAATTTACTTATTCTCATAGCCTCTGTTTTTGCTGTTTTAATTTTCATACTGTAATTTGTGCAACTTTTATCTAGAGATGTTATATGTTGTTGTAGCAGGTTTTCGTCCTCATATATTAGGCATTGGTCATCTGCGAATAGTACCTCGTTGATGTTGGAACTTTCTACCTCTATATTATTATTTCATTTTTCCTTATTGTTGGTTGTTTCCTGATTTATTTTGTCCATATATATGATGAAGAGGAGTGGTGAGAGGACACATCCTTGTCTTACACCTGTTGTAACCTGAAACCATTCTGACAGACCTTCCGATGTTCTGACGGCACTTTTGCTGTTTTTATATAGCGCCATTATATTATCTATTAGTAGTCCTGCTACCCCGTAGGTATCTAAAGTTTGCCAAAGTTTGTTCCTGTCCACACGATCAAACGCTTTTTCCTGATCTATAAACACTATATTTAGGTTTCTGTCCACACGATGAAACGCTTTTTCCTGATCTATAAACACTATATTTAGGTTTCTGTCCACACGATCAAACGCTTTTTCCTGATCTATAAGCACTATATTTATGTTTCTGTCCACACGATCAAACGCTTTTTCCTGATCTATAAACACTATATTTATGTTTCTATCCACACGATCAAACGCTTGTTCCTGATCTATAAACACTATATTTAGGTTTCTGTCATATTCTATTGTTTTTTCACATAGTTGTCTCAATATAAATATATCATCTTACAGCTTTTGCCTTTTCTGAATCCGAATTGATTAATACCTTATTGGGGTTCTATTATGTATCTTACTCTCCTGTCTAATATTTTAGCATAAATTTTACCAACTTGACTCAATAGGGATATTCCTCTGTACATTTCACACTCCCTTTTGATTCGTTTATTCTTCCAAAATGGGACAATGATAGCTTTTTGCCAATCGTCTGGGACTTTCTGCTAATTTGATACTTATTATTCTTTCTGAGATGTGATCTATTTCTACTAAGTTTTTGGCAGTGTTACTTTCAATAATGAAACCGACCCCGTGTTTGTTTACTTCCTCTTTTTTTCTTCTTCTTTTAACTTTTAGCTCCCGGTGGAGCATAGGTCTTCAACAAACACTTTCCAAGTCGTTCTGTTTTTTGCCATTCTTTTAAGATCATTCCATGTCTTCCCCATCATCTTCATCTCTGCTTCTATCTGTCTTCTCCAAGAATTCCTTGGTCTTCCTCTTTGTCTTTTCCCCTGGGGATTCCAAAAAAGGGCCTGTTGTGTAATACTCTCAGTTGGCTTCCGTAGTGTGTGTCCTATTCATCGCCATCGTCTTCGCTGTATCTCTTTATTCACTGGTATTTGACCGATACATTTCCATAATTCCACGTTAATGACTTTGTCCTGCCATTTCCATCCCTTTATTCTGCGCAAGCATCCATTAATGAAAGTCTGTACTTTCGTGATTGTCAATTTTGTCATTCTCCATGTTTCACAGCCATATAATAGGACCGACTTAACATTTGAGTTGAAAATTTTTATTTTTGTATTTAGCCTAATTTCTTTGGATTTCCATATGTTTCCCAGTGCAATGAAAGCTCCTCTTGCTTTTGATATCCTTATTTTGGTATCATTTTCTGCTCCTCCCTCTTTATCTATATTACTGCCCAGATATATAAAAGATTGTACGTCTAGTAGAGGTATTTCTCCTAGTTTTATATGGTTATTGCCAACTGCATTAATTCTCATAATGTTGGTCTTATCTCTATTAATCTTTAGTCCTAGCTGTTGTGATCTCTCATCTAATATACTCATTTTATCCTGCATCTGTTGATGGCTGTGTGATAGGAGAGCTATGTCATCAGCAAAGTCTAAATCATCAAGTTGTTTGGTCAGTGACCACTGGATCCCATTTCTGTTGTTTTGAGTTATTTTCATATTCCAATCTATGGCCAGTAGAAAGAGAAATGGAGACAGGCGGCATCCTTGCCTTACTCCTGTTCTTATTTCAAATGCTTCTGTAAGCTGTCCTTCATGCACCACACTACATTTTGTTCCTTCATACATTGTTTTTATCAGGTTAATAAACTTTATGGGGATTCCGTAATGACTCAGCAACTTCCAAAGCATTCTTCTGTCTAAACTATCAAATGCCTTTTCGTAATCTATGAATCCAATATATAGTGGTGATTTTAGTTCTAAACTTTGTTCAACTATTATACGTAGGGTAGTTATTTGATCAGCACATGATCTGTTCTTCCTAAAACCTGCTTGTTCATCTCTCAAGTGTTTCTCTATAGCCTCTTTTAGTCTCCAGAATGATTCTGCCTAATATTTTTCCTGGCACTGATAGTAGCATAATTCCCCTATAATTTGTGCACTCCTGTAAACTTCCTTTCTTTGGTAGTTTGATCATATAACCTTCTCTCAAGTCTTTAGGTATTTCTTCCCTCTCCCAAATTTTATCCAATAGATCCTGTAACATCTTGGTAGAGGTGTTAATATCTGCTTTGATGGCTTCCGAAGGAATTTCATCTGGTCCTGTGGCTTTACCATCTTTTAATAGTTTGATGGCTTTCATTATTTCTTCTTTGCTTGGTTTTGCGCAGTTAACGTGTAACTCTTCTTCTGCTGGTAGTATATCTGGATGATTATTTGAGCCGGGTCTGTTCAAAAGTTCTTCAAAGTGTTTTTCCCATCTCTCCATTTGTTCCCTTATATTACTAAGCAGATTTCATTTCTTGTCTTTGATAAAGGCGTTGATCTGTTTGTATTTTCCACCTAATTTCTTTGTGCTGTTGTACAGTTCTTTCATCTTGCCTTTATTTGCTGCCTCTTCTGCCTCTTTAGCTAGTTCATCTATATATTTCCTCTTATCCCTTTTAATGCATCTTCTCACTTCTTTGTTCACCTCTGTGTAAGCTTCCTGTGTCTTGGCTTTATTACTTCTTGTTTTGCTTTTATTTATGTCTGCTTTCTTGTTTGTGAATTTTTTTTTTTTTTTTTTAAAAACTTCACAAACATGTTTACTTCCGCCATGTTGTTAATTCCGCTCGTGACGAGTGTGTAGCTTTGGTGTATTTCTTTAATGATTTTACCTCTCTTTCTTGTGTCTGCTAATCCTGAGATTTGTATATTCCTTTTCTTCATAAATTCAACTATTTATGTGCTTTTATCACCTAAACCGCAGATGTTCCAAGTACCTATTAAACGTTATGATTTTTGTCTATGTGTTGTAGTTTTCCCGCTTTCATGCATTTTCGTTCGTGATTGTAACAGCACAATGGATGGTAATACTTATTCGCACAAACTATAAGAATAAATCACAAATAAAATCCGTTCGAAATAGCACAAGAACGCTTGAATTTCTTTTACTACGGGCATGCTCTGTGTACATTGTGCCCAAATACTTGAATTCCTCTACTTGTTTTATTTCATTGTCTTTGATCTTAATGTTTAATGGGTGTCTTAATTTGCTTATTCTCATAGCCTCTGTTTTTGCTGTGTTAATTTTCATACTGTAGTTTGTGCAACTTTTATCTAGAGATGTTATATGCTGTTGTAGAAGGTTTTCATCCTCATATATTAGAAATTGGTCGTCTGCGAAGAGTATAGCTCGTCGATGTTGGAATTTTCTACCTCTATGTTAGATTTACTCAAATCAGACAAGAAGTTGCAAGATAGATATAAAATCACAATTCAGAACTGGTAAAATGCATTAGAGAAGATGCAAAGAATTGATGAATAGTGGGAAATGCTAAAATAATCAATGCAACAAACATTAAAAGAGTTCATACCAGCAGTGAGAACAAATTCAAGAAATCAATGGATGACAGATGACATTTTGCAGCTAATGGATACAAGAAGAACACATGAAGAAAATAAAAATGAGTATAAGAGATTAAATAAAGAAATTGTAATAAAATGCAATGAAGCAAAAGAAGCATGGCTAAAACAGAGACGCAAAGAGACTGAAATGCAACAAAAAGGAGATGCCAAAGCTATATGCAAACAAAGTGAAGAATCAACAGAAAGAAAAACGCAATAAAAAACTGGATGTTCAAGATCAAATTAAGGAGAACTGTTGATTGAACATAAGTTTATTGAAAGCATAAGGGAACAATGGACATAATACATTAAGGATACTTGATCGCTCATAATGATGAACAAACAGAAGTAAATATTAAGGATAATGGAGAAGGACCAGAAAAACTCAAAGAGAGGTGGAAGACGCCTTGCGCAATATGAAAGCAGGGAAAGCTCCTGAACCAGATAATATAACTAAAGAAGAGATTGAAGCCATAGGTGATTTTGGAATAGTGATAATAACAAAAATATTGAATGATATCTACAACAGCGGATATATACCAGACGACCTGATCAAATCAATACTCATAGCCCTGCCATAGAAATCTGGTGCGATTGAAAGCGATGATCACAATAAGCCTTATGAGTCACATGACTAAGATATTACTAAGAATTATCATGCGAAAAGTGCGAAACAAAATTAGTCCAGAAATTAGTGATGAACAGTTTGGTTTTGTTAGAGATAAAGGAACATGCAATGCCAAATACATCATAAGATCTTTAGCAGAAAGAGAAGAGCTATAGAGGTGAAAACAGATCTATACCTTTGTTTCATAGATTATACCAAATCATTTGACAAAGTAAAGCACCAAGAAATAATCACAATTTCAGAAAACATAAAAGAAGACAGCAGAGATCCAAGAATAATAAAGAACATGTACTGGCAACAAACAGCGGCCATAAGAACTGGAAACCAGTTATACATTTCCCAACAAATAAAACAGGGTGTTAGGCAAGGTTATGTGCTGTCACTAGATTTGTTTAATATTTATAGTGAAATTATTTTAAGATCCATAAGGGGCATGCCTGGAATAACAATCGGAGGTCATAATATAAATAATGTGATGTATGCTGATGATACAGTCTTAATCGCTAAGAGTGAAAATGAGTTACAAAAAATGTTAGACACTATAGTGAAAGGAAGAAAAAAAAAGGACTCAGCCTTAATAGCAAAAAGACAGAAGTAATGGGTAACAAAGAAAAAGACATCACTTCAGTGCAAAATAAAAACAAGTGGAATAATATTAAAACAGGTAAATGAATTTAAATATCTGGGAACTTTGTCAACCTCAGACGAAAGATGTACAAAAGAGGTGAGATGCAGAATGGCTCAGGCAAAAGCAGCTTTCCAAAAAATGAGGAAAATACTATACAATCCATTTTTGACAACAGAAACAAGAAAAAGAGCTCTTAAATGTTATGTAGAACTAGTTTAAACATATGAATGTGAATCATGGACAATAGGACAAGAGACACAACAGACAAGAAAATCACTGGAGGCTGTAGAAATGTGGTTTCACAGAAGAACGTTGAGAATACCATGGACAACTAAGAAGAGTAATGAAAACTTTCTGAAAGAGGCCAAAGCAAAAAGAGAGCTAATTTTCAATATTAGGAAGAAGCAATCATCATTTTTGGGCCATGTAATGAGTAGAGAAGTGCTGGAATATAGTGTAACAAGTGGGGAAATTGAGGGACGAAGAGATCGAGGGAAGCAAAGAGAAAAATATTAACAGACAGCTTAAGAGAATGACTTGGCAGAAGGTCAACAACAGAAATGATAAATAACTTTCGTGATCGAAAGTTGCGGAGAGACATTATCACCTACGCCAGCAGGCTTGGTATTGGTCGTTTCAAATCTAAATGTTCACGATTAACATGAAATATCTCCTCTTTCCCTACACTTACAAACTTGATTTTTTGCATCTGGCCTTGTTTTTCCAAAGTCCCACCGATTTCACAAAATTTAATGATGTAGGAAGTATGCTTCATCATGAAGCAGCACTTTCCTTTGATCTCAGTGAATTTACGGATCTTTTTGCTCCTGGAGAAAATAATTTACCGTACATTAATGGAAATCAGCTTCTCGACATAGGCGTCTCTACACAACTTGAAAGTTGGAGGCGTTTATCAACTGTTTACTTTCTATTGTTTACTTTCTTTAAAATACTATGAGAATGTCAATGTTATAGCCTTTACAGACGGTCTAAAACAAATCAGCGTATAAACAGTTCCATTAATGAAAACTATTTAAACAATATACAACAAAGAATACATTTTAAAAAATTAATTATCCGTTGCGAGCGATAACGAGCATGACATATCAAGCAAAGTTATTGTTTATGGGTACGCATGTGACTAAAGAGTCCGATGTAAGCACGGGATCCTCTTCACTGTAAAGAGCTACATTGTTCGTTTTATGTCTTTCCATGTGACTTTCATTATTTTACGTAAACAAGACATATGAAAGTGATTTAGTTTCTTTGCATGCCTGCAGTACACATATCAAGAATCTTTACATTTTCAAAACGTTATCAACTTTAGCTAAAGATTGATCATGCGGACATATAAAAACGTCCATTATTATTTCATTTATTCTGAATCAGAGGAGTCTAACATATTGATTACTAATCTGGGCTGAACGAACGATAGTCCATCTTTTTTCCAATAGTCATTTTCTTCTTTTAAGACATGATCTTCACATTTGCACCAAAAATCTTTGTCAATCTGTGATAGAGCAGCATATGTCAGTCCTTTTATATCGCATAGTTTAAAACTTGTATTCTCAGCTGCCACCTGCCCTTTAATTTTTGCCCAAACGAGTTCAATGGGGTTTAATTGTGGATGATAAGGGGGCAGTCTCAAGCACGTATGACCATGCTGTTGAATGATTTTGTCTATTTGGAATACTTTGGTCTTTTGCGATTTCTTAACAAGTGACAGTAATTCAGGTTTCAAAAATCCCTCGTTAAATGGAATTCCTTCCTTTCTTAGCCAAATCTTTATAACATCTTTTGTACTGGTAGATGTAGGAATTTTGTCTTCTTCTGCCACAGCGTTGTGGTACGACGCGTTGTCCATTACCAGACAGGATGGTCTGTCTAGAATTGGAAGAAGAGTATTTTCAATCCACTCTCTAAATATATGGCCATTCATCTCGGTGTGATAGTCCCTGTTGTCAGTATAATTAGAGGTGAATATAAGTTCTGCATTTTTCACCAACCCTTCTTTTCGGCTGCCTGCATGTGCCATTATAATACGCTGTCCTTTTCCAGTGGGTACACATCTTTTAATACTTCCATCTGATAACTGCCATTCCTTGGCACTTGTGTGGTGAGAATTTATCCAAGATTCATCTAGAAATACAATATCATAACCTTGGTTACGCATTTCCCGTACTTCACGTAAATATTTACTCCTCATAGAAACTAAGTGCGGCTTCTCGCAGATGACATTTCTACCACTATCGTACTTTCTAAACGTAAAACCGATGCTTCTAACAGTTCTCCATAATGTTGTTTTCGACACAACAATGTCATTTTCTGCTCTCAATCGAATTTTCAGTTTTCTTAAAGTCACAGTTTCTTTGGAATCGAACATTTTACAAATTGCTCTTCTAATCACTTCCTTGTCAAAACTATCTGCTACTTTCTTTCTTCCTAGCGTCCTAGTCTTGATTGAACTGGACACTCCGTTAGCTTTAAGCACTTGTTTGAAAAAGCGTTTGCTTATACCCAATGCGTGAATAGTTCTCTTTTCTGGCTTTGAGATGCTTCGATACAGTTTTCCACGCTTAGCTTCTATGCAAAAATATTTATACACCTTTATTGCCACTGATTGCAATGTAAGGAACTTTACTTTTATACCCATTGACTAACAGATCACAAATTTAACGAAATTACCCAATAATTAGGATACGCCGTTGCACATAAATCACAACAAAACGACAGGAAATGGGATGCACCGGATATAAAATTATAACTATGACGCGTTTTATGTGTTTTTTAGTGCTTAAAACAGGGAAATTGGCGCGCATTACGTTCAAGATGACAAGTCCGTGGGTGCTCACTCATATGAAGCGGTAATTCCTCCAAATATATGGTTTGACCAAAATGCCTTAAATTTGTATACTTCAAATAAAGAATATTTAAAACTATACGTTTGTTGGTGAGGAAATGAATGTACTTCTTGGGACCAAAAAATCACAAGACCATATGCAAAATTTCAGCATTATCAATCAATTGGTTGCAGAGATATGGAATTTTAAACACCTTCAAAATATTTTGAAACGACCAATACATATATCACTTCGTGAAACGTCAGAGGCCTATAGTTGAAAGGGTTGCCAGGTTCGCTTGGACACATCAGACGTATCATAGACTTATGCCGTTCGTCTCTCTGGCTATCTAATAGGTCTCTCTCAGATGTTTCTCCAGCTCTTCCTCGCTGGCTGTCAATGCTCCAGAACTCGATGGTTCAAACAGCTCATTCGCAAACTTGAACCGGTCGTTGAAGAATGTTTCTCTGATCCTCTTGGTTTCTTTCTTTTCCAGTTTTGGAGTCAATACACATGCCCCTCCACATTAGACTCACCTTGTTGTAGTTTTAGGTCTTGTGCACCTCCATGATATAATGAGCTATGCCAACGGGAGCTTAGCTCCTGGCAGGGTCATCCAAGCTGGACAGGTCCTTAGTTATGGGCCAGACAAAGGAGTAGATGGAATCCTTTAAGTGAAGACGCAGAAGCCACGGGCGAGTGGTACACTCACTGGTCTGGACTAATCCATTCCCACTTCATGGGTTAAATGCTTTTATGTTTTTTTCTCCTCTTTCTGTCCTCTGTCAAACAGGTAGGTGGTGCTCAAGAACTCCGAAGACCAGACCATGTATGTGAGAGAAATCTCGACACAAAGTTCGGGCAGATGGTGCATGTTAACCCGGGAGGGCCGACCATCTAAGGGCAGAATCTCCCTACAAAAAAAAGTTAATCTGCTACCTTGCAGAAAGATTGTGGACAATCAAAAGCTAAGGAAAGCAAACCCGAACCAAATGCTGGCAGAAATCGGAAATGTCACTAGGCCATTTGCGCAGAACATAGTGCAACGTTCTAACATGTTTTCAATCAGAGTGGATCTAACAGACTTTAGTTATGTCTGTGGAGTCCCTCCAGACAGGTGGAGTGCCGGGCCCCATGTCTCGAAGTGGTCCACCCCAAGTTATTGGTGGTCACCCTGACCCATTTTGGAGAGCCAGGAAATGGGACCAGAGAGAAACTACAACTGGTCGAAACAGCTTTAAGACACACCTGAAAATAATGCACTGGAATGTAGATAGTATATACCACACAAACAAGCCCCAGTATTCAGACTAGCAGATGAAAAGTGAGACGTTGCTTACATCCAAGAAACTCATCTTAGTCCTGAGCATAGATGTATGATCAGTGGCTATAAAACATTTAGGCACTACAGAGAAGGTCACAAGGGTGTAATCCTTATACTTATTAAAAATACCATTCCAGCAAAACAGATAGAAATAATTACAAACGAGGAGGCAGAGATCATTGGCATAGGCCTATGCATCGTCTAATAGCACAAGGATATTTAACATATACTGTCCTAATGACAAATTGCTCAAGATGGAGGCAATGGAAATTACACCATCATGGTATCTGGTAGTAGGAGACTTTAAAAGCCACCCTGAATGATAGGGATAAAAGGAATCCAATGCTCGAGGTGAAGAAGTGGAAGAATGGAAAAGAGATAACATCCTATTCCTTATAAACTCTAGAAAGGACTCCTCAGCCTTCTACTCAAGAAGATGGAAAACAACATAAACTCCCGACTTAGCATTCGCAATAGGAGACATATCCAACAAAATAAACAGAATAGTACTGAACCAACGTGGCTACAGTGACCACAGACCAGTCAAACTTTCAGTGGATCTTGCTCACAAATAGGAGATGCAAATACCACTTCCTTGCTGGAACTACAAGAGAGTCGACTGGGAAAGGTTTGCCAAGCTCACAGATGCCTACACTACACCCTTCAACATCCATGGAAAGAAAGTCAAAAATATAATACATGAGTTAACAAAGGCAATGATGAGAGCTGTTAAAGAATCAGTTTCTAGAGGAGCAAGAGGAAACTACAAGCCATACTGGAGCAAGGAAATACAAAGACTAGAAGAGGAATTGAACTCTGACAGAGAACTACCTGAAACATCACAAAGCACCGAGAACAACATAATTATAAAGCAGTCTCTGCTAAATACAGAAGAGAGGCCAAGATATCAGCAAGACAGAGATGGAAAGGCAAGACAGAAAGCCTCATTCTAGATTTAAAAAAATGAACATAAACTGTGGAAACTTGCGAAAGCTCTGAGCGATGAAATCAAAAGCCGACCTACAATAACATTAGCACATGATCAGAATATCAACACAGTCAAAAGGGCAATAAAAATACTGATAGAAACTTACAAAAAACATAAGTAGGATAAACATTCCAAAAAGACCAACAGAAAGCTGCAAAAAAGGAAAACCGAAATGCAAAACACATGCCTTTAGCACCAGAACACCAGACGACCATCTTCACACCGACATAACTAGATGTAGCACTCAAAGGATTGAAACTCTAAAGTTCCCATGGAAAAGATGGAATCACCAACGAAATGCTCATAAAACTAGGACAGAAAGCCAAGGGCCGGCTCCTAAGGATAATAAAGGCCAGCTGGAAGAGAGGACAAATGCCGACAGCCTGGAAAGAAGCCATTGTGGTGCCCATCTTCAAACATGGAAAAGACCCACTGGACCCAAGCAGCTACATACCAGTTAGCCCACTGATCTGTTTGTGCAAAGTCATGGAAAGGCTGGTCAACAGAAGACTTATGTGGCATTTGGAAGCAAAACAACAAATCATACCACAACAAAGTAGTTTTCGTCAGCACAGATCAACTGAAGACCTGATTACCTACATTGCACAGGAAATTGAGGATGCCCTACAAGAATAAAAACACAGACTGACAGTGTGGGTCGACATGGACAAGGCTTTTGAAAGAGTATGGAGAGAAGAATTAAAGAACAAGCTTCTCATCTTGGCATCCAAGGCCGTTTATTAAATTTAATATCGCAATACCAACAAGATAGAACGGTCAGAGATCAAGTTCATGGAAAACTAAATAAAAAAAGCCAGAATCAAACAAAGTGTCCCACAAGGTGGAGTACTATGCCATACGCTCTTTTTAGTCGTTATAAATGACATCGTAACGGATATTCCACCCAGACTACACTCAATGTATGCAGACAACCTGGCGATATGGGCAGGTGAAGAATCTATGTCAGTGGCTAGCTCCAGAATGCAAGATGCCCTAGGAAAACTTGACAAATGAACGAACACTTGACTACTACCGATTAGTGGAAAAAATACTACATACACAATTTTCAGACTATCTAGAAACACACTCTCTGAAAATTTGAAGATAAAGACCACATTATTCCTATTGACAAAAACCCAACATATCTTGTAGTCACCATGGTCCACAGAATGACATGGATAAATCAAATAGACAAAGCAAACAAAAGAGTCAGAAAACGAACAGATATTTTGAAGAAATTAGCAGGAACCTACTAGGGACCAGACAGCAATATCTTGAAACGATTATACATAGGAAGAGTAAGACCAGTCCTAGAGTATGTAGTCACAGCCTGAGCTATAGCTTCCAAATCACAGTTTAGCAAAATTAACAGAACGCAAAATCAGGCTGCCCGTTTCATCACTGGTGCTATGAAATCTACACCTATCGAGACTCTAGAAACAGTAGCAGATTTACAACCTATAGAAGACAGACGGAAAACTAAAGTAATGCAACAAGCGGAGAAATACAAAAGGCTCTCTAACCACACCATGCACCAAACAATAACCGGTTTCAGAAATGGAAATCTAAAGAGGAGCATATTCGCTGGAATCTTCAAAGTACTGACAACTAGTGATCCAGTGTTGTCCCAAACAATGCCGAAACCCAGAAGCCTGGTATGACACCCCAAGGGAAACATAAAATACCAGAACTTAAGGAAGACATAATAGGAATCATGAAAAAAGGCACCCAAAACAGACACAGAGAGAAAACACATAGCAGAAAAATACACAAACGACAACTACCCACATGACTCCTGGTCAAACATATACACTGATAGCTCTGCTACAAAGGCCACCAGAAATGGAGGAGGAGATATGTTCTTGAGGCTGAATAACCAGGAAGGGATCACCAAGTCTATAGCTTCTGGGAAATTCTCAAACAACTAAAAAAAGCAGAATCTGAAGCCCTTGAAGACGCTGCTAAACAGGCTATTCAACACAAAAACAACGTGCACAAGAAATTGGTGATACTGACTGATGCATTGTCTGCCCTAACAGCTCTAAAATAAAACTAGAAACAGTGAGCTAGATGACTTGAGAACAACCCTAGACTAAGTGTGCAATAACTTCCAGAGAGTGATTATCCAGTGGATACCATCACACTGTAATATACACTGAAACGAACGTGTAGACAAACTAGCTAATGAGGGAGGGAGATTACTACAAGAGAACCATCTGGTCAACTACGATGAAGCCAAATTCATCATCAAAGGACAGTACCATGAATAATGGAAACAAGAATACCCAAAGTATAACGACAGGGACAGATACCTCCAACTATCAAGGAGGGATCAAGTCATTATACATCGCCTACGCACTGACCACAACAGAATGAGAAACCACAGGTTACCAAACTCAAAATAGGAACTACCAGTCAGTGCCACTGTACCCTGGATAACATGGCAACAAAACACGTTCTACAGGATTGCTCCCAGCACACAGGCCTGAGGATGACAATGTTGCCTAACATCCACCTCCCTAGAAGAGAAAATATACTGAGCAACCGAATCACTTGAACAGACAGCTGCCTTCAGAAGAGAGTCCGAAGTCCTAGCCTGAATGAGCCATGATCGCAGAAGAAGAATACACATACAATCGGTCTATGCAACAGCATAAAAAAAACACCCAGGCAGAAGTGACTGCCACAGTTGACCCATCAATAACATTTACTATCAAAACATGAAGAAACAATCAGCATTTTTCGGGCACATCATGAGAACTGGAAAGTTTGAGTACTTGGTTACAGCTGGCAAAATAAAAGGAAAGAGAGATAGCGGACGACAAAGAGAGAAAGTACTGGATAGCTTGGTGTCATGGCATGGAAAACAGTCAATAACAGAACTGATACGATGCACTGTAGAATGAAGATTGTGGAGGGACATGATCGCCTACGCCAACCGGTATGGCACATGATGATGATCAAAACATGAGCTGAACAATTATCACATAGACCACATATCAAAGTCAAGATATTACTCGTGTTTACACTAATGTTTTTTTCCCGACTGTTGTCGAGAGACTGCAGATTGAAACAGTTTCCCTGCAGATGACCACACTCACTGATTGTCGTTCAGTTAGTGAAATAAACTACACTTTTTTTTAACAAGGCCAACATCATTAACATCCACGTCCGAAAAGGTTTTACAGAATGCAATAGACTCTTACATTCCACCTATTTACCTAAAAATATATATATATGCATAATGTCCCTTCATTCCCACACCAAAGGCGTGATAATGATCATCATTAGTACTTATGCACTGACAGTGTCCACATCTAGAGTTTGTTCTTTGTTTTAGTTCATTAACCTCACTTAAATATTTTTAAAATAACTCGTGCATATCACAGAGCGGATGAGACACAGACCTTGCATTCATTTTCAGTTAAGTAACAGTTAGTATCAAAAGAATACATAAATCCAGATAACAACCACAGCCAAAAATTCAACACCATAATAGAGACATTACCAGCAAACGAAGAACTAAAATAAATTTTGTTTAACAAATTCATGGAATAAACCGATGATCTTGAAAATGATGAACTTATTTGAATAGGTTGAAGGCACACATCTATGAATGTGCTTTATTTGGCCAAAAGAAGTATTTTAAATAATACTGGTTTGAAGAATATGCAACAACATGTATCCCTAACTAGTAGAAAAGAAAAGTTTCTTTGAATAAAAAAAATAGGTCATATTGGAAGTTAAAGTACCAGTTCATATCTGTTAAGGCGGAAGTGCAGACAACATCAATGAAGTGCACAAATGAGTACTTGTCGATTGTGCTATACTATCAATGAAGTGCACAAATGAGTACTTGACGATTGTGCTATACTATAAAGGAAGTAAAGCCGACTCAAAAACAATGTTTGTCAAAATCAAGATGATTGTAGGTACGAATAAAAAAAAAAAAATAGTTCCCTAAAAAAAATCTAAGTTTTGAACTTAACAACGACAAGACCAAACAACTGGGAAGGTGGGTATTACTCTCTACTGTATTCCTAGGATAAACTAGCAAATTCACTCATCGATCAACCGGTGTAAAAACTTCCAGAATATGTTTTTTGTGTGCTCTCTTTATAATGATAGTAAGTGTACTTTCCTTATATGTATTATTTTAATACATTGATTGTTGACTTTTAATCAAGATTAATTACTAAAAGTTCATTGTACAGTGAATCGAATTATGCAACTGAAGTGGAAAGATAATTTTCTTGGTAAAACAATTGATTACACTGTGGCAGTGATCTGACATGCACAATATCACATTGACGCATGCTTTTTGAAACTATTAAATGTTGACTCTTCTATGTAGCAGTGTTCTACAAGACAGATGACATCTTATCGGATACTTCCCACTGCATTATCTCCTGCGTCAGCTGTTTTAAATCGGTGTTTACTTGCATCAGTTAATGCCGACGAATATAACATTAACTATTGGAATTGTTGTGTATTTTTTTTTTACATTGATTAACCTTGACAGATAAAACAACTCTTGCATCTAGAAAAGATGTTAACAAAAAGAATAGGAGAAAAAAAACGGCATGTAAAAAAAAAAAATTCTTTAAAATCATGTTTTGAAATTTAAATTCCTTTTTGTAACAGGTTATGTACGAAGCACAACATTGCCATGCAGGTGAATGCAATCCTTATTTTCATAATTGTAAGGAAGAGTCCCATCTATGAGGGCATTTTTTATGATCCACCAGGAGCGATTTCTTTTTTATTAAATCCACAAGTTTTAATATCCCAGGCGAACTTAATTTCTTTCAATGAATCAAGAATCAAAATTAAAAGAGATTTATTCTTTAATAATCAGTAGCCATGAGTTATTCTACAACTATTTTTATCCTAGAGAAGGTAGTTGGGAACATATTTTTTGTCCACATTCAGTTCTACAATGTTTATGAAACAGACTACACGTATTTTTTTTCAGAATGACACTGCCTTACATTGTTAGGATAAACGCATCTCACCAGTTAGTCATGTAGTGTGCTCTAGTCTATGACCCTGTTACATCATATTCACGGTACTTTCATGAGTCTCCACCAGTTCAGTGTGTTACTTTAAGCGTCAGATCTGGCATGTCTAATACTATACATTATCTGTGAGCTCTATGTTTTTTTTTTCCAACGAAATATAATGTCAGAGCGTCAAAACATATCACGTTGCAGCTGGGACACAGGATGAGTTTTTCACCTGAGGTTACAAGTTTTTGTTTAATGATATTATATTTATATGAAACAATATGGTGGACTTCCGTTTTTAAGATGGCGGATCTAGTCCACGTTCTTTCTATTGCTGCAGAAAGTGCATTCGATGTCTGATTAATTTCGGTTCTATTTTGCACTCCTATGTGTTAAAATCAAGATGATGATCTACTTATTACATCTGCGCCGATAAAACAATGTCGTACGCCGGCAATATTTCATTTTCGACAAATCAAGTGTTGTGAATGCGACCTTCCATCGAGTAGGCTTGTTTTGCGCTTCACGTTACATTCGTGCTGTTCATGACCGTTGATGGATTTGCTTGACGCAATTTATTTATATGTTCTCATTAATGTGAACTGCTTCGTCAGCCGCAGTTTTATCTCTTTAGGAATTTGCAGCGTGTTCTGTTTGTCATAGGCTACATTCACTAGAGTAATCAAGAATCTAAAGGGCGCATCATAACGGTCATTGCTATGCTTGCATTGTTATGTGTGCTACGTCATCGTAATGGCTCATCGTAAATAATTGGAGTCAAAAACGATGGCCTAACATCATCAAGCGCTATACATTTTAAAAGAAATATAACGATCATCACTTTCGGGAGGACGTGAACTTTTGGTATATGGTGGATAGGCGGAAAGAACCTTTGCATGCTATGCATGAAAAGTGTTCTTTGTTGCAGTTTCCTCATATTCCAAGTCCATGGGGGACCGGTTAGTCTCGAGGCAAGACGCGGGCCTCAGGACAGGGAGGTTGTGGGTTCAAATCTCGGCTGCACCGGTTGAGATTTTTATTTATGATTTCTCTCCTCGACAAACACCCCTGGTCTCAGCAGCGGGGCCCGGCTTGAAGCGTCAGTTACTCACCGACGGAAAAAAAAACATGAGTACCTCCGAAGTCGGAGTTATCTGCCTGTGCGGCGAGGGACCCCTTTGCACGCGGCTGCCAGGGAAAAATGGATTAACACGCAAAACTCAAGTTCCTAGTCTCTAGGGACTTCGTCAGAGTTGAAAGCTGGCGAGTGCAACAACAACAACAACATATGAAAATAACGGTCAGAATGAAAACACATACTTTTTTTTAGATCTACATACTAAGACGACTAGGAAAAGATTAAACTGATGTTTTACCAATAAGATATACTATGGAAATAGTGAAATGAATTATGAATGCATGAGTCATCATCATCAAGTACCGTGCCTGCTGACGTAGGTGATCATGTCTTCCCACAACTTTCGATCTCGACAGTTATTTATCAATTTTGTTGTTGACTTTCTCTTTCTAAGCCATTCTCTTAAGCTTTCTAGTATCTTTTCTCTTTGCTTCCCTCTATCTTTCGTCCCTCAATCTTCCCAGTTTTCACAATATATTTCAGCTGTTCCCTTCTCATAACATGACTCTCATACTTCTCGTAACAAAAATTATGATTGTTTCTTCCTAATATTGAAAATTAGCTCTCTTTTTGCTTTAGCCTCTTTCAGAACGTTTTCATTACTCTTCGTAGCTGTCCATGGTATTCGCAACATTTTTCTGTAAAACCACATTTGTACAGCCTACAGTGATTTTTTTGCCTGTTGTCTTATTCTCCATGATTCACATCCACATGTTAAGACTGACTTTATATAACATTTAAGAACTCTTTTTTCTTGTTTCTATTTCAAAAATGGATTGCATAATATCTTCCTCAATTTTTGGAAAGCTGCTTTTGCCTGAGCCATTCTGCATCTCACCTCTGTTGTACATCCACCATCTGAGGTAAACAATGTTCCCAGTTATTTAAATTTATTTACCTGCTTTCATATCGTTCCACTTGTCTTTATTGTGTACTGCCATGATGACTTTTTTGTTGTCTTAATCACTACTTCTGTCTTTTTTATATTAAGGCCGAGTCCTTTATTTTTGCTTTCTTCTAATATAATGTCTAACATTTCTAGTAACTCATTTTCACTCTTAGAGATTAAAACTGTATCATCAAAATACCTTAGATTATTTATATTATGGCCTTCTATTGTTATTCCAGGCATACGGATCTTAAAATAATCTCACCATACATATTAAACAAATCTGGTGACAGCACACACCTTGCCGACTCACTGTTTTATTAGTTGAAACTTTCGCAATTTATTTCCAGTTCTTATGGCCGCTCTTTGTTGCCAGTGCATGTTCTTTATTATTCTTAGATCTTTGCTGTCTACGTTTATGCCTTCTAAAATGTTAATTATTTCTTGGTGCTTTACTTTGTCAAATGCTTTGGTACAATCTATGAAACATAGGTATAGATCTGTTTTCACCATATGGCTATTTCTACTAAAGATCTTATGATGTGTATGGCATTGCTCATCCCTTAACCTCTAACAAAACCACACTGTTCATCACTAATTTCTGGACTGATTTTGTTTTGCACTCTTCGCATGATGACTCTTAGTAATATTTTAGTTTTATTGTGTGATGATCATCGCATTCCATCGTACCAGATTTCTTTGATAGGGCTATGAATCTTGATTTTAGCAGAACTTCAGGTATTATATCCGCTTATGTAGATATTTAATATTTTTGTTGTTATCACTATTCCAAAATCACACATGGCTTCAATCTCTTATTTAATGAATAATATGCTTAAATATGTACACATTTGTATCATTATTTAAATTAAAATAAAAGATGGAACATATTTCACGAATTGGGATATGAACAAAATGAATGTTATCGTAGTATAATATATCGCATAGGGACTATTATCTGTACTCAGATTTTATTGCTTAGATGACAATATTTGTCTGTATCATTACTTGTATCATGCCATTAATGAGCTTCCTGATAAAATCACAGAGACATTGAACTGTGCTAGAGAGCGCGATGCTGTGCTGAGTTTTGCAGTGAGTAGTGAGTCGTTACGGTAGACAGCAATACACATTCATACGTAAGTTAATTGAAGGCAAACTCCGGTACAGCTTCATACATCGATCTCTAAAACAGCTTTTGGAGCTCCTCCTTGCTAGATTGGTCTCTCGACTTGTGGCAGTCCAGGTCTTAATTGGGTGAATCCTATATTATAGCTCGTTTCAAATCACTTGCCCAACTTCAAAACGCTATTGCTCAGTAACCGTTTGTTAAATACTGTTGAAATTTTCCAAATGTTATTAGAATGCAAAAGACCCTTTAAATGTATATTTAACAAATATCTTGCAGCTGCAGTTTTCTTAAAGCGGCGAATTTCTTTGATGTTTGTCAAAATTGTAAATTGTGAACCCCTAAATAATAGAAATTACCGCAGTTGCTGGTCTATGATTAATTTTCACTAGGTAAAGGCGTGGCCGTAATGGGGAAATAACTCAATAATAAAAACACCAGGAGAATTATTGTCTTCTCAGTTCGAGGACGGACGATAATATCAAGGTATACCTGAATGTCCAATTTTCATAGTTGTGTGGTCCTGAAAAAGACCGTTTGTTGAACTAATTTAAGGTAATATAGGGGCCAACATTGTGGGGGCTATATACTTTCATTCTGAATCAGACGAGTCTAAAAGATTAATAACTGTTTGGGGTTGAACATTGCACAAACCATCATTTTTCCAATATTCCTCTTCCTGTTTTAAGACGTGGTCTTCACATTTAGCCCAATAATCTTTGTCTATATTTAATAAAGCGAGATTAGCAAGAGTCTTTACATCGCATATTTTGAATGTTGTATTTCTATCTGCCACTTGTCCTTTTAATTTTGCCCAGATTAGTTCTATTGGATTTAAATGAGCATGGTTAGGTGGCAGCCTCAAACTTATATGACCGTGCTCTTGGATAATCTTATATATTTGAAAAATCTTTGTCCTTTGTTTTTGCTTTACTAGAGATAGTAATGCAGGTTTTAAGTACATGCTATTAAATTGTATGTGCTCCTTTGTGAGCCATATCTTAATAGCATCTTTTGTACTGGATGACGTCGGGACTTTATCTTCAAGTGCAACAATGTTGTGGTACGCTGCATTGTCCATTATTAGGCAAGATGGTCGATCTAGTGATGGGAGAACAGAATTTTCAATCCAATGTCTAAATATGTGACCATTCATCTCAGAGTGATAATCCCGATTGTCTATGGATTTTGAAAGAAAAATGAGCTCTGCATTCTGTATTAGTCCATGTTGTCGACTACCTGCATGAGCAATTATCAAGCGCTGTCCTTTGCTGCTAGGTATTAATCTCTTAATCTTTCCATCTGATGACTACCATTCCCTTTGGTTAGTGTGGTGAGCATTGATCCATGTTTCATCCAAGTACACAATATCATAACCTTGCTTGCGCACCTCTTTTACTTCACGTAAGTACTTGCTTCTCATGACTACTATATGTGGCTTCTCACAGATGATGTTTCGTCCATTGGAATACTTTCTGAATGTAAAGCCTGCAGCTCTCACATTCCTCCATAATGTAGACTTTGATATTTCAATACTGTTGTTCTTTTTCAGCGAAATTTTTAATTTTCTTATTGTAACAGTTTCATTCATACCCAACATTTTGCGAATTTCACTTCTAATAAGTTCACTGTCGAAATTATCCAACATTTTTGCTCTTCCTTGTGATTTTGTATATTTTGAACATTGACGGTCACGTGCTTGAATCCAGCGATTAAATAACCGTTTAGATAAATCCAAAATGTGTCTTGTCCAATTCTGAGGGTTTTCTAAAGAATGAAATAATCTTCCTCGTTTAGCCTCTTTGCAAAAATAGTCATACATTTTTATTGCGATGTTTTATAAACTGCAGAATTTCATTTTAAGACAAATGATAAATGTTACCGTTCCACGTCTACACCTATGAATGAAAGGAAATGGAACACACAATTTCTCAAGTGTCTAATTGTGTCAAAAAAACCACGGGAAAGCGTGCAAATACGTCAATTCTACCGTGTATGGATTTGTACTCGCTATTTTTAGTTTAAAATACTGTAAACATTAAGTTTTGACTACATCAATGGTCGTTATAAATTTATATAAATCAAATAAGCAACAATAATAACCAAATGTTTTTTTTTTATGAAATTAATTCCCTGTTGGGTTCTAATCATTATAACTTTACATGCAAATTTTGAATAACTTACAAAAAGCGGTTAAAAAGCTATCGATTTTAAAAGTTGGGCACGAGTTATGAAACAAGCTATAGTACTTTTACAAGCCTTGGTTCTATTTTTAGATGTCTATTTCCTGACTGCTGACTGTCTCCTTCATATAACTGGCTTTGTTCCACTAACGGCTGTCACTGTTCTGAATTCTTAACTGAAATAGCTCTCAACTGTCCCTGGCTTAACTCTACGCTGAATGTATTTATATCTTATTCCTACATCTTGATCGCTTCTCGTCGCTAATGTTCTCTGGGTTTCACTCCCAGCTTTGCCGAATATTATCGGCTTGTCTCTTAGTTAATTCCTTCCCCGAATAAAAGTTGGGAATCTAAAGGTCACAACTTCTGTCCATTTATTCATTCGGAGTCAAAAGGTGACCTTCTAATAATGATAATGATAATTCTCGCCAGAAGCGTTTAAGCGTAATTAATTTCTGCTGACTACATTTTCTTCACATTATTAAATAACTCTGTCTGTCCTAGCTAACTCTAGTGCATCTAAACTTTCATTGAATAGTCAATTCTTTCTGTAAATTATCATCATGTTTCCTTAGCTACTGAATATTAACATATGCGTTCCTCTACATTAATAAATGATGCTATTTTTGTATATATATATATATATATATATATATATATATATATATATATATATATATATATACATACACATATATATTCCAAATCTATCTGTTGCTAAATATGACAAAGAAATGTCTACACTGCCACATGAGGTTTATGTATGAAATCAAGCAGGTGGGTATCATGAACATTGCCCAAGAGTAACCATAATTATCCCAATTAAAAAAAAAACAAGAACTCTTAACTATATCGTTCTAATGCTGCATATATGCCTACAATTATTTCCTACACCTTACAGCTAGACCTGAAAATGTCTCCTGCCAAGTACTACAGCCTCAAACAGACATTGATAATGTCAAGGTCACGTGTACAGTCACAAAGATATATCCTTATCCTGTTTGCCAGTTCTTTTGGATTTTAAATGTAAGTTTCATTTTCTTTTTAGTATCATCAGTTCACAAATCTCTCTGTCTATCCGCTCAGTCACCCTCCAGGTCCGTCCGTCTGTTATTCTGTTTGTCTATCTTGTTTTCCAACCCATCCTCTCCAAAATGGCAGTACAAGATAACAACTAGTATTGGTGATTTAAACATTTTATGTCATTTTCCGGGCCAGTACCACCCAGCTTTTATTTGTCTCTTTCCGTACGGAAGTTTTTTTATCAATGCAACGAAAGAGATTTCAGAGACAAATTTTTGTCTGGTTTTAAGAATTAATCTGCTTGTTTCTAGGCCAAGTGGGTTATTATCTAGGCCAAGTGGGTTATTTTAACTACTTGTTCAATATGAGTCTAGGTACTATGGGTTTATTTGACACTTGTTGAATGTGGAAATGTGTTGCTTGCATAATAAATGAGGTTAAGTGGGTTAAGTGAATAACTAATTAGGTGAAATTTGGGTTCTACGGTATGACGTCATAGTGGATTCTCCTTTGTGTATGAACCCATAAATGGGTTTTGTGATTTTAGGTCACACGCTGTGACATCATAGTCCATTGCTATGAGGTCATGATGGTTATTTGTGCTTTTGGATAATTAGGTGAAATTTGAGGGACGTGACATTTTAAGAGGGCGGAAGTGGGTACTATAATTAGGTGAAATTTGAGGGACGTGACATTTTAAGAGGGCGGAAGTGGGTAGTATAATTAGGTGGAATTTGAGTTCCATGTATCCCATTTCAAAATGGCGAAAGTCGTTTAATAGTTTGATTTTGAAAATGGGCGAGGAATAGATTTTTTTTGGAAAGTAAAATAGAGCAAAGAAAAATTATGTTACGGACAAAATATATTGTTTAATTTATTTTTGCAGCAAAGCGGCGACTTTTAGATTGAGAAGAATAGTTGGCCCACAGACGAAAGGCGTTGTTATTTTTATTTGTAGCAAATAGATGCATTTTAGTTGGGAAAGAATAAAGAACAAAATGGGTTACATGAGAAAGGCGTTGTTTGAGACAAAGGGAGGTTGACTTTTTGTGGTCTAAAAGAAAGCGCACGAGAAAGGATCTATTTGTGTGTGTGTGTAATAAAGAGGTGGAATTTGGTAGTGTAGAAATATAGTGAGAAATGAAGAAGAAAGTATAATGGTGCATTTTAGTGGCACATGTTTTTTTTTATAATTTCGTTATGCAAAAATAGACAGAAAAAGAAAACAAATGTATAATAAAATATTTTTGTTGGTCTACTAAATTATGTACGAGGCACACAAAATTCCTTGGTGACATTTAGTACAAAATGTCTAAGGAGAGATGGGTTTGGGTTGATGTCTTGGTGAAGTAACCAGTATATTACTGAAATGTTATCTTGTCTCTGGACTGAAAAAAAGATTGTATGTGGTGAAGAGAGTTATCATCATGAATGTGGTTTTCGACACATCCAAAAGTTTGCGGGAAAAATCTGGTGGTAAATGGATAGCATTGTCAGTTCGACTTGATATCTCCGAAGTGAAAAAAAAAAAAGAAAGCGGATGTGATTTCATTAAATCGGCGAAAATTGGAGTGGTCCAGTGAATACTTTGAAGTCCCCATATCCAATTTAGTCAACCACGCGGCTGGAGTTGACACACTTTGAGCCTACCGTCGAAGGGGAGGTAATGCAAAATGCTATGTTGTCTATAAGTTCATGTTGCTGTCCTCGATACAAGTCGAAACACAATGTTGCGTGAGTGAACATATGGTTGACATCCCAGACATTATTATGCAAGATTTTCCCGACAACAAATTGTGTGGTGTTATGTAAGCTAGTGGAACAGGTCTTAATTAAACAGAAATTTAAAACAACTGAGATCCTAAACAACGAGCTTTTACTGACCGAAGTATGATCTTTTACAATTCGCTGTTACTGCAGCATTGGTTGCTTATGATGAATCCATCCTGCAGTCAATGATTGACAATATAGCTAGATCATGTGGTTTATTCTCTAAGTCAATAAGTATACAGAAGAAGACTGCGGTGCTTCATTAAGGTGGAGCCAGCACCACAGCTATATCGTTAAATAACACACATCTTGAATCTGTGTGAAAGTTAACCAGTGTCGGTTTTATGATCACAAACACTAAATTGATGGTCTAAAGTTGCCTTTTATTTCCATTATTTCTCTTAACATTTCTCCAGCTATCCTTGATTACAGAGCTCTTCAATACTGCAGTAGACATTCATAATATATTGCTTTTTCAGTAAGGAGATTGAAAATACAATATACCAGGCTTCTCTTTGTAACGATGGTCTGGACAAGACCATTTTAAGACTCAAACTGGAAACACATTAATACATTCAAGAAGGAAACAGAACGGACAAGGAGAGGTCACGTTCTTCCTGATTAAAGAAGACAAATGCAGCATTCCTTGATTTACAATGCAATAAGAGATCGATTGTTCACATGCTATTAAACAGGGAATAATAGAAATATCAATTTTACACATTATATATATATATATATATATATATATATATATATATATATATATATGGACTTCCGTTTCCAAGATGGCGGAAATATGTCACGTTCTCTCTATTGCTGCAGAAATTCCGTTGGATTCTTATCAACTTCGGGTTTCCGTTCCAATTTTCTGCATTCCAGTCGAAATGATGTTCTACTTGTTATATCTGCGCCATTGAATTGGCGTTGCACGCACAGAAATGCTCCGTTTTGACAATTCAAGTGTTGTGAATGCGCCTTCCAACGTCTAATGTTGATCTGCGTTTTACGTCACACAAAGTGCTGTTCAGTGACCGGTTGATGGAGATGGTTGACGCAAGTTATTTACAATTTACAACGCATTAATGTGGTGTGCTCCGTCAAGTCGGTCAAGTCAGCGTCTTTGGGAAGTTTGTACCATGTTTCGTTCGTTGTAGACTGCATTCACTAGAGTAATAATGAATACATGGGCGCAGACATTTTGTGCGTGCTACGTCAACATAATGGATCATCGTGTGTCCCAAGACCGACCATGCGCTAATCTTGCGATCTTGCGTTTGGTGTGCATCGGGGATAATCTGACGACGAACTGTGTTTTGTATGTTCGGAGTTGGAGTTAAATACGATGTCCTAACATCATCAAGCGCCATACATTTACTATGACGATCATCATTTTCAGGAGGACGTGATCTTCCGGGCAATGTGATGGATAGGCGGCAGGAACCATTGAAGGCTATGTCTGCAAAGTGTTCCTTGTTGCAGTTTCCTCATGTTCCAAGGCCGGCTTGTTGCAGGAGCTACTGAGTTAAGTGCTCTGTGCACACCGTGAGCTGTGTGTCTCATCCATTTTGATCATGTTTCGATACTCCAAATGTGTACGATGAATGATGATATCGTATGACAGGGAACAGTTGGCTGTGTTCACTTTCTGTGCGGTTTCGCCTTATGTCTTTTGGCGTGTGCTGAGACTGCTATGATGGGGACTACAGTTACCTTTCATTGTTTGGAAGATGAGTTATAATTCGGATGATTCCACTGGCACGGGCGGTTGAGCAATTATGGATTTTAATTCGCTTGCAGTGATACCGAGGCCTTCCATAACCAATAACCAATATATATATATATATATATATATATATATATATATATATATATATATATATAAACTTCTTAAGTAAATATTACACCGAAAATACAAATTGGCAGGCATAAACTATGATACAGAGATACTTGTAAATCACCTCTAAATATCTTCTTTATCTGTGAAAAATGAGTGGGAGCATTTGGGAAATTGGGAGATCGCACACCATGGTGAGCATGTATAAAAAGTTATTTCATTTAATTCATTTTCAATAATTTGAGACATTATTATGGCAAAACGTGGAAGAGAAAGGACTCATTTTAAAAAAAATGGAAAATTATGTTTATCAGTGGGCATGACTTGTTCATTTTGTGACTGAATGTGTATGACAAACATTGTTAGAACCAGCCACGAGAAAAGCAGTTTGGCAAAAACAAAACCTCCAAAAATACATATTAGCCTCAACTAAACCGTCTTACAAGACGAAAAGGGCCATATATATATATAATATGTGTTTGACTCCTGCAGACACTCAACATCTCGCACAGTATAAAAAATTCTTCAGAGTAGCTGTCATGGGAGCCAACTTAAAAAAGGGACAAGCTAGATGATGATGATGACGATGATGATGATGATTGTGGCAGGATATTGTATGAGTAAAGTAGACAAAATAGATTTGTTTGCAGTCATATCGATTTTAACACAAACATCGGCATTGAAATTACTAAGGAAACAGAAAAAGATTTGATCACTATTTAGTATTGGAAATATTACAAATAAATAGGGAAAACTTATAAAACTCTACCTAACGAATAACCTTTCTTTTTTTCAAACAAGATTCAATATGACTATATTTATACCTTCCCAGAATTTAATTTCAATCTTATGCTACCAATGAAAAATGCGATCACTACTAGAAGTCAGACGTGGAAGTGTGTCGACACAGAAGTGAAATGTTTGAGAAAGACAAATCTGCTGTTGTGACCAAAATTTGAATTAAGCCATACAAGAAAGAGTAGACGTAGGTGTTCAAGAAAGACAACACATAGAAGAGACAATCTATTGATTCTGTATAATATAAAGCACAACCGAAAAGAAATTGAGGGGTGCAGATCTCGAGGTAGATCTGGAGATAGATGAAATAACAAGAGGACATAAATTCTACAAGAACATCATTTGACATTTATTGAAGCCACAGATAACAAGCTGGGAGCCGCGATAGCTCAGTGGTTAGTGAACTGGACTACCACGGACAAGGGGTAGGGTTCGATCCCAACCGACGGCTTCCGGGTTCACCCAGCCTTAAATGGGTACCGGATTTTTTTCTGGGAAAGTAAAGCAGCACGGGCGTAATACTGACCACATTACCCCAAAAATCATGTGCTGAAGGTCTGTAAAATATAGGGTCACTAACACCATATTTCCCTATACGCCACTTGGCGTGACGGGAGTACTTTACTTTTTTTTTTTACAGATAACAAGCACTAGAACTTTGCTTATCACTCTACGCCAGGCAGATATACATATTCTGTAAGAGCAATTGAAGAAAACGAAGGAGATATTTCATTGGCTTTTCCCCTGTTTTCACCCAGGTCATGTCTTTATCTTCTCTATTCTGTCTTTATACAATGAGAGCATATTATATAAATCATACACGTTTTATAAAATATAAATTTCTCAATGATTGCACATTTCTCATTGTGATATACTTTAACTGATTTTGTATTAGTCGTAATTGAACCTTCAACAACTGACTGCAGTGATTTAATTTTCTATAACTGACAGGGAACAAATATGAGTTGGCCTATATCACAAAACATATCATATGAAAGCAAGCCGTCTCAGGCACAGCCAGAATACTTTAACAGTAACTGTACCTTTACACAGCCAGCTCTTAACTTAGGACTTGGATCACATGAGTTTAGAGTAATGACTTACCCAAATGTCACAGGAAATTCTAATGAAAAATATTACGGGGCCTACACTACACTGACACCTCAGGTTGCAATAAGTAAGTGTATTGGTGACATTTGTTATCCATAACTTTATTTAAATAATAAATGATAACTTTTTAAATTAGACACTGACACCATACTATTATTCTTTCTACATCGTTGCATCTCAATTTCTCTCCCTTCCTTTCTCTCTTTTTTCTAAAGTATTCTCTCTCGTTTTTCTCTGTGCACACCTTCTTTCTCTCTCTCTCTCTCTTTCTGTTTCACCATCCCTTCATCCCTCTATCTTTCATGTATAAACTCATCCCTTCCCCAACTCTCTTAAAGTCGGATCACCATCATCATCATCAAGTAACGGGCCTGCTGGTGTCGGTGATCATGTCTTCCCACAACTCTCGATCTCGACTGTTATTTATCATTTCTGTTGTTGACCTTCTGCCAAGCCATTCTCTTAAGCTGTCTGGTATCTATTCTCTTGTCTTCCTTCTATTTCTTTGTTCCTCAATTTTCCAAGTATTACATATATTGGAGCCTACACATCACATGTATACTTTTCAAGCACGAGAATATCAGCAAAGTGACGATTTCAGGATTATAAAGGATACCAAATATATTGCGACAAAATCTTGGAACTTAAAGGTCAGTTTCCCAATATCGGTCTAAGACCAGCTTTGATCAATACAGAATGAAATAGTTTGAATCTTAATTTAAAATTATAGCCGAAACCATCACTTTGCAGCCATGTCTATATTTATTAATATGCAGTGTATATTTACATCATCATCGTCATCATCATCATCATCATTATTTACTACCGGGTCTGATGGCGTAGGTGATCATATCTCTCCACAACTTTCGATCTCGACATTTATTTATCATTTCTGTTGTTGACCTTCTGCCAAGCCATTCTCTTAAGCTGTCTGGTATCTTTTCGCTTTTCTTCCTTCTATTTCTTCGTTCCTCAATTTTCCCAGTTGTTACAATATATTCCAGCTATTCCCTTCTTATTACATGGCCAATAAAAAGATAATTGTTTTTTTTTCTAATATTGAAAATCAGCTCTCTTGTTGCTTTGGTCTCTTTAATGATGTTTTCATTTCTCTTCTTAGCTGTCCATGGCATTCTCAATATTCTTCTGTAAAACCCCATTTCTACAGACTCCATTGATTTTCTTGTCCGCTGTCCTATTGTCCATGATTCACATATATATGTTAAGACTGGCTGTACATAACATTTTTAGAACTCTTTTTCTTGTTTCTATTGTCAAAAAAGGATTGCTTAGTATCTTCCTCATGTTTTGGAAAGCTACTTTTGCCTGAGCCTTTTTGCATTTCAAATGTGTTGTACATCTACCGTCTGATGTTAACAAAATTCCCAGATATTTAAATTCATTAATCTTTTAAAATATTTTTCCACATATCTTTGTCTTTGTTGTTACCATTACTTCTGACTCTTTACTATTAAGGCTGAGTCCTTTATCTTTGCTTTCTTTCACTATAATTTCTAACATTTCTTGTGACTCATTTTCACTCTTAGAGATTAAGATTGTATCATCAGCATACCTTAGATTATTTATATTATGACCTCTGGTTGTTATTCCATGCATACACATTATGGATCTTAAAATAATCTCACTATACATATTAAACAAATCTTTTGACAGTACGCAACCTTGTCTAATACTCCTTTGAACCAAGTGGGGTGTTTTTACTTCCCTTAGCTGGGTATTCACTTTGATCGTGCTATAATAATAGGTTTTATTATATAACTAGCTTTCTCGAACTTCTGCAATTATAGATTATCCCAAAGTTCACTTGGATTGTCCACATGGATATATTCTAGAGAACTCACATTTCAGCTGTAGCTGTAGAGAGACTGCCAATACATTCTTGCTTGCTAACATAAGCTTAATCCTTGGATCATCAGTTCAAAGTTCAGACCTTGGATTTACCACGTATAACTTTACTGCAAGCAGAAACATGGGAGGTGAGTTATAGACTAACAATATATATATATATATATATAATATAATATATGTATATATATACAATTTATTTATATATAAAGGACATGAAGAAACCCAAGAGATAACGCATAATCAAACTGACTACACACTAGTAAGCAATAGATTGCAATAGATTCCAAAACAATTTGATATCTGTGATAACTGGTCCTGTGGCAGATTGTCATAGTGACCATGTACTAGTCGTAAGAAAACTAAGAATAACATTAAAAACAAAAACAGCTACAGGTAACATCAAGTTACATTTAGATCTACTTAAAACAGACAAGAAGGTACGTGAGAAATATAACATCACAATTTAAAACAGATTCAATGAAGTGGCGAAAATGCCAAACTTATGGGCACAATTGGAGGTGCTGAAAGAATCAATACAACAATGAAAATTGATCATAATGATAGCGAAGAAAACTACAGAACGGGAGTGTATGACAATTGACATTTTACAGTTAATGGACACAAGAAGTTGAATTTATCAAGACCTATATGACAATAAAAGATTAAATAGAGAAATATAAAACAAATGTAGCATTGTAAAAGACGTATGTTTAAAACAAAGATGCAAAGATATTGAAATGTGGTACAAGATTGACAACATGTATTTAGGAACTTAATGATGATAAATGACCAGAAGTCAACATTCAGGATGAGGAAGCTCCGCAGATTCTTACAGAAAAAGTGGATGATCCCTTATTTAAAGTGAAATTATAAATTGACGCTATTGGAGAATTTTGAATATAAATAATTACAAGTATGTATGTACATGTTGACCTTTCAGGCCGAACACTGTATTTTAGACTCTCCATATCCAACGATCTTTACTATTAAGTGTCAGGCAGACTTTACAAAGGACACATATCGTGTCCCACTACACATCCTGTTCTGGTCTAGATTTTCAACCTCTAAAGAGAACTGATGCTTGCTGTTGTTTTTTCTCACATTGTTATTTGTTATTTTGAGTACTTATCTAGGTCGGTTTCTTTTTTCTTTTGCCCTATGTTTTCCATTTGAGGGCTTGACTTGCCATGGTCTTGTTGTCCTGTTTCCCATTTGGGGATTGCTTTGCCGTGGTCTTGTTGTCCTGTTTCTCATTTTGGGGATTGCTTTGCCATGGTCTTGTTGCCCTGTTTCCCATTTGGGGCTTGCTTTGCCGTGGTCTTGTTGTCCTGTTTCCCATTTGGGGCTTGCTTTGCCGTGGTCTTGTTGTCCTGTTTCCCATTTGGGGCTTGCTTTGCCGTGGTCTTGTTGTCCTGTTTCTCATTTTGGGGATTGCTTTGCCATGGTCTTGTTGCCCTGTTTTCCATTTGGGGCTTGCTTTGCCATGGTCTTGTTATTACTTCTAATCAGTTGATTGATATATGTCTTGATTATAGATATTTTTGAATGCATGACCCTTTCTGTTACTTCTGAGCTATTCTTGATTTCATTCCATGATATATAAAGTATATTATTTCCTGAGGCATTCATTTCTTAATGCATCTAATTAATTTCATGTATCTTCACTTGGTTTCCAGTTCTCGCATTCATAAATAGGGGTCGATTATTATCCACAGTAGGTCTAAACTTCATTTGAACAGTTGTTACAAAATAATATGTAGAATCATACTTTATTTGGCAGTAAACGTCAAACGTTCCAGAGTTCGAACACTAAAGTTTAGAGAATATGAAAAGTTCGGACGACATTGTTACACTCAAACTATACATGCGTAGGGTTGCCAGACGTCCGGATTTTGCCTGACATGTCCTGCTTTTTAGGTGTTTTTCCGGCGTCCGGGCGGACTTTATTAAATATCACAAATGTCCTGCTTTTTAATGTGTCGGACTTTATCGGACATAAATATAAAATATTTTAGTTCAGTCATGACACATTGCATTTTGTGATGTTTCAATCTGCTGAAACAGTATAGAAATGTTTGTACACAATGTGTTGCCTGATTTACCTGATTAAATAGTATAAATGGCCATCTTGGGATACCATACATATATTAAACGACGTTGTGCGCAAAGAAGCGCAAGCGCAATTTTTGGTTTTCGTTTAGTACCTTACTTCCGCTTCCTTGTTCGTTCTTACCATGTTTACATTCAGTTTAATTTATTAATGAACGCTTTTTAAATCTAGTTCAATCTTTAATTATCTTAATTTTTAACATGTTGAAAGCAGGAGAAACTAGTAAAAGGAAGTGCAGATTTTCTGACAATTTAAGAACAAAGTTTCCATGTTTTTCAAAGGGAAGAAATGAAAGTGAAGCAAAATGCATAATCTGTGATTCCTTTGTAAAATTTGGACACAGAGGTGCAGGAGATTTGCAGAGACATATTGATACAGAAAAACATAAGAATGCAACCAGGACTGCTTCTTCATCAAAAAAGAAAATACGTGCTTTAGCTGTAAATTTACTTCTTTAGAGAAAATGGTATTGGCAGCTGAAGGAACTTTAGCCTTTCACACGATTTCACACCATCAGTCATACAATTCCATGGACTGTACATCTAAGTTAAACAAAACTATCTACTCTGATTCTGACATTGCAAGAAATATTAAGTGTGGGCGCAGTAAAACAGAAGCTATTGTTCATAATGTTATTGCCCCTCATGCTTTGAGTATTGTGACTGACAGCTTAAGAAATGATGTGCCTTATTTTGGAATTGCCACAGATGCTAGCAATCATGCAGCACTAAAACTATTCCCGTTGGTTGTGCATTACTTTAATAAGGATGAAGGAATCCAAGTAAAGGTATTGGAACTAAAATCATGTATAAATGAAACTGCTGAAACATTATCGGATTACATAACACATACATTAGAAACTTACAATTTATCAGCAAAGTGCATTGCTTTCTCTGGGGATAACGCCAATGTTAATTTTGGAGGATTAGCAAGAAATACTGGGAACAATGTTTGTTCACATTTAAAGAAGAGAGTAAATGAGCAGATAATTGGTGTTGGATGTCCTGCGCATATCCTCCACAACTGTTGTCAACATGGTGCAGATTGTCTCAGTGTTGACATAGAGAGCATTGTTCTTAAAATATTTAACTTTTATCACATTTATGCAGTTAGAACAGAACAGTTAAAAGAATTGTGTGACTTTGTTGAAATCAGATACAAAGAGCTTTTATATCACACTAAAACGAGATGGCTGACGCTCTTTCCTGCAATTGAAAAACTTCAAAAAATGTATCCAGCATTGAAAGCTTACTTTCTTTCACAACCTAAAAACTGTGTTCCTTCAACCATAAGAAACTTTATTGAAGATGAGTTGGCAGAGCTATACCTGTGGTTTCTGCATTCTAATATGTTTATATTTCATGTCAAAATAGCTGAACTTGAAAGAGAAAATATGTCTGCCATAGAAGTGATTGACATAATTGATTTTGTTTTAACTTCATTGAGAAATAGACTTCAGGAAGATTATGTACCTATGAATGTAAGAGAAGCATTAGAATCCCTCATAGAGAATGGATTGGAGCAAAAATGTATCCATTTCAAAAAACAAAAGACAGACTTTTATAATACTTGCCTTGAATATTTGCAAAAATAGATTTTACCACTTGAAGAACTAAAATGCTTTCAGTGGATGAAAATGCAAAATCTAAAAAATATGAAGTTTAATGAACTTGATTCATGTTTGCACTACCTACAACAAAACTTGATTCATGTTTGCACTACCTACAACAAAACTTGATTCATGTTTGCACTACCTACAACAAAGCTTGATTCATGTTTGCACTACCTACAACAAAACTTGATTCATGTTTGCACTACCTACAACAAAACTTGATTCATGTTTGCACTACCTACAACAAAGCTTGATTCATGTTTGCACTACCTACAACAAAGCTTGATTCATGTTTGCACTACCTACAACAAAACTTGATTCATGTTTGCACTACCTACAACAAAGCTTGATTCATGTTTGCACTACCTACAACAAAACTTGATTCATGTTTGCACTACCTACAACAAAGCTTGATTCATGTTTGCACTACCTACAACAAAACTTGATTCATGTTTGCACTACCTACAACAAAGCTTGATTCATGTTTGCACTACCTACAACAAAACTTGATTCATGTTTGCACTACCTACAACAAAGCTTGATTCATGTTTGCACTACCTACAACAAAACTTGATTCATGTTTGCACTACCTACAACAAAACTTGATTCATGTTTGCACTACCTACAACAAAGCTTGATTCATGTTTGCACTACCTACAACAAAGCTTGATTATGTTTGCACTACCTACAACAAAACTTGATTCATGTTTGCACTACCTACAACAAAGCTTGATTCATGTTTGCACTACCTACAACAAAGCTTGATTCATGTTTGCACTACCTACAACAAAACTTGATTCATGTTTGCACTACCTACAACAAAACTTGATTCATGTTTGCACTACCTACAACAAAACTTGATTCATGTTTGCACTACCTACAACAAAACTTGATTCATGTTTGCACTACCTACAACAAAGCTTGATTCATGTTTGCACTACCTACAACAAAACTTGATTCATGTTTGCACTACCTACAACAAAGAAAAAATGTAAACATTGAAGAATCAAAACTCTTTGACCAGTTCTGCAACCTCAAACAGTATGCAGCTAATTTGTCAGAAGAGGATTATAAATCTCCATTAGACAAACAGTGGGTGAACTTTCTGAAGGCACATCCAAATTCTGAATCAAACTCTGAACTTCTTCAGATATGTCAATTTTACTTTGCCGTACCAAGTCATAATGCATGTGTGGAGAGGGTATTTTCTCTAATAAATTCTCAGTGGACAAAAGAGAGAAACCGCCTATGTCTTGAGTCTGTTAAAGGAATTCTACTTGTAAAGTTTAATTTAAGACATCTGTCTTGTGTGGACTTCTACCAGTATTTACTGGATGACAATCAACATTCTTTGCTCAGAGAAATTGGATCATCAGAAAAGTATCAACAATCTGGACTTTAAACAAGGTAAAAGGGAGCCGCGATAGCTCAGTGGTTAGTGAACTGGACTACCACGGACAAGGGGTAGGGTTCGATCCCAACCGACGGCTTCCGGGTTCACCCAGCCTTAAATGGGTACCGGATTTTTTTCTGGGAAAGTAAAGCAGCACGGGCGTAATACTGACCACATTACCCCAAAATCATGTGCTGAAGGTCTGTAAAATATAGGGTCACTAACACCATATTTCCCTATACGCCACTTGGCGTGACAGGGGTACTTTACTTTACTACTTACATTAAAAAATTTCAGTTAATTTTAGATTTGTTAACACTCTTCGCACATTTTTATCGTGTTCTGTAATTAACTGTTTACCCTATTATATAAAGTATTGAAAATAAGCACATTCTTTTTTGTCCTGCTTTTTTGTTGGATTTTTCCTAAAAAGTGTCCTGCTTTTTGGTGAAAAATCAGGCTTTTTTAGATTAAATGTCCTGCATTTCATTTTTTTTCATCTGGCAACCCATTGTATTATACATGCGCAGTAAAAATATTGCATCTGTTGTGAACTTAAGTAATACTTGTATCTTCCATTGTGCTCGTTTGTTTAAGTTTATTAAAATGAGTACTTTTTAGGGTCTAGGAATGAGTCACTTTCCATTATTAGTTCATTCTCGTCCTCATCAAATTAGATAAAGTAGACAACAAAACCCATTGGTCGTTAAGGCAGAAGTGCAGGCGATGGTTTTCGAGAACTCTTCTGACAGGGACGCATTTATTTACATAGATGGGTTTGTTATTCGGCACGTACTGAGCTCACGGGTGTTCGTGGCTCTTCTTGGAGGTAGAACTGTTAATGAAGCTCTATTGGTGCTTTCGTATTTACTACAAGTAGTTTGACCATGGAAATTATGGTTATTACTAAAACATTTAGCATGATTTGAATATACCGACTTACACTCAAGCGTGTTTCCTCAGTGACTCATTGAGTATGCGCAGACAGATCACAACTGGTTGTGTTCGACGACAGTGGTTTGAGTCTCTGGGGAGGTCAATTGTAACAAATGTCTACTTCATTTTCGTGCCATACACGTGTGTGTAAGAGGTAATGAACGTGCTGACAGTCTTGCCAGTTTGTCTGAGGTTGAATCCGGAAAGGACCGGTAGTTCATTCTGAATACCCTCATGGACGCTGGACAAAAAACCGTCTACTAAATTACCTTGAATCCAGAGCAATAAGCAGACTTCACGAACGTCAGGTCGATGACTCTAGACGAGAGCGCAGCATTGGATTCCAAAGAAGAATTATCATCCAACACGACACTTGTGTCGTTAGTCGCTACTCGTTGCGGGATATACTATGGAAGAAATCAGCGCACTTATGGACTTGTCCGATTTGCAGTGAGAATGACCTGTCGACTAAACTAAACTAAACTAAACTAAACTAAACTAAACTAAACTAAACTAAACTAAACTAAACTAAACTAAACTTCACCAAATCACAAAAAGGATGGAGAGACAAAGAAAAGAAGAGGAGAACAGTAGTGGCATTCGTATATGGGTTTTCAACACATTACGTACGTGCAATAAGACGAGTGAAGTGACTTAAAAACGTACGGTGGTGTAACACTTATTTAATAACCCATTTTAGCTAGTAACCCAAACATTTTTCTAATAAGCCAAAAAAAAAAAAAAAAAATCACTACAGAAAAATGTTGCCATGACAACAGTAAAAAGTTAGATCACTTTGATGCCGCTAATTACTTCTACTCTCTGTGTGTCAGAAATTACCTGCCATGCACAACTTCTCAATTGGACAAGTAATCAGTTAATGTACACGCCTCTCGTTGCATGTAAGTGTTTTTTTTATTTTTAATTTATTACAATAAATAATGGGAGCAAGAACTCATTCTACTTGTACACTATTTCACTTATAAATTAGGTCTAAATCTTCTATAAATCACATTTACTTCCAACAAATATCTTCATCTTGTAATATGGTCTTCCTCAGATGTTTGGAGTTAATGATGACAAACTGTCTATGATAAATGTTACCTTTAATATTTACTTTCGCTGCAGCTATTAATAATATAGGTGTTGGTTGAGGTTAAGGTACAGGTATAAGATATAAATAAATTAATTATCTGATCTTGCCTCTTATTTCTTCAACAGTTGTACCAACAATAGTTTCGTTCACAGCCAATGAGAGTAGAGTACAGCAAGAAATATCTGTAGAGAGAAACTAATTTGAAGTTTTCCTGTGACGCTGAAGATAATCCCAGTCCCAGCTTGTCTCTAATGAAAAATGGGATTCAGCTTGCAGTTAACAACCTTTCACAAAATTCCATCTCAGTCTAGAGTTTAACAAAACTATTACAGACTGTAGAGATGCTGGAGTTTATTCATGTCAGGCTCAGACAGGCCAAACCGTAGCAACTAAAACAATGGACATGAAAGTCAAGTGGAAAAAAATACTGAATAGAGAATGATGAATTGAAGTCCATTACAAATATTGAATTACAAACATTAATAAAAGTAAAAGTAAAGTAATATGCCCCGTCACGCCAAGTGGCGTATAGGTTAGTGACCATAAATTGTACATACCTTCGGCACATGATTTTTGGGGTAATGTGGGGGTATTACGCCCGTGCCTCTTTACTTTCCCAAAAAAAATCCGGTACCCATTAAAGGCTGGATGACCCCGGAAGCCATCGGTTGGGATCTTGTCCTTTGTAGTCCAGTTCACTAACCACTGAGCTATCGCTGCTCCCACAAACATGAATGCCTATTCATAAATTGTGTACTTTCTATAAGTGTTGTCTTGTTCAAAGCATATGGATTATATCGCTGTTGTTCATTGACTCTTACTTTATTCATCTTCAGTCCATAAGTAAACAATGATCAGAGCCCAAGATGCCAAACAGCACCTTGGCTGGAATGAAACAATCAGCGACTCATAGTGTTAAGATCAGTAAACAAATTTTATCAAACCCCTACTACACCTCCCCGATATTTGTCTGTTTTTACTTCATTATTTTTCCTATTTCATAAAAATACCTTTCTTGCAGAGTAAACTGTAAAAGAAATCGTCATGTAACGAAATATTTTCTTTCGTCCAGGTCTACTGCAGCTTGAGAATTCAGCAGACCAAAACAAGGGGTATAAATAAAAATGAATGATAGCATCAACATTAGTATTCGTGTGTTTGGCTATCCACGTCCACTCTATCTAGAGTTGGACAGTACCAACATTTTAAAAAGAAAGCTATGACTTGGCTTATAGTAACCAGATACCATTCTATGGTATAGTGTCTCTGAATATCTACACTGTAGCTGCTAACGTCTCCCAGAATTACCATCTCAACATAACCAATAGTGAAGGATCACTTATCTACTGTAGAAGGAAACTATTTGTACAGAGCTTCGCAGCAGGAGGCTATCTGATCATCATAAGCAGACATCCCGTCGAGCACGTGTTTTGGTCCTTTAGCTTCTTGCCACTCTAGGGGAGGTGGGGCCTGGGTCATGTCTCCCAGGCGTCGACCTCTTGCTGCATTGCCTATAAGACTTACACTATAACTACACTTAATATGCAACACTTGAAAATAGTTTAACTTACCTGTTTGCCCTAGCAAGTTGCTGTGCTTTCCAGTCGAATGAAGTGGCTACAGATAGCCCCGTCTTTTTATAGACCCGTCGGCCCAAGGGACTCCTTGCAACCACAGTAGTATATCAGGAAGGATTTGACCCGTATTTGGACCGTAAATTAACAAAGATATATAGTAGGCGCGCGGCGCGCCTAATGTACCGTAGGCGCAGGGGGAGTTAACCGTGACATTTCGTGTCCAGATGTTGACCTCTAGTCCCGGTGACCCGGAAGTGACCTGTTTATGTCTGGTGTGTGCGGACTTTGGAGTTCTTTATGTACGTGATCGTTAGTGATAGGTTAGTAGATTATACAACATCATTGAAAAACATTAAATATAAAACAAAGACAAAGATATATTTTATTCGTTTATTATCTCAATAGGTGTATAACATACATTGATATTATATAACATTACAAAAATATTCAGTACATTGAGTCAATATATAGTACATGGATAACATTTATTTATAGATAGGTAGTTGGATGTCTGCTTAGCTCTATGTCATAAATGAAGCATAAGGGGTGAAACTGTTAGAGATTGCTGGGTAGTCTAAGCTGGTAGTGTAAAGAGTTAAATATCTAGAGGAGTTGTCGAGACGTTATCATCAGCTACCGTTTATGGGTGAATATGCCCTCAAACATAACTTGTTGTCAACCCCTCGTCGCACCCTAATAGGTAGTTATGTCGGTGAAAAAATTTTGTTGGCAACGCCACTGTTAAAATGGTATTTAGACCATGGATTGGTGGTAACAAAAATTTATCAAGTGATAGAATATCAACCGTCTAGTTGTTTTAAAAAGTTTGGCGAAATGGTTTCTGATGCTAGGAGGGCTGGTGATCTAGACGAAAGTCAATCTATAGTAAGCGATACGATGAAGCTCTTAGGAAACTCAGCCTACGGGAAGACTCTAACCAATAAGGCCAATCATAGCGCTGTCTCGTACGTTCAGGGGGATGAGATATCGAAAATGATTAATAGTTCCCGGTTTAAAAAGATGACTGAAATAGGGGAGGATCTTTTTGAAATTGAGATGGAGAAAAAGAAAACTGTTTGGGATTTACCCCTACAAATCGGTTTCTTCGTCTACCAGTACGCAAAACTTCGTATGTTAGATTTTTATTTCGAGTAGTAGTTATCAGGAAGGATTTGACCCGTATTTGGACCAGTTATGTGAAACAGATACTGATAGTTTATACTTGGCTTTAAGTGCACCTAAGCTAGAGGATATAGTTAAGTCAGGTCTGCGGGATGAGTTTAATAGTGTATATAAAGACTGGTTTCCTGCCGAGTTTTGCGCTGAACATACTAGCAAGACAGACTGTATAAACTGTAAGGGTGTTAAAGCGTACACCAAACGAACGCCCGGGCTTTTTAAACTAGAGTACGAAGGGACAGCTCTTGTTAGCTTATGTAGTAAGACGTACCATTGTAGTGGGGATTACGATAAAATCAGTGTAAAGGGCTAAGCAAGCAACACAACAAATTAGATAAAGATATGTTTTTAGAGGTTCTCGCTACGCAAAAGGCTAAGGGTGGGAAAAATGTAGGTTTCAAAGTCTTAAATAATTCCATATTTTCCTACAGTCAAACAAAAATGCTCTTTCCTATTTCTATATAAAAAGAAAGGTAGCTGATGATAACGTCTCGACAACTCCTCTAGATATTAACTCTTTACACTACCAGTCTAGACTACCCAGCAATCTCTAACAGTTTCACCCCTTATGATTCATTTATGACATAGAGCTAAGCAGACATCCAATTACCTATCTATAAATAAATGTTATCCATGTACTATATATTGACTCAATGTACTGAATATTTTGTAATGTTATATAAATATCCACTGTATGTTATACACCTATTGAGATAATAAAAGAATAAAATATATCTTTTGTCTTTGTTTTATATTGCTTGTTTTTCAATGCTGTTGTATAATCTACTAACCTATCACTAACGATCAAGTACATAAAGAACTCCAAAGTCAGCACACACCATACAAACACGTCACTTCCGGGTCACCGGACTAGAGGCATACCTCGACACGAAATGTCACGGTTAACTCCCCCCTGCGCCACACGCTTTATGCGCGCCGCGCGCCACACTATATATCTTTGTTAATTTAGCGCCACAATTCGTCTCAAATACAACATTGTATACTACTACTATCATTGTCTTACCATATCAAACATCATGTCTGACCATATCAAACATCATTGTCTGACCATATCAAACATCATTGTCTGACCATATCAACATCATTGTCTGACCATATCAAACATCAGTGTCTGACCATATCAAACATCATTGTCTGACCATATCAAACATCAGTGTCTGACCATATCAAACATCAGTGTCTGACCATATCAAACATCATTGTCTTACCATATCAAACATAGGTGCCTATTCAAATCAAACGTATTATTAACCCTTACATATGCATGGAAGAACTGGAAAACAACAAGAGACATAGAAACAAAGTTGTACGCATTTGAAAAAAAATATCTAATGAAAATACTTGGTTATTGAGTTATTAGCGGGTCATCATCATTGCACTCCGAACATGTCCATAGGTGCTCAGATTCCCTCCTCTGCAAGGGATTTTTGTTCATGATTTCTCTCTGCGGCAACCACCCCTGGTCTCAGCAGCGGGCTTGAAACGTCAATTACTGACGGAAAAAATATGAGTAACTCCGAAGTCGGAGTTATCTGCCCGTGCGGCGAGGGGCCAATGTGCACACGGCTGCCAGGGAGAAATAGATTAACACGGAAATTCAGTTCCTAGTCTCTAGGGATTTCGTCAGAGGTCAAAGCTGGCGAACGAAAAAATTGTTATATTGTGTACAGCTGAAAAATTACTGTTTTTTATGTGTAAAGCTGAAAAATTACTGTTTTTATATTGTCAGCTGAAAAATTACTGTTTTATATTGTGTACAGCTGAAAATTACTGTTTTTATATTGTTTAAAGCTGAAAAATTACTGTTTTATAGTGTGTCAGCTGAAAAAATAACTGCTTTGCATGTGTAAGCTGAAACAATAATTTGTTTTCTCCCGTTGTGTTTGCTTGTCAATTTATTCATCTTAATTCGCGAATTATACTCTAAAATTGTGGAGAAAAGGCAGAGACCAATAACGAACTACAGCTAGCAATTCTCAAATGAGGTTTTCTGAAAATACAGAGGATATAATGACGCTTATTCACCTTAAAACAACTTGCAGAAAAGACAACGGAAAACAATTAAAATGTGTACATAGTTTTCATTGAGCAGGAAAAAGCATTCGACCAAGTAATCAGAACAACTATTGTGGATACTAACAGCATACAGAGTGAGCCAACATCTAACCAACCTAATTGCAAGTCTCGACATCAACAGCAGCTGCACAGTCAGAACAGCAGCAGGCTACACAGACCATTTCGAAGTTTGATCAGAAGTTAGACAGTACTATCCCCCTACTGTTCATTACATACAAGAACAAACGTTTATAAATGTTGTAATTTTAGTCATGTTATATCTATAAATTCATGTCTGTATAAAGAAGTTACGACGGTGGTTTTCTGTTGCCTTCCGTCGGTTTGTTTACAGTTGGTTCCGCTAGCCTTTGACTAAAAGTCTCACCACAAGCAGTGGGGTTGTTTTTCTTCGGGGTACCCTCCCTTAGCCTTTTTACTCTCCCGAGCTTACCTGCAAGGCAGCAGGGCAACCGCGGGTTGTACTGTTTACAGCATACAGTAGCAGGTAAAATTACCCGACTGACAAAAGAAAAAAGAGTTCTTAAATGTTATGTTGAGCCAGTCTTAACATATGGATGTAATCATGGACAATAGGACAACAGACAAGAAAATCACTGGAGTCTGTAGAAATGTGGTTTTACAAAGAATGTTTGAGAATACCATGAAAGCTAAGATGCAAATGCAAATGTTCTGAAAGAGGTCAAAGCAAAAAGAGAGTTAATTTCCAATATTAGGTAGAAAAAAATATCATTTTTTGGCCATGTAAAACAACTGGAATATATTGTAACAACTGGAAAAATTGAGGGACGAAGAGAGAGGAAAGCAAAGAGAAAAAAATACCAGACAGCTTAAGAGAATGGCTTGGCAGAAGGTCAAGAAATGATAAATAACTGTTGAGATCGAAAGTTGTGGAGAGACTGTTCACCTACGCCAGCAGTTCGTACTTGATGATGATGATATCTATAAATGATTGTTTTAGTCATGTTATAAATATAAATAATTATTTTAATGAAGTTATACCTATAAATGACTGTTTTAATCACGTTTTTGTCTATAAATGAATTCTTTAGTCATATTATATCTGTAAATTATTCTTTTTTCACGTTATATCTATGAATGATTATTTGGTCATGCTATATCTATAAATGATTATTTTAGTCATGTTATATCTATAAATGATTGTTTTTGTCATGTTATATCTATAAATGCTTATTTTAGTCACGTTATATCTATAAATGATTATTTTAGTCATGTTATATCTATAATGATTATTTTGGTCATGCTATATCTATAAATGCATATTTTAGTCACGTTATATCTATAATGATTATTTTGGTCACGCTATAACTATAAATGATTATTTTAGTCATGTTATATCTATGAATGCATATTTTAGTCATGTTTATATCTATAAATGATTATTTTAGTCATGTTATATCTATTAATGATTATTTTAGTCTAATTATATCTAAAATGATTATTTTAGTCATGCTATATCTATACATTATATTTTAGTCACGTTATATCTATAATGATTATTTTAGTCATGTTATATCTATAAATGATTATTTTAGTCATGTTATATCTATACATGATTCTTTTAGTCACGTTATATCTATAAATGATTTATTTTAGTCATGTTATATCTATAAATGATTATTTTAATCATATTATATCTATAAATTATTATTTTAGTCATGTTATATATATATAAATGATTATTTTAGTCATGTTATATCTATACATGATTCTTTTGTCTCGTTATATCTATAAATGATTATTTTAGTCATGTTATATCTATAAATGATTATTTTAATCATATTATATCTATAAATTATTATTTTAGTCATGTTATATATATATAAATGATTTTTTTAGTCATGTTATATCTATAAATGATTATTTTAGCTATGTTATATCTATAAATTATTATTTTAGTCACGTTATATCTATAAATGATTATTTAATCATTTTATATCTATAAATGATTTTCTTAGTCATGCTATATTGATAAATTATTGAGACATAAAAAGCCAACAAATTACTACTTGAAAAGTTTGATAACTATTTTATGGTTTTGCATGGTGGGTAAGAGAATGGTTTAATCAAATATTGAAAAAAGTAGTTGTTTAATCTTTATTTGAAGATCTTTAAAACGTTTTGGAGATTATTTGTAGCTGTGCATTCGATTTTTTTTCAACATGGTTTATGACTAATTTTTTCTTATAGATTTTGTTTGTTAGCTATGTTTGTATGTATATTTATATCTTTGTTCTCCCCTCTTTAGGCGGTGGAAACTTTGATGTCTCGACGTTGTAGGTGTCATGGGCGTCTCCGGTTCATGCGCAGTGAAGACGTGCTGGCGGGGACTTCCGGCTTTCAAAGATGTTGTCAATATTTGAAGAAAGCTACGAGAAATCCGTCCGCTTAGCTGGACGTTCCAAAAGTAAGCTGCGACGGAAGGAAAAGTCCAAGAAGCGTGTACCTATTTCCAACGAGGAACTGGTACACCTAAGCAAGTCACCGAACTACTGCAGCTACAATAATAAACGTGGTATTTTGGGAACTACAGGTCGGTATGCAATCGGTCATCTGCGGGATCAGAGAGCTGTAACTTGCTGTGCTGTGGAAGGGGCTACAACACTCAAGTTGTGCGGCATGTTGAAAGATGTCGATGCAAGTTTCATTGGTGCTGTTTTGTCGAGTGCAAGACTTGCGAAACTTTCATGGATAATCATACCTGTAAATAGTACATCATCAGGCTTCAGCAGCAGCTACCGCACATTTGTTTTTATTTTGCGTGATCGTTCATCAGTGTCAACGAGGCTACAACAACGTTTTTTCCAACGTTCTTTCATTAGAACCATCTCGTATAGAACCACCATCACTGCACTCTGGCAACATCTATTTATAGCCCAGCATCTTCCTGATCACACATGTCAGCGCAATCTACGAACTCCAGCGCGTCAGTTGATCTATCATTGTGTCCATGTCAGTTGATCTATATTTGTGTCCATGTCAATTGATCTATCGTTGTGCCCATGTCAGTTGACCTTGCGTTGTGTCCTTGTCAATTGATCTATCGTTGTGCCCATGTCAGTTGATCTATCGTTATTCCATGTCAGTTGATCTATCGTTGTGTCCATGTCAGTTGATCTATCGTTGTGTCCATGTCAGTTGATCTATCGTTGTGTGCATGTCAGTTGATCTATCGTTATGTCCATGTCAGTTGATCTATCGTTGTGTCCATGTCAGTTGATCTATCGTTGTGTCCATGTCAGTTGATCTATCGTTGTGTCCATGTCAGTTGATCTATTGGTGGTGTCCATGTCAGTTGATCTATCGTTGTGTCCATGTCAGTTGATCTATCATTGTGTCCTTGTCAGTTGATCTATCGTTGTGTCCATGTCATTGATCTATCGTTGTGTCCATGTCAGTTGATCTATTGGTGTGTCCATGTCAGTTGATCTATCGTTGTGTCCAGTCAGTTGATCTATCATTGTGTCCTTGTCAGTTGATCTATCGGTGTCCATGTCAGTTAAATGTTAGTTGACATCTTGCTTACTGATGTATAGCTGTATATGGACGTTTATACATTTCAGGTAATATATATATTATATATATTATATATATATATATTATATATGTTTGTGTGTGTGTGTGTGTGTGTGTGTGTATGCTCATGAACAATATGTATGTTTATAGTGAAAGAAAGCAAAATATAGGACTCAGCCTTAATAGCAAAAACACAGAGGTAATGGTAACAACAAAGAAAAGACATCACCTCAGTGCAAAATAAAGACAAGTGGAACAATATTAAAACAGGTATATGAATTTAACCATACTATTCCTATATGGTCATATACATGAATTCCACAAGATGAATGCGTATTTATAGAAATGGTATATGTAATCCACGTCACGTTTAGTTGGAGAGTATAGAAATGGTATATGTAATCCACGTCACGTTTAGTTGGAGAGTATAGAAATGGTATATGTAATCCACGTCACGTTTAGTTGGAGAGTATAGAAATGGAATATGTAAACCACGTCACGTTTATATAAAATTTGTGTACGTTTTGTTGCAGTTCATGAAACGCATACGTAAAATAATTAAACATTTGGTTGATTAATGTACATGTGAGGTTAATAAAGTTATTGTACATGTTCATGGACATGTACACACATGAGGTTAATAACGTTAGCTGTGTGTTCACGGAGATTTACACATGTGAGGTTAATACAGTTAGTTGTATGTTCATGAACGTGTACACATGTGAGATAAATCAAGTAAATTGTATGTTCATGAACGTGTACACAAGTGAAGTAAATAAGGTTGGTTGTATGTTCATGAACGTGTACACATATGAGGTAAATAAACTAAATGGTATGTTCATGAACATGTACACATGTGAGTAAATAAACTAAATTGTATGTTCATGAACAGTACACATGTGAGGTAAATAAACTAAATTGTATGTTCATGAACATGATGTACACATGTGAGGTAAATAAAGTAAATTGTATGTTCATGAACATGTACACATGTGACGTAAATAGTAGTTGTATGTTCAAGAACGCTCACATGCGATGTATAGAAATTTGGTTCTAATATTGTGGAACGTATACATACAAATTACGATGTCTACAACAATATATATATATATATATACATGCAACACTATATATATACATATATATATATATATATAAATTGTGTTGTATGTCGGTGCGATGTCTACAACAGTATCTATAAATTGTCTTGCTTGTTCATAAGATGTCTACAACTATACATATAACTGTGTTGCATGTTCGTACAATGTCTACAATAGTATCTATAAATTGTGTTGTATGTTTGGTACAATGTCTACAACATGTATATATAAACTGTGTTGCATGTTCGTGCGATGTCTACAACAATATATATATATTGATTGTGTTGTGTTTTGGTGCGATGTCTACAACAGTATATTTATATATATAATAAATTGTGTTGTATGTTGGTGCGATGTCTACAAAATATATGTATATATATTGTGTTGTATGTTCATAAGATGTTTACAACAATAAATATATATATATATATATATATATATATATATATATATATATATATATATATATAATATTATATATATATATAATGTTTGCATGTTCGTGCGATGTCTACAACAATATGTATATAAATTGTGTTGTATGTCGGTAGATGTCTACAACAATATATATATATATATATATATATATATATATATAATATATATATATATATATATAAATAGTGTTGCATGTTCATGAGATGTCTACACCAATATATATACAACTGTGTTGCATGTTCGTGCGATGTCTACAATAGTATCTATAAATTGTTTTGTGTTTTGGTGCGATGTCTACAACAATATATATAAATTGTGTTGCATGTTCGTGCCGTGTCTACAACAACGTATATAAATTATGTTACATGTTCATGCGATGTCTACAACAAATATATAAATTGTGTTGCATGTTCGTGCCGTGTCTACAACAACGTATAATAAATTGTGTTGCATGTTCATGCGATGTCTACAACACGTATACGAAATGTTTGTATGTTACGATATCTATCAGGAAGAGAATAGAAAGTTTGGCTGCTCATTTGTTCTCCACGTATAGTAATGGCTGTATAGATTTCATGTCCATGTATACAGAATTGACAACGTCACTTTTTCTTGAAATGTTCGATGCGGAGACGGCGTGTAGTGATGATGATAATATGTGTGTGTGCGTTTATGTGTACCTTTTATTAATTAAATGTATATAGATGTATATGTGTACCTTTCGTTAAATGCTTATCGGTGTGTGTGTATCATCAATTAAATGCATATAGATGTGTGTGTGTATGTATATGTGTACATTTAATTAAATGCATATATGTATGTGCATATGTGTGTACATTTTAATTAAATGTATACATATGTGTGTGCGTGTGTACCTTTTAATTAAATGTATAGATGTGTGTTTATATGTGTACATTTTAATTAAATACATGGATGTATGTGCGTGTATGTGTACATTTTTAATTAAATGCATGAGTGTTTGGATGTATACTTTTAAAAACAGGTATGAATTTTTAAAATATTTTATTTGTAGTCAGGGGAGTTTACCTGCTAGAGTCTTTATTTGTCAAGGGAGTTTACCTGCTAGAGTCTTTATTTGTCAGGGAGTTTAGCTGCTCGAGTCTTTATTTGTCAGGGAGTTTAGCTGCTAGAATATTTATTTGTCAGGGAGTTTTAGCTGCTAGAATATTTATTTGTCAGGGAGTTTAGCTGCTAGAATATTATTTGTCAGGGAGTTTAGCTGCTAGAATATTTATTTGTCAGGGAGTTTAGTTGCTAGAGTCTTTATTTGTCAGGGGAATTTATCTGCTAGATTCTCTATCTGTCAAGGGAGTTTACTTGCTAGAGTCTTTATTTGTCAGGGGAGTTTACTGGCTAGAGTCTCTATTTGTCAGGGGAGTTTACTTGCTAGAGTCTCTATTTGTCAGGGGAGTTTACTTGCTAGAGTCTTTATTTATCAGGGAAGTTAACCAGCTTTAGTCTGTCAATTCTGTGATACAATTTGAGAATTTCAAAATGGCGTGCTACTCTATTTCAAATGCTCATCTACGAATCACAGACGAAGGAGACGCGAGGCACAGAATGTTAGTTCAGCACTGCGCTAGCTTTCACTTTGTAGCCGCAGAAGGAGAACGATCCAGCCAGCATAGTATCTACCTCAGAATGATTTTTAAAAAGAAACATATTTAATAATTAAATCACCTCTGATATCACGGAATTGTCTTTTCTCTTCGGATTTTGATTGCTGTGTTTGTTATGTTTTTTTCATTTGAAATATTTTATGATATACGCTTTTTTTTTTACTGTAATTTCTAACACAAATCTGTAGTTTAAAAAAAATGGTTATTAATTAAAAAAAAGGTCAAAACCACATGATTCTAATCACTAGTATTGCAGTACCTCTAGAGTGTCCCCGCAGTAGTAGGCATCTGTTGATATAGAATTGTTCAGCACCTCTAGGATGTCCATGCAGTGGCGAGCGCCTGTTGATACACAAGACTAAGTACCTCTATGATGTCCATGCATTCGTGATATTTGTTGATATAGAATTGCTCAGCATCTGTAGGATGTCGCGCCTGTTGATATAGAAGACTCAGCACCTCTAGGATGTCCGGCAGTGGTGAGCGCCGTTGATATAGAGACTCAGAACCTCTAGGATGTCCCGGCAGTGTGAGCGCCGGTTGATATAGAAGACTCAGCACCTCTAGGATGTCCCGGCAGTGGTGAGCGCCGTTGAAATAGAAGTCCCAGAACCTCTGGGATGTTGCGCAATGTTGAGCGTCTATTGATATAGAAGACCCAGTACCTCTAGAAGGACAAACTCCCACTTTTGCAGCTCAGCATGGAAAATCAAGAAAGCCGTTCAGACCGTCTCCAACATGGAGTTACCTGCCTTTGCATTATTTTAACCAAAACACAATTTCTTAAGTTCATAACCTATTCAGGAACCGACCTAGAGGCAAATGAGCACTCTAACGCTTCCCCCATTCCAGTGTTGTGTTACAATTCATGAACGCTGGCCTCAAGAACAAGGGGTTAAGGCAAAGAAATGCAAGTGAATGCATAAAAATGCGAAGCTGCAGTAAAGCTGAATGCGAGGAAAAATTGAAAAAAAAAAGAAAAATTGTATGTTAGAAGCTTTACGTGATTAGTAGACGACACAGATTCGAACGACGTTTCGGCTCAATAGGCCTTCAGCAGGAACAAACAAACAACATACACACACAGATATGTGAATAAATAAAACTAATCCTACATAGCTAACTAGTAATGAACATCAAAAACAAAATAATCGAAATATGTTGACTTATCAATGAAATGTGTTGGACGCGCATTGTGTGCAACAACATGAGAAACCAGATATAAAATGAAGAGCAAAGGAAAAAAAATACCTAGAAGGCGCCCTCCTAGAAAATAGTAAATTGAATACATAAAGAAAAAGTGAGGAAATGGTGGGGCAACGTATAGTACAGAATTAGAAAATATAACACGAGACATAAACAACGCTATGAAAGTACCAAGTCCAAGTAGATGGATTGGTGGAATATTAAAAAAAGTAAACAACAGCAGGAGAGTCAACAGACGAGCAAATATACAGCAAGCTATATTTTTTTCCTCGACAAGGAACGGCAAACAAGGAAGTAATGAAGTTGAAGAAAGAGTCAACATTCTCTTGTTCTTGAGCTCAACTTCATATCATCAGTGTGGGAGTGTATGCCTTATAGTGCAACAATATTTCCATATTTCTTGATGGCAGCAGAGACCCTGTAGAAAATTAAAGAAGAGAGAATAGAAAGCAGACATAAGTAATAGCAAAACGAAATTACAAAAGCGAAGAAACAGGAAACTTACACAGAGGTGAACAAAGAAGTGAGAAGATACATTAAAAGGATAAGAGGGAATATATAGATGAACTAGCTAAGGAGGCAGAGAAAGCAACAGAGGAATCGGCAAATAAAGAAATATGAAAGAACTGAACAACAGAATACATACCAAATGAACTAAAATCATAAAATTTCATTGCATTGCCTAAAAAGAATGGTGCAGTTGAATGATGTGATTTCAGAACAATAAACATAATGTGCAAGGTAACAAAAATCTTGTTAAAAGTTATACAAGGAAGGATTCAGAATAAAATCTATATGGAATTAGAACTATTGGATTTAGGAAAACACTGGAACAAAAGAAGCCACATTTTGCATGAGAACATTAATCGAAAAGTACACAAAAGTAAACAAACCAATAAATGCCTGCTTCATAGACTACACCAAAGCTTTTGATAGAGTACACCATAAACAACTTATAGAATGCCTAAAATATATACATATAGATAACACGGACATACGACTAATATGTAATTTATACTGAAGCAAACAGCAATAATAAAATATAACAAAGAGAACTCTACACGCATTGATATTAAAAGAGGAGAAGACAGGGATGCATCCTATCACCAAGCTTGTTCAATCTATACACTGAGCAAATCTTTAAAAACATCACAGAGATGTCAGGCCTAAATATTAATGGAAAGATAATCAATACCTAAGATATGCTGATGATACTGTATTACTAGCAAAAAATCCTAAAGATTTACAAAAATTTCTTAATGAAATAAACGTGACCAGCAACAAATATGATTTAGATATGAATATCAAAAAGACTGAAACTATGATCATGAACAAAGAAAATACTCAAAACCTACAAATATCAAAAGATATACAAATTGAAGAACAGACAATTCAGAGCTACAACTACATTGAACATACTATAACCAGTGATGGAAAATGGAAAACTGGAATAAAGAAAAGAATAGGAATGGCAAAAAGTAATTTTAATGCCATGAGAAATTATCTAATATCAAAACAAATAACACCAGGGCTAAAACTAAGAATAGCAAAATGTTACATCTTCTCAACATTCCTGTATGGTGCAGAAACATGGACTTTGGACAAGAAAATAGAACAGAAAATTGAAGCCTTTGAAATGTGGATTTATAGAAGAATAGGTAGAATTGGATGGAAAGAAAAGAAAACAGATGATGAAATCTTAAAAGAACTAAAAATGAAAAGGTAACTACTAACACAATTAGAACAAGACAAATGAGATTTTTGGAGCATGTTAAATGACACTGCAGCCTACTAAAAGTAATCTTGGAAGGGAAAATACAAGGTAATAGAGGCAGGGGCAGACCAAGACTTGTGAAAGGGAACAACAATATTATCAATGTCAAGAACGTAAGTGGGTGTAGACTGATGAACGACTGACGAGAGTATTTCACAATACCCAGGAATCCCCAAGGATAAAGACAAAAAGGAAGATCAAAATATTCTTGGAGAAGACAGATGGAAGTAGAAATGAAGATGATGGGGAAGACATGGAGTGATCTTTAAAAGTACGGCTTGGAAAGTGTATGTTGAAGACCTATGCTCCAAGGGGAGATAATGTGTTTTTTCAAGTCCTATGCACCACAGGGAGCTGAGTGTGTTTGTTGAAGTCCTATGCTCCACAGGGAGCTGAATGTGTTTGTTGAAGTCCTATGCTCCACTGGGAGCTGAGTGTGTTTGTTGAAGTCCTATGCTCCACAGGGAGCTGAATGTGTTTGTTGAAGTCCTATGCTCCACAGGGAGTTGAATGTGTATGTTGAAGTCCTATGCTCCACAAGGAGCTGAATGTGTTTGTTGAAGTCCTATGCTCCACAGGGAGTTGACAGGTAGTAGAAGAAGAAGAGTGCTCGTGTACACCTTGTAATGCATCAATCTTCCCGAACTTCTTGATTTCAAGGCTCACCCATTTTTGCATTTCCTTCCTGGTTTTCCTAATGGAATAATTCATTCTCTGTCAAATTAATCCAGCAGCAGCAATGAAATAATCCATTCTTCTGTCAAATTAATCCAGCACCAGCAATGAAATAATCCATTCTTCTGTCAAATTAATCCAGCAGCAGCAATGAAATAATCCATTCTTCTGTCAAATTAAACCAGCAGCAGCAATGAAATAATTCATTCTTCTGTCAAATTAATCCAGCAGCAATGAAATAATCCATTCTTCTGTCAAATTAAACCAGCGGCAGCAATGAAATAATCCATTCTTCTGTCAAATTAAACCAGCAACAGCAATGAAATAATCCATTCTTCTGTTAAATTAATCCAGCAGCAGCAATGAAATATTCTATACTTCTGTCAAATTAATCCAGCAGCAGCAATGAAAGAATCCATTCTTCTGTCAAATTAATCCAGCAGCAATGGAATAATCCATTCTTCTGTCAAATTAATCCAGCAGCAATGAAATAATCCATTCTTCTGTCAAATTAATCCAGCAGAAATGAAATAATCCATTCTTCTGTCAAATTTTGCATCAACAGCAATGGAACAATCCATTCTTCTGTCAAATTAATCCAGCAGCAGCAATGAATAATCCATTCTTCTGTCAAATTAAACCAGCAGCAGCAATGAAATAATTCATTCTTCTGTCAAATTAAACCAGCAGAAGCAATGAAATAATCCATTCTTCTGTCAATTAAACCAGCAGAAGCAATGAAATAATCCACTCTTCTGTCAAATTAAACCAGCAGAAGCAATGAAATAATCCATTCTTCTGTCAAATTAAACCAGCAGAAGCAATGAAATAATCCACTCTTCTGTCAAATTAAACCAGCAGAAGCATTCTTCTATCATATTCCTCCAAAACAGCACTCCATTGCACCTTTAAATGTTGTGTTAGAGTGTCAATTTTTTTACAAGAAGGTAGCGTTGTGGTTAGAAACTTGTTTTACAGTCTTTTGCTAATGTTTTGATTTAACGAACATGATCGTTGTACTTGGGTGCATGGCCCCATCACTCTTTAACATCTCAGTTGTCTGGCCTGATAGCTCAGCAAGATCTCAGTTGTCTGGCCTGATAGCTCAGTAACATCTCAGTTGTCTGGCCTGATAGCTCAGTAGGGTCTCATTTGTTTTCTCATCGCCAGTAAGATCTCATTTGTTTTCTCATCGCCCAGTAAGATCTCATTTGTTTTCTCATCGCCCAGTAAGATCTCATTTGTTTTCTCATCGTCCAGTAAGATCTCATTTGTTTTTTCATCGCTCAGTAAGATCTTATTTGTTTTCTCATCGTCCAGTAAGATCTCATTTGTTTTTTCATCGCTCAGTAAGATCTTATTTGTTTTCTCATCGTCCAGTAAGATCTCATTTGTTTTCTCATCGCCCAGTAAGATCTCATTTGTTTTCTCATCGCCCAGTAAGATCTAATTTGTTTTTTCATCGCTCAGTAAGATCTTATTTGTTTTCTCATCGCCCAGTAAGATCTCATTTGTTTTCTCATCGCCCAGTAAGATCTAATTTGTTTTTCATCGCTCAGTAAGATCTTATTTGTTTTCTCATCGTCCAGTAAGATCTCATTTGTTTTCTCATCGTCCAGTAAGATCTCATTTGTTTTCTCATCGTCCAGTAAGATCTCATTTGTTTTCTCATCGCCCAGTAAGATCTTTTTGTTTTCTCATCGTCCAGTAAGATCTCATTTGTTTTCTCATCGTCCAGTAAGATCTCATTTGTTTTTTCATCGCTCAGTAAGATCTCATTTGTTTTCTCATCGCCCAGTAAGATCTTATTTGTTTTCTCATCGTCCAGTAAGATCTCATTTGTTTTTTCATCGCTCAGTAAGATCTTATTTGTTTTCTCATCGTCCAGTTAGATCTCATTTGTTTTCTCATCGTCCAGTAAGATCTCATTTGTTTTCTCATCGCTCAGTAAGATCTTATTTGTTTTCTCATCGTCTAGTAGGATCTCATTTGTTTTCTCATCCCCAGTAAGATCTCAGTTGTCTGGCCTCATCCCCCAGTAAGATCTCATTTGATTTCTCATCGCCCAGTAAGATCTAATTTGTCGTCTCATCGCTCAGTAAGATCTCATTTGTTTTCTCATCGCCCAGTAAGTTCTCATTTGTTTTCTTATCACCCAGTAAGTTCTCATTAGTTTTCTCATCGCCCGGTAAGTTCTCATTTGTTTTCTCATCGCTCAGTAAGATCTCATGTGATTTCTCATCGCCCAGTAAGATCTAATTTGTCGTCTCATCGCTCAGTAAGATCTCATTTGTTTTCTCATCGCTCAGTAAGATCTCATTTGTTTTCTCATCGATCGGTAAGATCTCATTTGCTTTCTCATCGTTCAGTAAGTTCTCATTTGTTTTCTCATCGCTCAGTAAGTTCTCATTTGTTTCTCATCGCCCAGTAAAATCTCAGTTGTCTGGCCTCATCGCCAGTAAGATCTCATTTGTGTTCTCATCGCTCAGTAAGATCTCATTTGTTTTCTCATCGCCTAGTATGATCTCATTTGTTTTCTCATCGCCTAGTATGATCTCATTTGTTTTCTCATCGCCTAGTATGATCTCATTTGTTTTCTCATCACCCAGTAAGTTCTCAATTGTTTTCTCATCGCCCAGAATGATCTCAGTTCTCTTGTCTCATCGCTCAGTAAGATCTCATTTGTTTCTCATCGCCCAGTAAGATCTAGTTGTCTGGCCTCATCCCCCAGTAAGATCTCATTTGTTTCTCATCGCCTAGTATGATCTCATTTGTTTCTCATCACCCAGTAAGTTCTCAATTGTTTTCTCATCGCCCAGAATGATCTCAGTTCTCTTGTCTCATCGCTCAGTAAGATCTCATTTGATTTCTCATCGCCAGTAAGATCTCATTTGTTTTCTCATCGATCGGTAAGATCTCATTTGATTTATCATCGCCCAGTAAGATCTCATTTGTTTCTCATCGATCGGTAAGATCTCATTTGTTTTCTCATCGCTCAGTAAGATCTCATTTGATTTCTCATCGCTCAGTAAGATCTCATTTGATTTCTCATCGCCCAGTAAGATCTCATTTGTTTTCTCATCGATCGGTAAGATCTCATTTGCTTTCTCATCGCTCAGTAAGTTCTCATTTGTTTGCTCATCGCCAGTAAAATCTCAGTTGTCTGGCCTCATCGCAATGTAAGATCTCATTTGTGTTCTCATCGCTCAGTAAGATCTCATTTGTTTTCTCATCGCCTAGTATGATCTCATTTGTTTTCTCATCACCCAGTAAGTTCTCATTTGTTTTCTCATCGCCCAGAAAGATCTTAGTTCCCTTGTCTCATCGCCCAAGAAGATGTCAATTGTTTTCTCATCGCGCAGAAAGATCTTAGTCCCTTGTCTCATCACCCAAGAAGATGTCAATTGTTTTCTCATCGCGCAGAAAGATCTTAGTTCCCTTGTCCTCATCGCCCAAGAAGATGTCAGTTGTTTTCTCATCGCGCAGAAAGATCTTAGTTCCCTTGTCTCATCACCCAAGAAGATGTCAATTGTTTTCTCATCGCGCAGAAAGATCTTAGTTCCCTTGTCTCATCACCCAAGAAGATGTCAATTGTTTTCTCATCGCGCAGAAAGATCTTAGTTCCCTTGTCTCATCACCCAAGAAGATGTCAATTGTTTTCTCATCGCGCAGAAAGATCTTAGTTCCCTTGTCTCATCGCCAAGAAGATGTCAATTGTTTTCTCATCGCGCAGAAAGATCTTAGTTCCCTTGTCTCATCACCCAAGAAGATGTCAATTGTTTTCTCATCGCGCAGAAGATCTTAGTTCCCTTGTCTCATCGCCCAGGAAGATGTCAATTATTTTCTAATCGCCCAGGAAGATGTCAAATGTTTTCTCTTCGCCCAGGAAGATGTCAATTGTATTCTCATCGCCCAGAAAGATGTCAATGTATCTCATCGCCCAGAAAGATGTCAATTGTATTCTCATCGCCCAGAAAGATGTCAATTGTGTGCACGAAATTCATTGAGACTTTTATGAACATTGATTACCTTTCATTTACGCAGAAAATAGTTGGTTTTTGTTTTTGTTTTAACATTTTTAGACCTGACAGACGTCACGATGAGCACCATACATAAAATACATCGGAGAGCACTGGCTAGAACGATCTAAATTTCTTCGCAGCTTAAATGCAACAGGATAGAGCAAAGGCTGATTTTATGACAACAGAGATGCAAGAGTCAGTGGTCGTTTTTATCTTCAGCTGATTGTTTGATTTCATGCAGCTGATTGTTTGATTTCATGCAGCTGATTGTTTCATTTCATGCAGCTGATTGTTTCATTTCATGCAGCTGATTGTTTCATTTCATGCAGCTGATTGTTGATTTCATGCAGCTGATTGTTTGATTTCATGCAGCTGATTGTTTGATTTCATGCAGCTGATTGTTTGATTTCATGCAGCTGATTGTTCGATTTCATGCAGCTGATTGTTTGATTTCAACCAATACTTCATATGAAGAAAATATCTAATTCGATGACAATATTCGGTATGAAAGCAGTATCTGTGTAGAAGATAAACAAACAAATAAAAATGTGTTAGATTTAACCGCCACCACATGTACAGAAACGTGATAAACTTCATGCTTTACCTTGCGTTTGATTAACATAAAACAGGCAGTGTGATAATAGGAAACCATGGCAACAAGTATCACGTCTGTAAATACCAGAAGTCTCAACGTTTGGGATTAGTTTCATGTTTTCAGGCTTAAAATTCTTATCCTGACATTTGCCTACTAAATCGTACAGCGGTCTGTTCAAACTTGTGGCTTATTTCATTACCACGTTGTCCTGTCTGACTCCAGCTGCTGTGTTGACGTTCTGATCTGTTAGACGAAAATGGAGAAAGTTTGTAACGGTTTTTCAGTCTCCTTACAGACGTACCTCGAGAGTCGTTTGATGGAGAAAACCAAAATCTTCTTTCGGGGAATTTCTTTCATTAAAATATGCGGCTTTTCGATTTCTAGAGGTCTTGCTTCTCGAAGTAGAGCTCTCTACTTTTGATGCTTCATAAAATTTGAAAGTGCGGCATAGTTTAACATTAGATCTGACACTTCATAAAATTTGAAAGTGCGGTATAGTTTAACATTAGATCTGACACTTCATAAAATTTGAAAGTGCGGCATAGTTTAACATTAGATCTGACACTTCATAAATTTGAAAGTGCGGCATAATTTAACATTAGATTTGACGCTTCATAAAATTTGAAAGTGCGGCATAATTTAACATTAGATCTGACGCTTCATAAAATTTGAAAGTGCGGCATAATTTAACATTAGATCTGACACTTCATAAAATTTGAAAGTGCGGCATAATTTAACACTAGATCTGAGAGTTCATGAAATTTGAAAGTGCGGCATAATTTAACATTAGATCTGACACTTCATAAAATTTGAAAGTGCGGCATAATTTAACACTAGATCTGAGAGTTCATGAAATTGTAATTAAAGTGCGACTAAATTTGTTACTGAAATTCTCAGCTTTAATTAATTTATTTAAATTGAATCAAAACGCAACTAAAATAGACACTGTAGATCTAAGACTTCATGAAACTTGAATAAAAGTGACACTAAAGTATGAAACGATAACCCCGGAGAAGATGTATATTCCGTCAAAGCGAGCTACTGTAACCATTAAGTTAGCTGCGTGGCAGTGTGCCAAGCGTTCGGCTTCTCGTGGCAAGGCGCGGTGCCAGGGAGTACGGGTTCGATCCCGCTCGGGCCATATATTGTTCTTCGTTTTTTTCTGTTGTTTGTCTGTCAATTTTTCCGAGTGCTAACACATACTTCTTTGTTCTATTATTCCCTATTATCGCCTCGGAAGTTCCCTGTATAATAATATTTATTTATTATTATTTGTATCCAGTACTGTAACCATCCCTTTACGTTATCTTTGACACGTACTACTTTTTTTAGAAACAGTAAGGTCTTTCACAAAAGGTCACTTTTGTTAACTAACAAACTACGTGCGAGATATAGCCAGTGCTGTTATCAAATCAACTATGTCGTGAGATTAATTCTGTTGACTAATCAAATATGTAATAAGCATTGGTTCGGTTAACTAATCACGATATAATGAGATCAGTTCAGTTAACTAATCAACGATATATTGAGATCAGTTCAGTTAACTAATCAACGATATATTGAGATCAGTTCTGTTAACTAATCAACGATATAATGAGGTTAGTTCAGTTAACTAATCAATGATACTGTATAATGAAATCAGTTCTGTTAACTAATCAACGATATAATGAGGTTAGTTCAGTTAACTAATCAACGATATATTGAAATCAGTTCTGTTAACTAATCAACGATATAATGAGATCAGTTCTGTTAACTAATCAACGATATATTGAGATCAGTTCAGTTAACTAATCAACAATATAATGAGGTTAGTTCAGTTAACTAATCAACATTATAATGAGGTTAGTTCAGTTAAACTAATCAACGATATAATGAGATCAGTTCTGTTAACTAATCAACGATATAATGAGATTAGTTCAGTTAACTAATCAACAATATAATGAGGTTAGTTCAGTTAACTAATCAACGATATAATGAGGTTAGTTCAGTTAACTAATCAACGATATAATGAGGTTAGTTCAGTTAACTAATCAACAATATAATGAGGTTAGTTCAGTTAACTAATCAACGATATAATGAGGTTAGTTCAGTTAACTAATCAACAATATAATGAGGTTAGTTCAGTTAACTAATCAACAATATAATGAGGTTAGTTCAGTTAACTAATCAACGATATAATGAGGTTAGTTCAGTTAACTAATCAACGATATAATGAGATCAGTTCTGTTAACTAATCAACGATATAATGAGGTTAGTTCAGTTAACTAATCAACAATATAATGAGATTAGTTCTGTTAACTAATCAACAATATAATGAGGTTACAGTAGCTCGCTATGTAGTTCAGTTAACTAATCAACGATATAATGAGGTTAGTTCAGTTAACTAATCAACGATATAATGAGGTTAGTTCAGTTAACTAATCAACGATATATGAGGTTAGTTCAGTTAACTAATCAACGATATAATGAGATCAGTTCTGTTAACTAATCAACGATATAATGAGGTTAGTTCAGTTAACTAATCAACGATATAATGAGGTTAGTTCAGTTAACTAATCAACGATATAATGAGATCAGTTCTGTTAACTAATCAACGATATAATGAGATTAGTTCAGTTAACTAATCAACAATATAATGAGGTTAGTTCAGTTAACTAATCAACGATATAATGAGGTTAGTTCAGTTAACTAATCAACGATATAATGAGGTTAGTTCAGTTAACTAATCAACGATATAATGAGGTTAGTTCAGTTAACTAATCAACGATATAATGAGGTTAGTTCAGTTAACTAATCAACGATATAATGAGGTTAGTTCAGTTAACTAATCAACAATATAATGAGGTTAGTTCAGTTAACTAATCAACAATATAATGAGGTTAGTTCAGTTAACTAATCAACAATATAATGAGGTTAGTTCAGTTAACTAATCAACAATATAATGAGGTTAGTTCAGTTAACTAATCAACAATATAATGAGGTTAGTTCAGTTAACTAATCAACGATATAATGAGGTTAGTTCAGTTAACTAATCAACGATATAATGAGATCAGTTCTGTTAACTAATCAACGATATAATGAGGTTAGTTCAGTTAACTAATCAACATATAATGAGATTAGTTCAGTTAACTAATCAACAATATAATGAGGTTAGTTCAGTTAACTAATCAACGATATAATGAGGTTAGTTCAGTTAACTAATCAACGATATAATGAGGTTAGTTCAGTTAACTAATCAACGATATAATGAGATCAGTTCTGTTAACTAATCAACGATATAATGAGGTTAGTTCAGTTAACTAATCAACGATATAATGAGATCAGTTCTGTTAACTAATCAACAATATAATGAGGTTAGTTCAGTTAACTAATCAACGATATAATGAGATCAGTTCTGTTAACTAATCAACAATATAATGAGGTTAGTTTCAGTTAACTAATCAACGATATAATGAGATCAGTTCCGTTAACTAATCAATTATATAATGAGGTCACCTCTGTTAGCTAATGAACATATAAAGAGGCGATTTCTGTTAACTAATCAACCATGTAATGTCGTCTGTGTGACATTTTTTTTACGAAAAAGAAATAATACATCAAAGTAACTTAAGTAGGAATTACCGTTAGTGACAAAATTCATCCAGTTTTGTTAAGGACCAATTCTTTTCAGAAAAACAAGAGGTGTTCCAGTACTCTCCCTTTGCTGGGACTAAAAGTCACGACCTCTCACGATTAGCTATGAACTTCAAAGAACGAGAGACAGTTCAAATAAACAACTTGTAACTTGTGCTAAAAGTTGTAAAAATAGAAGATGTAACCTTAATATTGTATTGATCGAAGTCGAATATTGTCCTGACTCAAAAACACGGTCGGTAGAAAAGTTCACAATTTAAATTACTAATTGTAGATATTGACCGAAAACAATATTGTTGACTCGAGGAAAAGTTCATATCATAAGTAATCTTAATTAACATAGTGATGGCTAAAAAATGGGAGAAATGTAGAAAGTTAAAGTCAAGAGGACATAATTATAAATAGATCAAGATATCCTACAACGAGACATTACAGAAACAAGTGTAGAACAGATATCGAGAGGTACGAGACCCCAGAAACAGTTGTATCTGAAGAGAAACGTCTTCCCGAAGCAGATGTAATGACCTGAGTTAGCAGCGAGTAGATGGCCACGGACACGATCATCCGAACGCTCTTTGTTACACACACCGACGGTAGTCTCAACTTCATGCTATAAATACGGACTCAGGGAACAGAGAGATGGATGATATACAGACTCAGGGAACAGAGAGATGGATGATATACAGACTCAGAGAAACAGAGAGATGGATGATATACAGACTCAGAGAACAGAGAGATGGATGATATACAGACTCAGAGAACAGAGAGATGGATGATATACAGACTCAGAGAACAGAGAGATGGATGATATACAGACTCAGAGAACAAAGAGATGGATGATATACAGACTCAGAGAACAGAGAGATGGATGATATACAGACTCAGAGAACAGAGAGATGGATGATTTACAGACTCGAGAACAGAGAGATGGATGATATACAGACTCAGAGAACAGAGAGATGGATGATATACAGACTCAGAGAACTGAGAGATGGATGATATACAGACTCAGAGAACAGAGAGATGGATGATATACAACAGAAGTGATAAGTCACAAAAAGGTATTTGATATTAATCGATTAGGACACAAGATGAACATTGATAGAAAGATCTATAGAGGTAAAGAAAGATCTATATAATATATATGGCCCTTTTCGTTTTGTCAGACGGTCTAGTGGAGGCTATTGTGTATTTTTTGAGGTTTTGTTTTTGTCGAACAGCTTCTCTCGTGGCTAATTCTACCAATGTTTGACAAACACAAGCGGTCACAGAATGAACAAGTCAGGCTCGCTGATCCACAGGGTTTTCCATCCTTTTTCATGAGTCTTTTCTCTTCTGAGCTTTGCCTTAGCACAGTCTCAAATGATGCTATACCGTTCCTTATACAAGTTCTCCATGATGTGCGATCACTTGCCAGATGTTCCCAGTCATTCACATATGGAGAAGTCATTCAGAGATGATTTACAGATATCTCTATATCGTAGTTTAGGTCTGCCGATTTGTCTTTTTCCGTGTATTAGTTCACCATATAGTATTTGTCTAGGAATGCGCTTTTCTTCCATTCGTTGAACATGCCCCAGCCATCTTAGTCTTCGACATCTGAGCATCGACATGATTGTTGGTGTCTTAGCACGTTTGCAGGACAGTTAAGTTGGTTATTTTGTCGTACCATTTGATGTGCATTATTTTGCGGAGACATCGCATGTGGAAGACATTTAGTCTTTTTTCCTGGTTTGAGTATGTTGTCCAGGTTTCAGATCCATATAGTAGTGTGCTAAGCACACAAGTTTAATATATAAGAGTTTAGTCTTTAGTGATAGTTTCGTGTTGTTTCAGACCCTTTCAGTGAGTTTGCCGAAGGTCGTAGCTGCCTTACCAATTCGACAGTTTATTTCTTTATCGAGAGAGATGGTGTGCGTAATTGTGGATCCAAGATATGTACATTTCTGTACTGATTCTAGTGGACAATCTTTAGAGTAATTGATAGAGGTCTGATGCCGCCTTGACTTAGTATTACTGTCTTCTGAACCTTAGTTGACAGTGAAAAAAGGTCGCTTGCTTGTCCAGGTTGTTGATCAGCGATTGTAGGGTGGCCTCACTATGAGCGACTAGGGCTGCATCGTCAGCAAATAAAAATTCTTTAAGTAGGGCAACATTTGTTTTGGTTTTTCTCTTAGTCGTGCTAAGTTGAACGGTGAGCCATATGATCTTGTGCAAATGTAAATATCTCCTGAGCTGTTTTCGAAGGCGTAATTTAGGAGGCAGCAAAAAATATACCAAAAAGGTGGGGGCGAGGACACATCCCTGTTTCACTCCTTTGTTGACTTTGAAATTCTCTGATGAACTCCCATCAAAGTAGATTTTACCATTCATGTCTTCATGGAAGGACATGATCAGCCTATGTAATTTAGGAGGGCAGCCTATGCATTCTAACACCCTGTAGAGTCCATCTCTGTCTACTGTGTCGAAGACCTTTGTTAGATCCACAAAGGCAATATAGAGCGGCATATTTTGTTCTCGACATTTTTCTTGCAGTTGTCTGATTGTGAAAATCATGTCTATGGTTGATCTCCCGGCTCTGAAGCCGCATTGGGACTCGGGAAGAACAAGTTCTGCAAGTCTATGCAGGCGTTTAAGTATGACTCTAGTAAAAGCCTTGCCGGCTGTGCTAATGAGAGAGATGCCTCTGTAATTATTGCAGTCGCCCCTGTCTCCTTTGTTTTTGTACAGCGTTATGATCTGGCATTTCTCATATCGTGAGGTATTTCTCCTTGTCTTCAGCATTTGATTAACAGTTTGTGAAGATGTAGAAGTAATACGTTTAAGTTTTCCTTTAGTACATCTGTGGGAATGTTGTCATTTCCTGCAGCTTTTCCTCTTGAGAGGGCATTCATAGCAAGATCTATATATGTAGTTTATAAAGCACATAAAAGATCTATATATGTGCTTTATAAACTACACAAAAGCATTTGACAAAGTAAAGCATGTGGAAATAATCAATATGCTGGAGAAATTAAACATTGAACATGTACTAGCAACAAACAGCAGCTATACGAATTAGCAACGAAACATGACAATTCCAGTATATAAAACAAGAAGTCAGACAAGGCTGTGTTCTGTCGTCGGATTTGTTTCACTTTACAGCGAAAATATTATGAGATCAATGGTAGACAAATAAAGGAGTTAAAGTCAACGGTCACAACATAAATAATTTGCGATATGCGGATGACAGTCTTAATAGCAGAGACAGAGAATGAACTACAAGAAATGATAGACATAATAGTAAAAGAAAGCAACAAGAAAGGTCTCAGTCTGAATAGTAAGAAAACAGAAGTAATAATCATATCAAGAAACAATCATCACCAGCATGCAGCATAAAAATAAACAGGACAAATCTGATACAAGTGCAATGTTTCAAAACTTGGGCACATTAATTACATCAGATGGGAGATGCACCACAGAAATAAAAAGCAGAATAGCTCAGGCCAAAATAGCATTTCAGAAAATGAAAAATATCTTGTGCAACAAATCTATGTCAATAGAAGTGAGAAAGAGAGTTCATCGGTGCTATATAGAAACAATACTGATCTATGGAAGCGAATTATGGACAGTAGACAAACAAATGAAAAGACAGTTAGAAGCCACAGAGATGGAATTTCTCAGAAGAATGTTGAAAGTTTCCTGGACAGTTAAAAAGACCAATGAGGAAATTCTAAGAAAGGCCAACACAAGAAGGGAGCTCCTAAAAAATATAAGATAGAAACAATGAATATATTTCAGGCACATTATCAGAAGAGGAAAGTTGGAATACTTGGTTACAACTGGCAAAATACAAGGATAGAGAGATCGTGGATGACAAAGAGAAAAAACACTGGATAGCTTGGTGTAATGGCATGACAAACAGTCAATAACAGAACTGATAACGATGCATTGTAGATAGAAAATTGTGGAAGGACATGGTCGCCTACACCAACCGGTATGGCACATGATAATGATGATGTTAACTTAATAGCGGGTTTATACTATTAATAGCTAATTTATTAGTATTAATAGCGAGATTTGTTACCACTAATAGCGAGTTTGTTACGATTAATAGCTAATTTATTACTATAAATTGCGAAATTTGTTACCATTAATAGCGAGTTTGTTACCATTAATAGTCAGTTTTGTTACCATTAATAGCCAGTTTGTTACCATTAATAGCCAGTTTGTTACCATTAATAGCCAGTTTGTTATCAATGATAGTGGGTTTGTTACCATTAATAGCCAGTTTGTTACCATTAATAGCGAGTTTGTTATCATTAACAGCCAGTTGTTACCATTAATAGCCAGTTTCTTACATTAATAGCGAGTTTGTTATCATTAACAGCCAGTTTGTTACCATTAATAGCCAGTTTGTTATCATTAATAGCCAGTTTGTTACCATTAATAGCCAGTTTGTTACCATTAATAGCCAGTTTCTTACCATTAATAGCCAGTTTGTTACCATTAATAGCCAGTTTCCTACCATAATAGCCAGTTTGTTATCTATGATAGTGGTCTTGTTACCATTAATAGCGAGTTTGTTACCATTAATAGCCAGTTTGTTACCATTAATAGCCAGTTGTTACCATTAATAGCCAGTTTGTTACCATTAATAGCCAGTTGTTATCAATGATAGTGGGTTTGTTACCATTAATAGCGAGTTTGTTACCATTAATAGCCAGTTTGTTACATTAATAGCGAGTTGTTATCATTAACAGCCAGTTTGTTACCATTAATAGCCAGTTTCTTACCATTAATAGCCAGTTTCTTACCATTAATAGCCAGTTTGTTACCATTAATAGCCAGTTTCTTACCATTAATAGCGAGTTTGTTACCATTAATAGCCAGTTTGTTACCATTAATAGCCAGTTTCTTACCATTAATAGCCAGTTTCTTACCATTAATAGCCAGTTTATTACCATTAATAGCCAGTTTCTTACCATTAATAGCCAGTTTGTTATCTATGATAGTGGGCTTGTTACCATTAATAGCGAGTTTGTTACCATAAATAGCCAGTTTGTTACCATTAATAGCCAGTTTGTTACCATTAATAGCCAGTTTGTTATCTATGATAGTGGGCTTGTCACCATTAATAGCGAGTTTGTTACCATAAATAGCCAGTTTGTTACCATTAATAGCGAGTTTGTTACCATTAATAGCCAGTTTGTTACCATTAATAGCGAGTTTGTTACCATAAATAGCCAGTTTGTTACCATTAATAGCGAGTTTGTTACCATAAATAGCCAGTTTGTTACCATTAATAGCGAGTTTGTTACCATAAATAGCCAGTTTGTTATCATTAACAGCGAGTTTGTTACCATAAATAGCCAGTTTGTTACCATTAATAGCGAGTTTGTTTACCATTAATAGCGAGTTTGTTATCATTAATAGCCAGTTTGTTACCATTAATAGCCAGTTTGTTACCATTAATAGCCAGTTTGTTACCATTAATAGCCAGTTTGTTACCATTAATAGCCAGTTTGTTACCATTAATAGCCAGTTTGTTACCATAAATAGCCAGTTTGTTACCATTAATAGCCAGTTTGTTACCATAAATAGCGAGTTTGTTACCATTAATAGCGAGTTTGTTACCATAAATAGCGAGTTTGTTACCATAAATAGCGAGTTTGTTACCATTAATAGCCAGTTTGTTATCATTAACAGCGAGTTTGTTACCATAAATAGCCAGTTTGTTACCATTAATAGCGAGTTTGTTACCATAAATAGCCAGTTTGTTACCATTAATAGCCAGTTTGTTACCATTAATAGCGAGTTTGTTACCATAAATAGCCAGTTTGTTACCATTAATAGCGAGTTTGTTACCATTAATAGCCAGTTTGTTACCATAAATAGCCAGTTTGTTACCATTAATAGCGAGTTGTTACCATAAATAGCCAGTTTGTTACCATTAATAGCGAGTTTGTTACCATTAATAGCGAGTTTGTTACCATAAATAGCCAGTTTGTTACCATTAATAGCGAGTTTGTTACCATTAATAGCGAGTTTGTTACCATAAATAGCCAGTTTGTTACCATTAATAGCGAGTTTGTTACCATTAATAGCGAGTTTGTTACCATAAGTAGCCAGTTTGTTACCATTAATAGCGAGTTTGTTACCATAATAGCGAGTTTGTTACCATTAATAGCGAGTTTGTTACCATTAATAGCCAGTTTGTTACCATTAATAGCGAGTTTGTTACCATAAATAGCCAGTTTGTTACCATTAATAGCGAGTTTGTTACCATTAATAGCGAGTTTGTTACCATAAATAGCCAGTTTGTTACCATTAATAGCCAGTTTGTTACCATTAATAGCGAGTTTGTTACCATAAATAGCCAGTTTGTTACCATTAATAGCCAGTTTGTTACCATTAATAGCCAGTTTGTTACCATAATAGCGAGTTTGTTACCATAAATAGCCAGTTTGTTACCATTAATAGCGAGTTTGTTACCATAAATAGCCAGTTTGTTACCATTAATAGCCAGTTTGTTACATTAATAGCCATTTGTTACCATTAATAGCGAGTTTGTTACCATTAATAGCGAGTTGTTACCATTAATAGCCAGTTTGCTACCATTAATAGCCAGTTTGTTATCAATGATAGTGGTTTGTTACCATCGACAGTTAATTTGCTACATTCTTTATTGTGACATTGTATTGAGAGATCTTGCTCTCTAGTTATCTATCACCCTCAACCATATAATCAAAGAATACACAACTACCACGACACTGGCACAAGTGCAGTAACTCAACAACTATGTAATGTGCTTACACAAGTGCAGTAACTCAACAACTTTGTAATGTGCTTACACAAGTACAGTAACTCAACAACTATGTAATGTGCTTACACAAGTGCAGTAACTCAACAACTATGCAATGTGCTTACACAAGTGCAGTAACTCAACAACTATGTAATGTGCTTACACAAGTGCAGTAACTCAACAACTATGTAATGTGCTTACACAAGTACAGTAACTCAACAACTATGTAATGTGCTTACACAAGTGCAGTAACTCAACAACTATGTAATGTGCTTACACAAGTGCAGTAACTCAACAACTATGTAATGTGCTTACACAAGTACAGTGACTCAACAAACTATGTAATGTGCTTACACAAGTGCAGTAACTCAACAACTATGTAATGTGCTTACACAAGTGCAGTAACTCAACAACTATGTAATGTGCTTACACAAGTGCAGTAACTCAACAACTATGTAATGTGCTTACACATGTACAGTAACTCAACAACTATGTAATGTGCTTACACAAGTGCAGTAACTCAACAAACTATACTATGTGCTTACACAAGTGCAGTAACTCAACAACTATGTAATGTGCTTACACATGTACAGTAACTCACAACTATGTAATGTGCTTACACAAGTGCAGTAACTCAACAACTATACTATGTGCTTACACAAGTGCAGTAACTCAACAACTATACTATGTGCTTAGGTTTGTTCACTAATCACCTGTGTTGTGATGAGGTCAGTTCTGCAAAATTAACAAATAACTCATCAATACTGAATCATTATGCTAAACTATGAAATGATTCATCAATTCATTCATTATGCTAAATTTTGAAATGGCTCATTAATGCATTCATTCATGATCCATACCGAGGGGTTTTGTATATCACGTTCGTCCATAACCCTCTATTTTGTTCGCTATGATGGAGTTTCTATTTTTTATCTTTTTTCCCCTGTGCCACGCCAACAAACCACCGATCATCATTTCCCTTTCTCTACTTCTATCTCTGTGACCTGTTTTTTTTGTTATCAAATTTCCAAACTGCCTCTTCTCCACATATGTCCCATAAATCTGGGCTGTCTTTTTCCTAATTTGTTTTATAATCTTCCTCTCTTCATTTGCCTCTTTTAGTACCTCCTCATTACATAATTTAGGCTGTCCGCGATAACTAGAGCATCATTGTGAAAAAAAAAAATCTACATCTCATCAGATATATCCAGCATTGTATTTTTTGGGTTCATTTTCCATAATTCGCAACCATAAAGCAGCACGAGTTCGATGTAAAATTTTCTTTTTAATGAGCAATGATTGTCACTTCATCGCGATGTTGAGTTATACGAAGACTTTTACTGCTGTCAGGTGGGTGATGGAATACCCGTGTTTTTAGGAAGTCGAAATCAGAACGGTCGAGGAATTTGTAGTTTTTGTTTGGGAATCGGATGGGCTATTTTACCCTAGGTAAAAACAGGGGGTAAAGCCTTACTTGGAGAAGATTTGGGGACCGGTCTACAGGTCGCACTAGCCGGGAGAAATGTCGGTGAAGCTTTCAAAGAATGAACTAAGGAGACCGGCCAGCGGTTGATACACGGGGCCGTAGACCACCTGACTGGTAACAACCAATCAGGAAGTGGTTTACGACGACGGAGCAGAAAGCGAGTCGTGACGGTGCCACCACCCGGAGAACCCGTTACGAAGAGGATAAAACCGGCAGCTAGACAGTTCCCCCTTCATTCTGCACAAAACAAAAAGTCGAGGGTGTGAGTAGCAAAGGATATTTTCGATTAATAATGTCCCTCATTCACCCCAAGTCATGTGAATGCCTTCACTCCAAGACATCTCCAAATTAATAAATATCTCCGTGTCCAAGACATCTCTAGACCTGGACCGATTCATTGAAATTCGTCCGATCGCGTCCTTATCACATGGTGCACCCATGAAGTTTTTCATTTCTGGAAACACCAATGAGTATCTAGATCTTTTCAACACATTTTTGCATCTGCGGGCCATGATCACCCTCCCCAACGGGGATAGTTTACCATTGGATGCCAAGGTAGGACCAGTCAACAATTATCTTCACAGTCTATTTTCACAAATCGACGTATCTCTAAACGACACGTTGATTACGCCATCGGAGAATACCTATCCTTTTAGAGCAGTGTTCGAGGCTACGCTAAACTATGGGAGAAGATGCGAAAACGGGACACTTGATGGCTGCTCTGTTCTACAAAGACACAGCAGGCCACCACGATAATATGCAAGATAACGAGGGATTTAAAATGCGACGCACTTTGACTTCGGGTAGTACAGAAGTTGAAATGTTGGTCGTTTGCACTCTGATGTCTTGTGCAGGATCGTTACATGTTAAACAGAGTCGACGTAAAGATCAAACTCATACCCTCTAAGGACGTATTCAACATCATTGCTCATGATAGGTCTGTGGATTATAAGAATGTGATCACTTACGCCGCACTCGTATTCAAGAAAGCTAAGCTAAACCCGGCGATTTCTCTGACACGAAATGGCTCTTTTAAACGGGAATGTTCGGTACCCGATCAAGAGGGTTGCCATCAAAACATTTTCGATCGCTAGTGGAATGTTCTCCCACAATCAAGACAATTTATTTTTTTTGTCTCAAACACCAACCCGTATAGTGATAGGTTTGATTACCGCCAGTGCTTTAATGGGTTATACTGCTACCCGTTCAATTTTCAACACTTTGGTTTGACTTATATGAACCTGACGGTCGACGGGAATTGTATTTCCGGAAAGCCTCTAACTATGGACTTTGAACGAAATCACTATGCGTGAGCCTTCTTTGGTACAAATTTGGCCATGGTCTGATTGGTAAAGACGCTGGATATAACGTTGATTATCGAGAGTTCAAGGGCGGATCTTGTCTATTGGGTTTGACCTCTCCTCCAGCCTACTAGATGAATGCCACTTTGAGCTAGCAACAAGCGGACCCTTGTCGATAGAGCTCAAGTTCGCCGCTCCCACAACTCCCCTACAAGTTATCGTCTACGCCGAGTTGTACTCAGTGCTCGAGGTGTCTAAGACACGTCAGGTTCTAACAGACTTCGCCGTTTGAGAAAAATGAACACGGGATATATTTACAACCTTTTGATGTCGGATAATTTCGTTTCGACGTTGTTCTGTAACAGGGGCACAAGGGCACAACAGCGACGTACTAACTTGCTTATGTCGAAGTCATGACACGCCAGGTTGCACTAAACGTAACAGTGCACAACAGCGAGCCCCTCACGAGGGCCCCCTTTCTCTTGTATTGATCTGCTGTTGCTGATCTTCAGATGTTGATATAATGATATGTCCGTCTTGAACGCTGAAAACCAACTGCAATAATTGACAACCAATGCACGATCGACTGACAGCTCTTCAACCTTGAGCCTGTTTATCATCCTCTTCACCACAAGCCATCATTACCACAGGTGCTTCCGCACGATGAGCTATGACTCGTGATGCTGCTAATGGCCGGATTGCTGATGACGATTTGCTCGCCACTCTTTATGATTTGCTACTTGTTCTCACTGCCAATGCCAATCTCTTTGGACCGTCATGATCTATAGTTTGTACTTCACGTTCTGCCGTTGCTAATTCTCCGCGACTTCCCCCAGTTCGTTCATCGTTAGACCGTTGGGACAATAAAGATGCTTTAATGAACTTAACACAAGTCCACACTGTACACAAAGACATCTTTAATCAACAAGGTGCATTATACAAAACAGTTTACAATTATACAATACACATATTGACATTAACAATTTCCTCCCATGGTTAACTATATTGCCACCCTCAGATGTATTCCTCGTGGACTGACTATACAGCCCCAACTCTGTGGAACTTCTCGTGAAGAGTTCCCAAATATGTGTAAACCCCATGATCAACCAAAAGTCATTAGTCATAGTAGAAGCTATTCATAAGCTCCCAGGTCTCCAAGGAATCTTGATCGACAAAATCAATTGTTCATAGTAACAGCTACTCATAAGCTTGCCAAGTCTCTATGGAATCTTACTGGAAGTTTCCAATTATGTGTGCGATCAACATGATCGACAAAAGTCTCTATTCATAGTAGAAGCTATTCATAAGCTCACAAGTCTCTAAGGAACCTTGCTTGAAGTTTCCAGTTATGTGTGTACGATCAACATGATCGACAAAATCAATTGTTCATAGTAACAGCTACTCATAAGCTTACCAAGTCTCTATGGAATCTTACTTGAAGTTTCCAATTATGTGTGCGATCCACATGATCGACAAAATCAATTGTTCATAGTAACAGCTACTCATAAGCTTGCCAAGTCTCTATGGAATCTTACTTGAAGTTTCCAATTATGTGTGCGATCCACATGATCGACAAAATCAATTATTCATCGTAGAAGCTATCCACAAGCTTCCCAAGTTTCCCGCTACGACCTCCTTGAAGTCGTCTACTGTTGGACAATCAACAAATCTCCAACAATGTCCATTGTGCGATTGCGCTGATTCATAATCATCTTTCGTGCAGATAACGTAACCCTAACCTTATCCGCTGCAATCACACTTATTCTATTCTAATCATCTAACACAAACACTTATTAATTGACATTCACAAATCCTGGAAATATTACAACTAACTATTTGGCTGCCGCCCTAGAATTAACTTAACTTTCATCTATTAACTATTCTCTCCGAGTCCACGGTATCGACTGGATTTCTCCAGACGTCCGCACTGGACAACTGCTCGAATGCAACTAACTTAAATTCTCCCTCTGTTCTCGTTTCTCCACTTCCTTAAACCAGCTCACCCAATTCACGCTTATTTAGTAGCCCCTTCTCCAAAACAGTTTCACCCAACTCACGCACACCTGACCGCTTCTACT